>CAUDMG010002141.1:566180-692708 GCA_958450375.1 Homarus gammarus
AATATTATTATTATTAATATTATTATTATTATTATTTCTTGTATTATCATTATTATTATTATAATTAATATTATTGTTATTATTATTATTATCATTAATATTATTATTATTATTATTATTATCATTAATATTATTATTATTATTATCATTAATATTAATATTATTATTATTATTATTAATATTATTATTATTTCTTGTATTATCATTATTATTATTATTATTATTAATATTATTATTATTATTATTTCTTGTATTATTTTTTGGCACACCCCTCCCCCCCTCCCCCTACCGAAACCCCAGGTTCCGATGTGGGTCAATGACCCGTGCCCATATATATCATGTAGATCTACAATGGAAACGTGGACAGGATACATCTCGATAAAATTACACAGGAAAGGGGAAACAATGGAGCACCTTAACTTTCGTCTTTATTCAAGACATCTTCAGAGGTAACTGAATTTACAGGGACTGAGAGATGCTAATATACATAGGGTGACCTTACAAAACATCAGGTCAAGTCAATAACATGAGATCCACTATTCCACACACCACCACCACAGCAAACATAAGAGGAGCTTATAAAAATGGGCGACATAACTAGTCATGTCAAGTCAGGTTAAAAATATGAGACCCACTAATCATATATAATACATCTATCTCAAATGTTTTCAAAGTATTTTTAACGTTGATCCACTGACAAATAAATTTATGAAACATATTACCAACACTAAGGTTTATAGAATTTATTTCGCTAATCAAATTTGCTTCAACCAGAAATCTTTCTGTAACACATGTTGATTTAGACACTTCTATACTAGTTTCCCAATCTATGGGATGATTATTGTTCCTTATATGAACGAAAAGTGCTCTGCTTTCAGATGCTGTTCTGATATTATACTTGTGCTGTTTTATTCTGAGTTGCAATGCTTTCCCAGTCTGACCTACATAATTTCATTACAATTGCTACATGGAATGCAGTAAACACTTCCATTCACATTCAAGGTTGGGCTGTTCTTAATTAACATACTCGTAATAGTTGAATCATACTTAAAAACAACATTAATGTTTAATAATTTAAAGGATTGAACTAACGGGACAAATTCATTGCGATAAGGTAGAGTCAAAATATTTTTAAATGTAGGAACTTGTCTAGTTTGAGTACAATAAAAGGATTTTCAGCCCTTTTAAGACAACGATCAACAAACAATGAAGGGTTAATATGTTTTTGTGCAATGGATTGAATGTGATGCCGTTCTTCTTCAATAAATCCAGGGTCACAAATACGCAAACATCTCAAAAACATAGCAGAATTTATTTTTATTTTGGTAGACTCAAGGTGACTCGATAAAAAATGTATGAAACTGTCTACCTGTGTAGGCTTTCTGTACACCTTAAATTTAGAGTTGTGACCATTTCTCATGATAAGCATATCCATTCATTTCTCTTTCAATTTTGAAAGGTAATACTAAGGACAAGATCATTAAGCTTGTCTAAAAATTACAGTGGTGTCCCTGTTTCTAGGCCAAAGACAAAGAACATCATCTACATATCTATACCATAGAGGAATAAAATCATCTATGTTGGGTAGTAATCTAGCCTCAACAAAATCCATGTAAATACAGGATAAAGGAGCACAATGTCAATAACGCATAACTCTATTAATTTGAGAAATATGTCATGTTCAATAGTCAAATCTAACAAGCGGAATTTATCTTTAAAGAATGAAAGTAGGTAATTCACTGGGACTCCAGTGAAAAGTGAATATATATATATATATATATATAATCAATGACCTCACCAGCCAGGACTCGAACCCTCGACCTACTGTGTGGAACCAGGGAACACTACCGGCCATGCCACAAAAACACTAGTGTCTTTGTGGCATGGTCAGTAGTGTTCCCTGGTCCCACAAAGTAGGTCGAGGATTCGAGTCGTGGCTGGTGAGGTTGTTGATTATTTGTTCAATAGTCCGCGTGTTATATGGACTAAAAATGAAGTATATATATATATATATATATATATATATATATATATATATATATAATCAACAACCTCACCCCACCAGGACTCGAACCCACGATCTTATGTGTGTGTGACGGTGGAGCGTTACCTCTTACACTACTAGGACACTAAAAAGCAATCCTAGACTTTGTTATATTTCAAACAAGACCTGTTCATCGAGCTTATGGCGCCGTGAACCTCCAGGTAATTATCCGTGCCTCTAAGTGATCAGAGATTAGCCCAAGGTTAAAAATGCTTTGAAAACCTTTGATCTAGATGTGTGATAGTTATTTTGTGGGTCCCTTATTTTTGACCTGACCTGACTAGTCACGTCACCCCCCTTCTCTTAAGCTCCTCTACGTGTGTGTTGGTGTGGGGATTAGTGGATGACATCATTATGACCTGACCTCATGTTTTTAAGGTCACCCTGTATATTTAAGCCTCTCTGTCCATGTAATCCAGTTGCCTCTGAAGATGTCTAGAATATAGACGAAAGCTAAGGTACTCCGTTGTTTCCATTTTCCCGTGTGATTTTATCAAGATATATATATATATATATATATATATATATATATATATATATATATATATATATATATATATATATATGCAAGTAAATCACTGTAGGTGCGCGTGATCTAGGTATATATATATATATATATATATATATATATATATATATATATATATATATATATATATATATATATATATATATATATATATTAGGGTGGAGCTTATTTTTTTTTTTTTAAATATGTTCTTCTTACCCTCTCAAATTGTTCCTTTATATGAAATAAAAACTGAGAAAAAGAATCAGTGCAATTGAACAATATTTAGAGGTAGCTCAATGAGGGTAAAGTTTCTGACAATCCAAAGTTGTGGCCGCCATTTTACTTCACACACACTACTGATACCATATAAGCTGTTAAAATAACTTTAAGAAATAATAATAATTATGCAAAGGGTGCTAACTATGTTTTTCATTTTAGATCAAGTAGTGTTTTAGCCAATAAAATTGTAGAAAGCAATACTGCCCTAGCTATAAAAATTTCCGACTTCTGCTTTGAAGACTGTGTTTCTCTTGGGGAAAAGTATCTGAAAAGGCCCACCAACTGAATTATTTAATGAGAAAAGCACCAACATTACACAATATAGAATATAGATGTTGATTCTTAATTTCTTATCTACTGATGAATTATATTACATCTGTCTAAGTGTCTAAATGTTATTGTGTAAGCAGTAAAGTCCTAAATACTACGTAGATAGACAGATACATAGACATTTTGTAGAACATTTCTTAAACATAAGTGTTAATGAAATTAATGACTCCAACCTGTCTAATGAATGCTATTTTATATTTATTTCAGATTGAAAAAGAAAATGGCATCTCCGGCTAAAGTAACAAGATCTCAAACCAAGTTGTATCTCCTTGGCGACTCCGTGATTGAAATAACAGGCAGCAAGTTGCCGTCAATGCGTATGGCTCTTGGATTTTTCCTACATCACCATCTTGATCTGAAGAAGACCGTAAGAAAATCATCTGATATTACCATCACGGAAATAACACAGTTTTGGAAAAAAGCTAGAATCCCGACGAGAGATCATCAAAACTGCCAGACTAAGCTTCAGCAGACATTTGAAGAATGGCGTCTTTTGAAAAAGAACAAAGCACGAACGTCACCAACACAACTCGCAAAAGAGTCGGCTTTTGTTTCCCGGCTTGAAGATCTATTTGATGTCGCTCACGCAGATGCTCTGAACAATACTTCAGTATTACAAGAAGACAGGGATTTCTTGTTAGCTCAGCGAGAAAAGGGAAGAAGAGGGTCACTGGCTGGAGTAGATGTAAAGCTTGCTAATAAGGAGAAAAGGGCGTCCAAAAAGAGGACCAAATGGTTGCCAGACGACATCGAATGGGGGAATTGAAACACATAGCAGCTTCTAGAACTGAACTTATTTCATCTGGTTCCGAATCTGAAATCAGCTCTGCAGAATGTATTGAAAATATTGAAACTGGACAAAATGAGAGTGAGGGATCTGATGGAGGAATCCAATTTCAGACACGACGAAAAAGAAAGAGAGGGAGAAAAAATGTCGTTACTCCAGAACTTTCAGCAGCCTTAGATCGCACAAAAATGTCAGACCGCAAAGCCGTTATTGTATTAGCAGAAACTGCTAAAAGCTTGGGAGAGAACATTGATGATCTTGCTCTAAACAGAGACTCTATTCGTAGACAAAGAGTAGAACACAGAATCCAGAGATCTGCAAATATAAAGGCTGAGTTTCACAGTAATGTGCCCCTTGTTATTCATTGGGATGGAAAACTGATTCCTGATCTAATCGGAAAAGAGAAGGTTGATCGCCTGCCAGTATTGGTTTCAGGAAAAGGAGTTTCTCAGCTACTCACTGTTGCAAAGCTTCCATCTGGAACAGGGGAAGCTCAGGCTGCTGCTGTCTTTGGAGCCATTGAAGACTGGGGCGTAGCCGACAACATTCGAGCTATGTGTTTTGACACGACAAGTTCAAATACTGGTCCGATCGCTGGTGCATGTGTCCTCCTAGAGCAGAAGCTTGATAAGTCACTGTTATCACTGGCCTGCAGGCATCATATCATGGAATTGATAATTGGCGCAGTATTCCAAGTATGTATGGGAGTCAAATCATCTTCATCGCCAGAGGTTCCTCTCTTCAAACGCTTCCGGGAATACTGGAGATTCATCGACACCACCCAGTATGAATCAGGAATTGCAGCGGATGATGTAGCAACCCTAGTAGAAGACATAAAGCAAAGTACTATCGATTATGCCAACAAGCAACTTGAGCATAGACATCCGAGAGATGATTATAAAGAATTATTGGAACTTGTGATAGTTTTTCTCGGTATTGCTCCTGCCAGAGGAGTGCGATTCATGTCACCCGGAGCAATGCACCACGCACGCTGGATGTCCAAAGTTTTATACAGTCTGAAGATCTGGATGTTCAGGGGTCAATTCAAGCTGACTGCTGCAGAAACGAGAGGTTTACGTGATGTTTGTGTATTCACGGTCCGTGTCTACTTGAAAGCCTGGATCTCGGCACCTCAAGCATCAGAAGCACCTTACAGTGACCTGCTGCTACTGAAGACACTAATTGAATACTCATCGATCAATCCGGCCATCTCGAAGTCAACATCACGCAAGTTTTCCAATCATTTATGGTACTTGTCACAGGAACTTGTTAGCTTGGCTTTCTTCGACAGTCGAGTCAGCTCGTCGACGAAGAGACTGATGGTGAGTGCCATGAACAAGGAAGAAGATGGAGATATGGCTCATTGCAAGCGAATCAGTATTTCTCTTGATTCATTCAAGGACAGAAACTTAGAGGATTTAGTGACAGCAAGGTCAATGAAACTACTGCAAAAGTTGGACCTTCCAGATGGGTTCCTTGCGGTTGATCCTGACTTGTGGGATGAGAGAGATGACTACAAGCAGGCTTCAAAAACAGTCAAGTCTCTACAAGTCGTCAATGACCACGCTGAACGTGGAGTGGCACTGATTCAGGAATACAGTGGATTAATAACCCGTGATGAAATGCAGCTGCAATTCCTGCTACAAGTTGTCGAGGACCATCGCCGAATGTTCCCGGACAGCAGAAAACAGACATTGTCCATGGTGCCATGAAAGAGGATGTTCTGGACATTGTTAGACTGATACTATGAACTGTCACAAAGAGAACAAATAACTGACTTCTTATTAACGTGTTTAATAATATATACAGGCACGTAGCCAGAACTGAAAAAAAAAGAGGGGGGGGGGGTTGAGGAAAAACTCTTGGGGGGGGGGGGGCAGCTCTCCAGGAAATTTTTTTGTTTTGGGGATAATTTTGAAGCATTTTTAGCACATTTCCAGCAGACACTTGTCAGCTTACCTAGCCAAATATATTTCAAATATGGTCACTTTGCATGATCTGATGGCATTTTTTGAGAGCGAGCAGCCAAAAATTTAGCATAAAATGCTTACAAATCTGTTTTTTGGACAAAATATACTAAGAACACCCTTTTATAAGTGTAAGCAGTCAGTTTTGACCTTTTTTGGCTGTTTATATGGCCTTCAATCACTAACTATAACTAATATTTGAAAAAAAAATCGAAAAAAAAATTTTTTTTTTCGAACAAATATATAAATTTTTTTTCGAAAAAATAATTTTTTTTTCGAATTTTTGTTGGTTGTTGTTGGTTGCAACCCCCCCTGGCTACGTCCCTGAATATATATTGAGTTCAAGTGTTTGATTAAACAAATTAAGACATTGGTCTGATATACTCCTAAATCATTGAATTTTCATCATTTTCGTAATTTTTGAGGTCATTGAGCTACCTCTAAATATAGGAATTTAGGCCTGAAACTTTGTATACATTGTTTCTATATCACAAGGAACATATTCAGGGGGTAAGACTTTCAAAAATGTAAATTTCGTTTTTTTTAATGTTTTAAGCTCCACCCTAATATATATATATATATGTATATATATATATATATATATATATATATATATATATATATATATATATATATATATAAAGACTGTCGTTAATTTGTGTCACTCTTTAAACTGAAAAGAAAACAGTGATCGTTGATGCTTAAGAAAACTATGCAATATTTTCGGATAAAAAGAGAAGCACCAAATTTTATTATCGTAAGCATCAACAGTATACATGTAGCTTCATATACATATTATATAGTATTTAAGATTATATCGGAATTTAGAAGAAAAAATTTAATGATTATTGAGTCAAAGGCGTTAATAAACATGAAGGTGATGACGATGGCGTATTGCGTACACATGATGGCGGGCCCCCACGACTACGGGTAAAAGTTGCATTGAACACACATGAATGCATTACTCCACACAGACTCATCGGGACAAATAGCAGTTCTACAATGCCACACACAGAAAAATGATATACCGTATATATCATACACATTTCATCTAATCCACTGCAAAAGAATCCCACCTTCCCGGCTCTACTCAGGGATCTTGCAGCATCACGTTTACCTTGGCGTCACCAGTTAACATGCATCTGCATCTAGGAGACACCTTCTTCCATAATACATTCATTACACGCTATCTCGCCTCTCTACGCCCGTGTTGTATTCTTCATAGCGTGTGTCGTCAGAACTACGACACAAAAGAAACTCCTGTATCATGGCTCAGAATATGGATGATCCGGGAGATATTATGATGGAACACAATCATTCTGGAGGTGAGGCCAGCACCTGACACACCCTGTAGTGAGCAGCTGGTTCACTGAGGCAGTTTGTGATCACGGGGGATTATCCCTCTTTAATGGACCAGCTGGTGTCATGTTGGGTATGGGCAGGGGGTGTGGGAGGAGGGGGTCAAAGGGTGTTGGAGGATGGGGATCAGGGTGGAGGGAGGAAGGGGGTGAGGGAAGGGTGGAGGAGGCAAGGTGATACTAAAATCAGAGTGAGATGTTTAGTGAGAGAGTAACTTGTTAGAAAGTAAGAGTGGAAGGCACGTGTGAGGGGGTTAATGCCCGGGCGTGGTAACAGTAGGAGGGGAAAAACGTGGGAGAGTGAGGAAAAGGATAATTTTCAAGGATGTGTGAGGGTGTTAAGGATATTTCAAGGGAGCGAAGGGGAAGTAAGGGACAAATTGAGAGAAAAATTTTCAGCTGTGAATAAGGAATTCAGATTCAGGTTTGCCCCATGCAGCAGGGGAGCTAGTTTAATGGGCACCCCATGAAATCTTTAGTAAGGACAAGAGCAGAAGTATTACAGCGCTCAACAGGGAAGCTTGCGGAGTTCATGCTTGACTTTTTAGAATCTTAGATGATGGGTAGGCGAGTGCGCATGAGGGAAGATGAGTGTAGGTGATGGAAAAGTAACTCAGTGAGATAGGACGTAAGTAAAAACCTCAGTAAGGGTGAATGTGAAGAAATTACCTCGCCGGTAATTATTTTCATTTTCTTAGAATCTTTTGCTTCATGAAGATCGAGGTGATTCATTGTTTCGGATCAAACTTCAGGTGCGTCTGGTCAGGCATGTACTGTCACTTACCAGAAACCTGCCTTGCCAGGAGCTACCCTCCTACCCCACTCTGTAAGTTTTGTTTTAGCTTTAATGTAATTAGTTAGGTAGCGATATGAGTACTGTTGCCACATGTACTATAAAGTAAACATTTTGTTTCTTCCATTATAAAAATAAATTTGATAAAATAATTCTGGCTCGACAGCTTTTTTTTTGGGGGGGGGGGGTGACCTGTGTGTCGAAGCCGTGTGTTGCGGTGAGCTGTGTGAGGCGGTGTGCTGTGTGAGGTGAGAGGCTGTGCGTGGGGGTGAGCTGTGAGAGGCAGTGAGGTCTGTGGCGGTGAGCTGTATATGGTGATGAACTGTGTGTTGGCGGTTGGCGGTGAGCTGTGTGAGGTGGTGAGTTGTGTGAGGCGGTGAGCTGTGTGAGGCGGTGAGCTGAGAGATGTGGTGAGCTGTGTGAGGCAGTGAGCTGTGTGAGGCGGTGAGCTGTGTGAGGCAGTGAGCTGTGTGAGGCAGTGAGCTGTGTGAGGCGGTGAGCTGTGTGAGGCGGTGAGCTGTGTGAGGAGGTGAGCTGTGTGAGGCGGTGAACAGTGTGAGGCGGTGAGCTGTGTGAAGCGGTGAGCAGTGTGAGGCGGTGAACTGTGTGTAACAGTGAGCTGTGTGTGGCGGTAATCTGTGTGTGGCAGAATATACCATACAGAACACTCATATCAAATAACAATGACCCTAGATGGATAAATAATTATTTAAAGAATATTTTTTAGAAAGGAAGGCTATATGTAGGAGAATAAATTGTGGTGAAGTTTACCTTTGAGATTATTATAAGGTATTGGCCATTAGGGTTAAGACCGAAATGAGAAAAGCAAAGAGAAATAATGAACTGAAGGTAGCAAGGGAGGTGAAGTCAAGCCCCAAGGGATTCTTCCAAAAGTATCAAACTAAAACATGAGACAAGATTGGATGAATACAGTCAGATACCGGCGAACAAACTGATAACGACGGAGAAATGAGCAATAATCTGAACAGATATTTTTCAACAGTTTTAACCACTGAAAATTTATACATGATACACGAGGCACCGACTATATACAGAGATAGTGAAGAAAATAAATTAAGCGAGATAGTAGTGACGAGTAAAGATGTCAGCAAGCAGATAGACAAACTAAAGTTTAATAAGTCATCAAGTCCTGATGAGATATTTGCCAGAGTATCAAAGGATATAAGGAAGAACTTTGTAAACCCTTAGCAAATTTGTAGTATCAGAATCCTGGAGGATAGCAATGTGATACCGATTTCCAAGAAGGGAGATAGATTACTATCCTCAAACTACCGTCCAATTAGTTTAACATCACTTGCAGGTAAATTGCTGGAAGCAATAATTTCAAACTCTAATCGAAATCACCTGAAAAAGCACAAGTTGATCAATGATTCCCAACATGGTTCACAGTTGGGTATTCATGTCTGACTAATCTATTAACATTCTTTTCAGCTGTTTTCGAATCAGTGGACGATGGGCACGACTATGATGTGGTATACCTTGACTTTAGCAAAGCCTTCAACAGAGTTCCCCACAAAATGCTAATATGAAAAGTGGAAGTTCATGGAATTAAAGGGGATATTCTAAAATGGATTAGGGCGTGGTTACGGGACAGGAAACAGCAAGTAAGCATTAACGGCTATTACGAACCACGCCATCTATTGTGTTATGATCTAACTACCCAGCACTACAGAGCAACGCCATCTACGGACGAAACCCGAGTATGACTAGTTTTAGTCACCACTCCGGGTTTCCTTTCTCCATATCCTGGTTGTTGCGTCACCTCCTCCAAGTCTTCCTCATCAGCTCCGGATCGAGGAGAGTTCAGTTCACTCTGGGAAGTGACCACACTTGGATTACCTATCCTGGAAACCTACGACACAGTGACTACCTACCATCTTCTTCAATACTCAGCCCTACTCGTCAGACACTTCAGCACCGCACTTGAGTATTGTAACCCTATATTACCTCCCACCTCCACTTGCTTCAGATTGTTGCATGTTGTATAAATATGTATATACTGTTAAGCCAATGTTGCGTATGTTTAAGTTAAGTATGGTTAAGGGTAAATTATAGAAAGCTGGATATTTTGTTAAGGAATTTATTGTACTTTATTATACACAACAAAAACTCTCATCCTTTGTCTACCCTTTTATAGTCCGATTGTCTTTGCTTGTTTAGTTTTTTATTGTTGTCGCCTGTTGGGATCTGGGTAGACTTTTAACTATATTCTAAACCAGTTTCTAAATCCCCAACTCGTAACACGGCAGAAAGGGGCATATGCAAGAATAGCCGTCGTGTACACAATGATTTGGTATCCTGATGAGCTGTATTCAAGACTCACCCAGTGCTTAAACAAACAAACAAACAAACATGCATTTCATTATTGGAACGTTGGCGATTTTCGTGGTTATCTCACCCCCGCCCGATGTATACTACAATGGAACAATATTTTGAAACCAAACGAAACAAAAAATGAAATGGAAGTTCATATACAGTACTGTAGAAATATGTAGTGGAATAATAATTTTATTAGATATCCTCAATATGAGACAGCAAATGAATAATATTATTGTTCTTTTTAAAAAGTATTCCATGTTTGTGTGCAAACATCTGCCAGCCTCTTCTTGCCTCATCTCCACTTATATCCTCCAAATTCTCCAAACCATCATCAAAGGTAAGCCTTTAAGATAGCTAATCCAAATGATTTATGTATAGGAATGTATGGAAATCAAATTATGCTTAATTGGAAAGTGGTGAGAGCTGCTCCATCTGGGGTGGTGCATATTCTCCTTATCGCGAATAATATCGACCCAATTTTCATATTGAGCATAATAGATAATGGGCTAACACTACCAAAATAAAGATTGTATAAGTATGAATATTAAGTAGCCTTAATTTTATATTTTAACAAGTCCAAATATGCCAGGTCACCAGTACCAGGTAGTTGCCAAGCCGCAACACAACAGGTTTGTGTTTCGTTTGTGCATCAATTTAAACACAGCTTGTTACTAATAACATAAATTCACGTGTTTTTTAAATCCCTGAGTGACTCACGTTATGCGCAATATTTTTTGTGGTAGTTTATCTTTTTGAAAATTTTTGTTTTGTTTTAGTATTAATTATGGATGCCAAGTATCAAGGGCTTCCATATCTTTAATAGTAATGTTGAAATACAGTACTGTACGCAGTCATTCTATATTTTGTCTACAAGTATGGTAGAATCAAGTGTGAATACACTGGCCTTGTATGTCCATGATTTAAAAAAAATAATGATGTCTTCGAAAATCAAAGAAATTGGAGGTATTATTATCTTTTCGGTCATCCAGTGAATTTTAGGGTTTTAAGTTGACCGATTTTTACTGGTAAACATTTCGATGTAGAACATTAAATGTTTAAAGGGCTATAATATTTTCTATTAATTTCTCAAAAAATGGATCACATTTTTTGAATCACCATGAAAAATCTACATTGGAAAAACATATATTTCTATTTTTTGGAGTACTGTATATGAAGCCGAAAAGATCCGAGTTTCCATCTGAAATATTTTTTTAAACCCCACAAAATTACCCACAATAGTAGCCCTTTTAACCATTAATGTTCTACATCAAAATGTTAACCTATCCTAACCTAACCTAGACTAACATAACATGAATATCCATTTATAAAGGTGTCTGTTTTCCATATACTGTATATGTAGGTGTTGTCAACTTCTAAATTACAGGCGGAGATCCAGCTGACTATCCATCTTTCACAGAAACTGGAGAAATAATTCTTGGTGTCATGGATGATGTGAAATTTTTTTCTGGTTACAGTACAAGAAAGATTCTGGAAATTACTACCTAGCGTAACCTCGAAATTGGTTCCTAGATCCGGAACACAAAAATTTGGAGACTATGATTTCACAGAATTATTCATTATTTCATCCTCGGAATTTCCTCTTTTATTCTTACTCTGCATTTTATTTATAAACTTTAAGGGGTTATGATCAGTATACACAATAATAGGATCAACTGAACTACTGAGGTACACATTAAACTTATCTAGTCCATACAGCAATGCAGTAGATTCCTTTTCTATTGTAACATTGTTCTGATGTTTCTTGAACTTGGTTGAAGCATAACATACCAGATGTAGAATCTTGTCTGGTCCCTCATGGAGCAATACAGCTCCAGCCCCTAAGTCACTGGCATCTACTTGAAGGATGAATAGTTAGCTGAAATCTGGTGCTTGGAGAACTGGTTCATTGGTGAGTAGAGTGCGTATCCTGTTGAAGGCTTCTTGACAAGCAGGCGTCCAACTGAATTTTTTGTTGGGGCTCACAAGGCCGGTTAGTGGAGTTGCAATTTGAAAGAAGTTTGGGCAGTACCGTCTGTAGTATCCAGCCATACCCAGAAACCTCATGACCTCCTTTCGGGTCTCAAGAATCGGTAGGTTGTTGATGGCTTCTACCTTCGCTGCAACTGGGCTGACCTCACCAAACCCGACGATGTGCCCGAGGTAGACTTGTTTAGTATGGCCGAATTTACTCTTGAGTATGTTGATCGTGTGACAAGCATCAGCAAGACTGACGAAGAGAAGGTGTAGTAGTGACAAGTGTTCCTCCCAGGTGCTGCTGTATACAATGAGGTCATCAAGGTAAGACTGCACTCCGTCTAGACCACATGTAACCTGGTGGATAAGTCGCTGGAAGGTAATTGGGGCGTTTTTTAGGAGTGCCGAACGACGAGATGCTCTTTGCTCGCTCCGTTAACCCCACCTAATAATAGCCTTTTAGAATGTCTATTTTCGTCAAGAACTCCGCTTTTCCCGGATTGTCTATTATGTCGCCATTTCTTGGTAATGGGTATGAATCCATTCTTGTGATGCTGTTCATTCTGCGGTAGTCCGTGCACATTCTTGAACTCCCAACAGGTTTCGGCACAAGTAGGCAAGGGGAGGCCCACTCACTGCTACTCTTTTCAATAAAGTTGAAGGCGAGAATGAACTCACTTCTTGCTCAAGAAGTTCTCGCTTAGCTGGATTCATGGGAAAGGGTGCCTGCTTGATTAGTTTGGCGCCCTCCACCAGTTCAACATCATGCTGCACCAGTCGTCACTGTTTTTGGCACATACCAACTCCCTCCCCTGAACTCCTCCTCCCCACCGTAATATCAACAACTTCTCACCAGAAGTTACTATTTCATTTAGGAAAGATATGGAACCAGTTTTGAATAGTGGTGAACAGTGCTTAAGTCAGAGAAACACAACTCAACAGTAACAGCTGAGTCGAACCCAAGCGAACCTTCACACAGGTACCCAGTGATAACTGCCCGTGAGACTCAACAACACCAGCTATGTGTTAATCCGTCCACGATAGGGAGGCCTAGGACCACACCTCACTCACTTGAGTGAGTGAGGACCTGTGACACCTGAACACGTCCCATGATGCTACGACACCACGTAGTGAATGAGTTGCTACAGCATCATGTGAGGTTCCTCATAACACCATCTGCGAGGGAATTACTACACCACATCAGGTCCCTCATAACACCATCTGTGAGGGAATTACTACACCACGTGATAAGAACATAAGAACATAATGTTGGAGGAAACTGCAGCGGGCATATTGGCCCATACTGGGCAGCCCATATTGCTCATATATCCATCCAACCTAAGTTTGAAGCTATCCAGCGTATTCGAGTTAATGATGATATTTGATAACTTCTTTCAGTCGTCCACTACTCTATTTCCAAACCAATGTTTACCTATTTAGCGCCTAAATCTAAATTTGTCTAATTTAAAACCATTGTTACGAGTTCACTCCTGGTTGGAAAGTTTGAGTACCTTTGTAATGTCCCCTTTGTTTAGACCTGACCTCCATTTATACACCTCGATCATGTCGCCCCTCACTCTACGTCTCTCGAGGGAGTGCAAATTAAGATGCTTTAACCTGTCTCTGTACTCAAGGTTCATAATGCCCGGGATTAGTCTTGTCATTCTCTTCTGAATTATTTCCGAGGATTCTATATCCATTCTGTAATATGGTGACCAGAATTGAACTGCGTAATCCAAGTGAGGTCTCACAAACGCAAGATATAGTTTTAAAATGACCTTTCTAGTCTTGTAACTAACACTCCTTTGTATGAACCTAAGTACTTTATTATCTTTGTTTCGAGCAAATACACATTTATTACTTGACTTAAAATTCCTACTTATCATTACTCCTAAATCTCTCTCACAGTCGGATTTCTCAATAACATCGTTGTTCATCTGGTATCTGGTTTCCATGTTTACGTCTCCTATACCGAGTACTTTACATTTGTCCACATTGAATTTCATCTGCCTTTTTTCAGACCATTCGAAAAAATTGTTTAGATATTCCTGTAGTTTTGCGGAGTCCTCGTCAGATTTAATTATACGTCCTATTTTAGCGTCATCAGCAAATTTTCTTATGTTGATGTCTACGCCGATATCTATGTCGTTTATGTATATAATAAATAATAATGGTCCAAATACTGAGCCTTGTGGAACTACACTAGTGACGTTACTCCAATGGGATTTAGTGCCGTTAATGCTCACTCGCTGTTTTCTGTCCTGTAACCAAGCCCTAATCCATTTTGGAATATCACCTTTAATGCCATGAGCCTCCAATTTTCTTATTAGCCTTTCCTGGGGGACTCTGTCAACGGCTTGGCTAAAGTTGAGATATACCACAT
Organism: Homarus gammarus; assembly: GCA_958450375.1. Taxonomy (NCBI): domain Eukaryota; kingdom Metazoa; phylum Arthropoda; class Malacostraca; order Decapoda; family Nephropidae; genus Homarus; species Homarus gammarus. Next base: position 580,947 of record CAUDMG010002141.1, read on the forward strand.
CATAATTGTGCTCCTTATCCACTGATTCGAAAACTGTTGAAAAGAATGTTAATAGATTAGTTAGAAAATGATCGCCTGCTAGTGAAGCCATGTTGGGAATCGTTGATCAACTTGTGCTTCTCCAGGTGATTTCGAATAGAGTTTGAAATGATATGCTTCCTGCAATTTGCCTATAACACCGGTCAACACAATTTTTCTGGCACAAGGTTTTTAAACGGATTTTAAGTAAATTTGGGGTGCAGAATCCAAATATGACTTTGGTTTTTGTCTATCACTTCAGGTTTTTGAGATATACCATATTGCACTTTTGCTGGGAAATGTAAACTTTTGGATCAAAATTGACGGTTTAAACATGTATACATAAATTTTTTCAGCATTATAATTTGTATTTTTCTATAACCAAAAATTTTTAATATCAAATTGGAAAGTTAATGCACATATAATATTTAAATGTAACATTGAAGGGTGAAAAAAAACAATTAATGTACGGTAGAAATAGTGCAAGTATTAAGATCAAGTTACAGTTACATAAACTTCCTCTTTTTGGCCGATCTCTTATGTACAGCTTCTGGAATGTCTCTCATCAAACTCCAGCAGTAGTCCGCCATCATGTTCGAGTCCCATCGACCTTGGTAACATTCTTCCATTACTTTAATGTCTTGATGAAAGCGCTCCCCTTGCTCCTCGCTCACTTCTCCCAGATTTTCTGGAAACTCGTCCAAGTGACTGTGTAAGTAGTGAACCTTGATACTCATTCTGCATCCAAGTGCTTGTAAACTCAAGAGCAGCTCTTCCACAATTTCTTGATAGTTGTCCGCTTTCTTGTTCCCTAAGAAGTTCCGCACCACATTAGAGAAAGCATTCCAAGTTCTTGCCTGTGCCTCAGTCATTGTTGCAAGGAAGTGTGGATCTCTGAGTAGTGTTCTTATCTGAGGTCCATCAAAAATCCCTGCCTTTTTCTTCTCGTCGCTAAGACTTGGAAAGGTTGAGCATATATATCTGAAACACTCTCCACTATGATCAAGAGCCTTGACGAATTGCTTCATGATACCAAGTTTTATGTGCAGAGGAGGAAAGACAATGTTTTTCCTGTCAACCAGAGGATCGTTAATGATATTCTTGTCGCCAGGCGTCAAACTGTGTCTTGGTGGCCAATTCTTTTTCACCCAATGGTCTGCTGTAGCCCTGCTGTCCCATTAGCACAGAAAACAGGGGTATTTTGTGTACCCTCCTTGCTGGCCCAATAGAAAGTTTACCATTTTCAAGTCCACACAAATTAACCATTCATGAGCATGGTATTGCAACCTCTCTAGAACAGTCTTAATGTTTTCATACTCTTCTTTAATTTGTACAGAATGTCCGATTGGAATTGAACCATACTTGTTTCCGTTATGAAGAAGAACACATTTCAAGCTCCTTTTAGAACTGTCAATAAAAAGTCTCCAATCCTTACTATCATATGCTGGTAGTCCCATGGAGAGAAGAAGTCCTTCTACATCATTACAAAAAACAAGCTGGTCATATGAATGAAAGTACTTCCGCAGTTGCTCTTCTCTGTTGCGATAAAAGGAGACACTCGTGCCAGGTTTTAAGAGTCGTTTCTCTTGAAGCCTGGAAGCTAACAATTCAGCAGACTGTTTTGGCAAATTTAGATCTCTGACCAGATCATTCAATTCTGACTGAGTAAACAACGTTGGCTTTTCACAATCTTCACCAGATGGCTTGAAAAGATCAGTCTCTTCATCTTCATCAGTAGAAACAGGTGAATTCCGGTCTATATCCTCAATCTCTGGTAGCTCAGTAAATTCTGGCACGTTACGTGATGGAGCAAATCTGAGATCAGATTTGGATTCAGCACCTTAAAGTTAGTAAAAAACAGTTAAAAGGTTTCATGCCAGAAAAAAAAATATTTTTTTGTAGACCAGCGTAATTAATGTTAGACTGATTGGACGGTAGTTAGAGGATAGTGATCTATATCCCTTCTTGAAAATCGGTATTACATTCGCTATCTCTTCTTGCAAATCGGTATTACATTCGCTATTCTCTAGGATTCTGGTACTACACCTGCTCTTAAGGACATGTTAAACAACTTTGCTAAGGGCATACTAAGCTCTTCCTTACATTCCTTGAATACTCCGGCAAATATCTCATCGGGACCTGGTGACTTATTAGACTTTAGTTTGTCTATTTGCTTACTAACGTTGTTACTAGTCACTACTGTCTCGCTTAATTTATTTTCTTCACTATCTCTGTATAGAGTCTGAGCTTCAGGTATCATGTTTAAGTTTTCGGTAAAAACTGTTGAAAAATATTTATTCAGATTATTGCTCTTTTCTCCGTCGTTATCAGTTAGCTCGCCGGTATCTGACTGTATTGGTCCAATCTTTTCTCGTGTTTTAGTTTTATACATTTGATAGAATCCCTTGGGGTTTGACTTCGCCTCCCAGGCTACCTTCAGTTCATTATTCCTATTTGGATTTTCTTAACTTGGTCTTAACCCTACCGGCCAATACCTTACAGTAATCTTGGAGGTAAACTTCACTACGATTTAATCTCCTACCTATAGCCTTCCTTTGTCCAATAATGTTCTTTAAATAATTATTTATCCATTTAGGGTCAATGTTGTTTGATCTGAGTATTTTGTATGGTATGTCCTGCCTGTGTACATTAAGTAACTCATTATTTAAATTGTCGTGGAACTCGGCAACCTCAGATCTCTTTATCATGTCAATCTCAACCGTCAGGTCTCCAGGTAGGGTGAGGTCGCCATCTGTGGATACATTGAGTGAGGGACTTTAGTGGAATTTTCCTTACTGCTGTCCTGAAATTCTAACTGGAATATAATTTCTTTGTGATCGCTGTTTCCAAGTTCGTTCCCTACCTCGACTTTACTAATGAGGCTTTCTCTGTTTGACAGAACTAAATCGAGTATATTATTACCCCGGGTGGGTTCGGTTATATGTTGACTTAGGAAACAGTCCTGGATCGTTTCAAGAAAATCCTCTGTTTCTGAATTACCCGTAAGGGCAGTCCAATCTATTTGGCTAAAGTTAAAGTCGCCTACTATACAGACTTTGCTATGCAAGGAATCCCTGCGCATTTCGTCCCAAATAAGTAACTCATTGACTCTATCACGATTAGGAGGTCTATATATTACTCCTGTGAATAATTTTTCCCTACCATCGATTAATTCTATCCAATTTTTTCTGTATTCAGCTCAGTTTTGATTTCCTTATTTATTTCACACTTCAGATTATCCCTGACATAGATTGCTACTCTGCCTCCTTTCCTAATCTACCTATCGGTATGGAATAATTTGTAACCTGCAATTTGGTATTCGACAGGTAGCTCACGTGAGTCTAAGTTTATCCATGTTTCGGTGAATGCTATTATATCGATTTTTCTGTACATACCATGGCCCTAATATCATCCATTTTGTTTCTAATACTTCTACTGCTTGCATAGTAGACATTTAAGTTAGTCGTGTTCTGAGTCCTCTCTTTGTCGCACTTTGGTTTTAACTCCCTGCCTAATTTAGTTTTGTCATAATTCCTAGCACTATTTCCCTGTAACCTTTTACTTTGTTTTCCCACACCCACTGCAGTCTTCTCCACCCCCATGCTCATATGTTCCCTTAGCAGTTTAAAGACTTCGTCGACATCTTTTGAACTGCCCTCTCGAGAGACCCAGCCAGGGTTGCTACCCCATCCCTAACATAAAGGTCCCTTCTGCCATAGAAGTTGTCCCAGTTTTCAATGCATGGGACTGATATTGACTTGCAATATATGTCAAGACGGTCAATGATACCAACTGCCCTTTACAACCATTCAATGCCAAAACTCCTTCTAGGCAGGACACCACATATGATAGGGATCCGTCCCTTACACCTAATACGTTCTATAGCTGTCCTGAACTTATCAAGAAATTCCTCACTCCTATACTGGCCAATATCATTGCCTCCTGCATTAAGGCAGATAATGGGTTTTATTCCCATTACCAGACAAGATATTGTCCATCCTGTCAACTATATCCCCTACCCCAGCTCCTGGCAAACACACCCTCATCCTATTTTTATCTTTATCACTAAAAGCTCTGTCCAGGTACCGAACCTGGGAGTCGCCAACAATCAAGATTTTCGTACCTTCCTTGTCACCCCTGTCCCTGACTATAATAACGTCCAATTCAGCTATCAAGGGTCTATAAGAGTTGGCACACTTAGCTGTTGTTGGCGCTGTTGTCATATCCTTGGTGTGTTTTTTCACCACCAGTTTAGTCGTCCCTCTCTTCACAACCTTCCATTCGCCTGAGTTTTCGTCGGACACCGGCTTTCCTTGCCTCGTTTCTTCCTTCATCCTCGCTATCTCCTCCTTTCATTTCAAGATATCTTCCTTGGCCTTCTCTAACTCGGCCCTCAGAAGGGCACAGCCCTGTTCACAAGTAGCACTAGCCATTACAGACAATTGATCCCCGGGAGCTAAGCCGCTGTGACCTTTCCTCCAGTGAGGTCAGAAGACAACTGCCCCTCATAACACCACCTGTGAGGGAATTACTACACCACGTCAAGCCCCTCATAACACCACCTGTGAGAGAATTACTACACCACATCAGGCCCCTCATAACACCATCGATGGAATTACAACACCACGTGATGCCCCTCATAACACCATCTGTGAGGGAATTACTACACCACGTGATGCCCCTTATAACATTATCTGAAAGGGAATTACTACACCACGTCAGGCCCCTCATAACACCTTTCTGTGAGGGAATTACTACACCACGTCAGGTCCCTCATCATAACACTATCTGTGAGGAAATTACTACACCACGTCAAGCCCCTCATAACACCACCTGTGAGGGAACTAGTACACCACGTGATGCCCCTCATAACACCATCTGTGAGGGAGTTACTACACTACCTGTCTGTTGTTCAACACCTCAGCTCACATGATCTATGTGACCTCCACATTAAACATTAATCTGTATGTTCACTGTATGTTCCTTTACCTTTCTCTAATGAAGGATTTTGTTAAACCACCAATGTATGTAATAAGTCATTTATGTCCAATGTATATTTTGAGCCTTCGGGCTGCAGAACGTTTTCAATAAACCGTTAATTATTATTATTATTATTATTACACACACACACACACACACACACATCACCCATTTACCTAGTGAGGAGGCAGCTGAGACAATTAATAACCACTTTGCTATCATATGTCATACCCTACCCAGTCTTGACCTCGCTCTCCTCCCGGCCTACTTACCTTCCCCCTCCTCCCCTCCCATTTAAAATTGCCAACAAACACCTAAAATTTAAATCCAAATGCTCTACAACCCCAATTGACCTCTCAATCAAAATTTACAAGGAGTTTGCAGTCGAATTTTCCACCCCCTTCTGTTCCATTATTAATGCATCCCTCAGACAAAACAAATGTCCTAATGAATGGAAAACTGCTTTTGTCACCCCTATCCTCAAGGTCCCCACCCAACAGACCCCTAGTGACCTCAGGCCATTTGTCATTACCCCCATACCCAGTCAACTCTGTGAAGGCTTTGATTTTGAATGGGAATTTGCTAGTATTTATCAATCAATTGATCCACAGCAATTTGGCAATATGAATACCTCCTCTACATCACACTGCTTAGTTAGTTTTCTGGATTTTCTGCACAAACACCTGGAGAAACGTAAGACATCACTGGCCGTTGCCCTTGTTGACTTCAGGCAGGCTTTTGATTTTGTTGATCACTGCACTGTTATCAACAAGCACATTACACTAAGGCTGCCCACGAATCTGGTCTCATGGCTCACTGATTTCCTGAGTGAGCGTCGTCAGGCATTAAAGTACCAGGGTTCTGTCTCCTCATTCCAACACCTGACCTTACACTCCTCACAGGTGGAAGTACGTGGATGACTGCACTGTGAGGGTTACAGTGGAAAACACCTCACCGGACTACTGTAGCCTGTAGCCTGTCCAGGCACCCTGGACAGGCTACAGGCATGGACTACGGAGAACATGGTTACCATCAATCACACCAAAACCGTAGTCATGCACATCTATACCGCCACCACCCCAGTGCAAGCTCCATCAGTCACAGTGGGTGCCCATCCTCTCCAGTTAGTGCAGTCTGCCAAATTCCTCGGTGTTACCAGAGACGACAAACTGGACTGGAAGGCCCATGTAAACAACACAACCAAGGCAACCTCGTACCGACTCTACATGCTACAACGACTCAGGTCACTTCCGGCACCCACGCCAGAGCTGGGGACTATCTACAACGTATTTATTCTCCCCAAATTAACGTATGCGTCACCAGCCCCTCGTCTTCTCTCAACTCTACCCAACAACGTCAGCTAGAGAAAGTACAGAAGAGGGCCTGCACAAGTATGCTCGGTGCAGACTACTCCGGCTACAACAACACTCCTTCCACCCTGGAAATGCCATCCTTCACTGACTTCCACCACCATGCACTAGCAGGGTTTGGCAGTGGACTACTGCACCATCCTCGCCATTGCCATCTACTGCCACCTGCAGTCCCCTGCCCACCTCGAACTGTCCGCCACTACAACAAAATTCATCCCATAAGAGCCCGCACTGATAAATATTAGAATAGCACCATCCCATCTATTGTTAAAATAATAAACAACTCCTGATTTATGTACTGTACAGCCCTGTAAATGTATTGAACGTATATCATTATGTCTAAATCACTTATAAGTTTGTATATTTTCTGCCACCGGCTGCAACTCTATTAATAAACAGTTTATTATTATTATTTTATTTACACACACACACACACACCATTTGAATTACAGAGTGATAATCTTCTATTTATTTCTATCTCTAATTCAGTGACTTCAAAGTCGCTTTTCATACGTCATGTATTATAGACGTTCACTGTCAAGGGTTTAACTTCCTTAGTTACCTCTGTTAGACATTTTTAACTCATTAATACTGCATCATTAGGTTCCACTTTGACTATGACTCATATAAAATAGGATACTGATAAAACCATTAAAACCTGTATACATATATTAATTAACTTTCAACTAATAGACAACATTGGTTCAACACAATTCACAGCCCTAGTTACAAGTTGGCACTGAGGTAACAGCGGTTGGGCAAGGTGACTTACAAACCACATGGCAACTGCTTGACACACACACAGCTCACAGCAGATACAGTTGAACCTGTTCACAGCCTCGCACTGCTCACCACCTCACACAGCTCACCACTTCACACAGTTCACCGCTTCACAGAGCTCACCACCACACACAGCTCACCGCCTCACGCAGCTCACCGCCACACTGCTCACCACCTCACACAGCTCACCGCCACACATAGCTCACCACATCACACTGTTTACATGAGGACATAAGAACATATACCTGTCCAACCTATATTTGAAGCTACCCAATATGAAGTTCGGTAACTTGTTCCACTTATCCACTACTCTATTTCCAAACCAGTGTTTACTTATCTCGCACCTACAGTAGATCTAAATTTGTCTAATTTAAAACCATTGATACGAATTCGTTCCTGGTTGGATAGTTTAAATACCGTTGTTTAACCTTGACTTCCATTTATACACCTCGATTATATCACTCCCTCATTCTCTGCCTCTCGAGGGAATGCGAATTAAGATGCTTTAATTTTTCTCTGTACTCAAGGTTCCTATTGCCCGGGATTAGTTTTGTCATCCTCTTTTGAATTGACTGCGTAATCCATGTGAGGTCTCATAACATGGCTAAATTGGCACTGGCATGAGTAAGGAAGGCAACCAAGAAGATGGAAAAGAGAGTTGGTGCTAGTACACACCCTTGTTTAACACCTGTTTGGATGGGGAAGAACTCTGACTGGGTGCTGTTGTGCAGGACACTGCCGTTCATACAATCGTGGAGTTGCCTCAAAATGGCGATGAATTTTGGTGGGCAGTCAAAACGGCTGAAGATCCACCAGAGGGCGTCCCTGTTGACCGAGTCGAAGGCCTTGGTTAGATAGATTAAAGCCATTTACAGGTCACGACGCTGTTCTCTGCACTTTTCCTGTATCTGGCGGGAAGCAAAGATCATGTCAGTGGTGCCACGTGATGGTCTAAAACCACATTGAGATTCGGGGAGGAAGTTTTCCGCCTCAGGAAGAAGTCTGTTTAGGAGGACTTGGGCTATAATCTCGCCAGCTACGGAGAGCAGCGAGATCCCACAGTAGTTGCCACAATCTGATAGGTTCCCCTTGTTCTTATAAATATTGACAATAGAGGCATCTTTAAGAACTTGGGGGATTTCCTCCTTTTCCCATATATTCTCCAGGAGAGAGTGGAGTCGACTGGTAAGTAGAGGTCCTCCTGCTTTATTCACCTCGGCTGGGATTCCTTCAGGCCCTGAGGCTATGCTAGTTTTCATCTGTTTGATGGCAGTAGCTACCTCATCCAGGGATGGAGGATAGCTGAGGTGGGTCAGCTGTGGATGCTGAGGGACCTGCTTGGTAGTCAGGACATCCACATCGGTGTTTCGGTTGAGCAATGAATGGTAATGCCCTTTCCACCGTTGAAGGAGGCATTCGTCGTCTATAATTATGTGGTTACCGTCAGATGAGCGAAGGGGGATTGTGCCATGAGTGACTGGCCCATAAAATGTTTTAGTGGAAAATAAAAATTCGCGCATTTTGTACTGATCTGCAAGTTTTTGAGCTTCACATGCAATATTTTTAAGCCAGTCGTTCTTTAGATTGCGAAGTTCCCACTGGGCTGTCGCTTTCTTCTTGCGGAAGGTATCGGCTTCAGTCCGACTGAGGGTTGTTGTGCCAGTCAGTATAAACAGCACGTTTATCATCGATGTGTATATTTGATTGCTTCGTCATTTTCATCAAACCAGTCCTGGTGTATCTTTTTGAACTGGCCGAGGGTCTTTGTCATAACATTATCAAGAGTATTCCATTCGGCACTGGGATTCACGTTATTTGCTATTGGGTTGTTTATATGCCCATGTTCGAGTTGCTCTCTAAAATCATGTGCTCCCGCTGCATCCTCCAGACGCTTAGTATTAAAACCTCTTCCATAGGCTTGTTGCCTTTGCCATTTTGGGGCAACGTGAAGTGAGAGCTTGGAACTGACAAATCGATGGTCAGTGTCACAGTGGTCTGAGCCACGCAAAGCACGGGTGATGAGGACATCTCGGAGATCTCTTTCTCTGACAATGATATAGTCAATAAGATGCCAGTGTTTGGATCGTGAATGTTGCCACGATCCCTTGAACTTGTCAGCCTGCATAAACAAGGTATTGGTGATAGTGAGGTTGTGAGCAGCACACTTACTGAGAAGGAGTAGGCCATTGGGATTACACTTGCCTAGTCCATTTCTCCCTATGGTTCCCTGCCAAAAGTTAGCATCTCTGCCAACTCTGGCAATGAAATCGCCAAGGAGCAGAAACGTGCCTTCTCTGGGGATAGAGGTTAGCACTCTGTCGAGGTCGGCATATAAGGCCTCCTTGATGTCATCCTCTGCATCCAGTGTTGGGGCGTTTGCACTGATGAAAATGGCATGACGTGAGTGATTCAGTTGGACTCGAAGAGTCATGAAGCGCTCGTTGGTCCCAATAAGCATTTCAGTTAGCCTGTGTAGGATGCATTGGCGGATGGCAAAGCCAACTCCATTAATGCGGTTTCTCTCCGCAGCAGGCTTACCCTTCCAGAAGAAGGTGTAGACAGAATCCCCATTCTGTGAGTTGGCCCTCATCTGGGAACCGGGACTCACTGATAGCTGCTATGTCCAGGTTATACCTAGTCAGCTCTTTGCCACAAGCACAGTTCTTATTTCAAGATGCGCATTTGTGCCACTATCCAGAAGGGTCCTGACATTCCATGCAGCGACCATAAGAGGTTGCATGGTTTGTTTTTGTTTGGATCTGTGATTTTGATTGTTTTTCGACTACATGAGGATGACCTTACTGGGTGCGGTTGCCCAGTCAGGGTGGGTTTATAGGCAGACTATGTTTAGGGCACCATTTCTAGCCCATTCCCGTGTGGGTGAGCAGAGTGGCTCCTCGTAAAGGCTGCTCAGTTGCACAGACAGGACCGTATTGCACTGATGCCTAGATCCCAGTGCATAAACGACCATCTTATCTGTGCCGCCCATGTTCAGAGTTGTGACTACAGACTCCAAGCAGTCATTTCTGCCTGTCCCCGTCGCCACTCGTCAGTCGCCATAAGACTTTTGGTGGGAATAAGGGGTTTGATGATGATGAGTGGTATGATGAGCTGGGTGATGGCTGCACATGAGTTGATTTATCTGGTGAGGCAGGAGAGTAGGTTGTAATCACACATCCTGTCTCTCCCTTTTCCTGACCCAGTGGTGCAAGTGTTGCAATGACTGGGGAGAGGGAGAGTTGCAATGGACTGCCGATAGCCCAGTTTGTTGAGTTTCGCCTGAGTAGCCTGTCTATCAGGCAATGCCTTTGTCCACCGGTGTAGTCATTGGGTTTCCATGGTGGTCACCTCTTCCGCCTACACTGCCATTGGTGTCTTCTTGGAGCTTTGTAAGCATTTCTGTCTGATGCGGGGGCTTCACCACAGATTTTTCATTCGGGGTTTACTCCCGTATCCTTATACCTGCCAAGGTTAATCCGCAAGGCAGTGGGGCGGTGGTTGGTGGGCGCCAGGACGTGTCCACATGCCAGTGAGCCTGTGCGCCATCCCTCTGGGGCCCATTGATACTCCAAGATCCCCTGCTGATCTATCCTTTGCCCACGAGGCACCCAACTACTGTGTGTTACAACAAGGAGGCACAGCAGGAGTCTTGATGGTGAGGAGGCTGTGTACTAGCAGGGGAAGACTTTTGCAAGTTGCTTCGCTGTTCGCCACGAGGGATAGCCAACAGCGGCAGCTGAAAGCGAGAGGGAGGAAGCAGTGTTGCACCTTAACACTAACACTAACGCCGCCACACTAGACGCATTTTAGCACCCTGTGCAGTGAGTGCACACACACACACACCTGAAATTTAAATCCAAACGCTCCACGACACCAATTGACCTCCCAATCAAAATATACAAGGAGTTTGCAGTCGAACTTGCCACAAACCACCCTCCTCTGTTCTATTATTAATGCATCCCTCAGACAAAGCAAATGCCCTAATGAATGGAAAACAGCATTTGTCACCCCCATCCCCAAGGTCACCACTCCACAGTCCCCTAACGACCTCAGGCTAGTTGCCATCACCCCCATACCCAGTCTACTTTGTGAGGACTTTATTTTTGAGTGGGAATTTGCCAAAATCTATCAGTCAATTGATCCACAGCAATTTGGCAATATGAGGACCACCTCCTCTACATCACACTGCTTGGTGAGCTTTAGGGATTTTCTGCACAAAAACTTGCCCTTGTTGACTTCAGGAAGGCCTTTGACCTTGTTGATCACTGCACTGTTATCAACAAGGCTATTGCACTAGGGCTGCCCACCAACCTGGTCTCATGGCTCACTGATTTCTTGAGTGAACGTCGCCAGGCAGTGAGGTATCAGGGCTCGGTCTCCACATTCCAACACCTCACCTGGGGTGTTCCCCAGGGGACCAAGATGGGACCACTGTGCTTCCTCATCCTGATCAACGATGCTCTATCAGACACTCCTCACAGGTGGAAGTACGTGGATGACTGCACTGTGGGGGTTTCAGTGGACAACACCGCACCAGACTACTCATCGTTACAAGGCACCCTGGACAGGCTACAGGCATGGACTACGGAGAACAAGGTCACCATCAACCACACCAAAACCGTAGTCATGCACTTCAATACCACCACCACTCCAGTGCAAGCCCCAGCAGTCACAGTGGGTGCCCATTCTCTCCAGCTGGTGCAATCTGCAAAACTCCTGGGTGTTACTATAGACAACAAACTTGACTGGAAGGCCCATGTAAATAACACAGTCAAGGCAGCCTCATACCATTTCTACATGCTACGATGACTTAGGTCACTTGGGACACCCACGCCAGAGCTGAGGACCATCTACAACGCCATTATTCTCCCCAAACTTTCGTATGCGTCACCAGCCTGGTCGTCTTCTCGCAACTCCACCCAACAACGTCAGCTAGAGAAGGTACAGAAAAGGGCCTGCAGAATCATGCTCGGCGCAGAATACTCCGGCTACACCAACGCTCTCTCCACCTTGGAAATGCCATCCCTCAGTGACCTCCACCACGAAGCACTGGAAAGGTTTGGCAGCCAACTAATGCACCACCCTCGTCATCGCCACCTCCTGCAACCAGCAGCCCCCCACCTACCTCGCGCAGTCCGCCACTACAACAAAATTCAGCCCATAAGAGCCCCCACCTATAGAAATAAGAATAGCACCATCCCATCTATTGTTAAAATAATAAACAACTCCTGATTTATGTACTGTATAGCCCTGTAAATATATTCAATGCATATTATATCATTATGTCTAAATCAAATGTAATTCTGTATGTTTTGAGCCACCTGCTGTAACTCTATTAATAAACCGTTTATTATTAATATTAGTAGTAGTAGTAGTAATATTACCATTTGAATTACACAGTGAAAATCTCCTGTTCATTTTTATCTAATTCAGTGACTCCAAAGTCGCTTTTCAGACGGTATGTATTATAGACCTTCACTGTCAAGGGTTTCATTTCCTTAGTTACCGCTGTTAGACATTTTTAACTGATTAATACTGCATCGTTAGGTTCCACATGGACTATGACTCATATAAAATAGGATACTGCTAAAACCATTAAAACCTGTATACAAATATTAATTAACTTTCAACTAATAGACAACATTGGTTCAACACAATTCACAGCCCTAGTTAAAAGTCGGCACTGAGGTAACAGCGGTTGGGCAAGGTGACATACACACCACATGGCAACAGCTTGACACACACACAGCTCACAGCAGATACAGTTGAACTTGTTCGCAGCCTCACACTGCTCACCACCTCACACAGCTCACCGCTTCACACAGTTCACCGACTCACACAGTTCACCGCCACACCCAGCTCATCACCTCACGTAGGTCACCGCCTCACACTGCTCACCACCTCACGCAGGTCACCGCCTCACACTGCTCACCGCCTTACACAGTTCACCACCACACATAGCTCACCACTTCACACCGCTTACATGAGGACATAGACAACATATCAACATAAGAATGGAGGGCCAATTGGCCCATACCAGGTAGTCCCGTTTACACCTAACCCCTATCGCTTATATACCTGTCCAACCTATATCCGAAGCTACCCAGTGTGTTCGAGTCAATATGAAGTTCAGTAAGTTGTTCCACTCTTCCACTACTCTATTTCTAAACCGGTTTACCTATCTTGCACCTAAATCTAAATTTGTCTGATTTAAAATCAATGCTACGAGTTCGTTCCTGGTTGGATAGTTTGAGTACCGTTGTTTAACTTTGACTTCCATTTATGCACCTCGATTATTTCGCCCCCTCACTCTACGCCTCTCGAGGGAGTGAAAATTAAGCTGCTTTAATCTTTCTCTGTATTCAAGGTTCCTAATGCCCGGGATTAGTCTTGTCATCCTCTTCTGAATGCTTTCTAGGGATTCTATATCCATTCTGTAGTACGGTGACCAGAACTGAACAGCGTAATCCAAGTGAGATCTCACAAGCGCATGCCATAGTGTTAGGATAATCTCGCTTCTCTTGTAACTAACACCCCTTCCTATGAACCTACCTACTTTGTTAGTAATGTTTCGAGCAAATACGCATTGTTGTCTTGGTTTAAGATTCCTACTTATCATTACTCCTAAATCTATTTTCATAGTTGGATTTCTCTATAGCTCCGTTGTTCATTTGATATCTGGTTTCTCTGTTTACATCTCCTAGATTGAGTACTTTGCATTTGTCCACATTAAATTGCATCTGTCATTTTTCAAACCATGAGAAATTTTTTTTTTTAGATCTTCCTGTAGTTTTGCGGAGTCCTCCTCAGTTTTAATTACAGGCCCTATTTTAGTGTCGTCGCCAAATTTACTTATGTTCCTGTCTATACTCATATCTATGTCGTTTATAATTATAATAAATAGTAATGGTCCAATTACTGAGCCTTGGGTACTCCACTAGTGACGTTGTGGTGGTCAAATTTCAGTAAGATCCACCTCATTGTTGTCAACATGTTTTAGTATACACCTGGACACGGAAGGTTGGATATTGTCAGGTTTAATTTATGAGATTATGGTGGGAAGCTGTGTTGTACAGTTATGTTTATTTATTTGTTATTTTAGTTCACTCTTTGTTCGTTCAAAAGATTTTACTTTGGCTCGTTTTACCGGTTTTTATTGTTAATAATAATAGTTTATTGGTTTTTAACTTTAAAATTAATTTAACATATGTTTAGTGTCAGCTTTTATTAATGGCGTTTACTGTTAATTATTATTGACGTGGTTAGCTGGTTTCACCAGCATGTTTGTCCACAGCAGCCACGTTATGCCCACAATGCACCACGAGGCAACTCTCTCTCTGGACCGAACACTGCTAGCGCCTGGACCATACTTTTGGGTGCTGGCTGACTTTTTATTTACTGTGATGAGCTCTTGTCTCATAATCTACTCACCAGGCCTCTAAGGATTTCTCAAAGTGTAATTATACCAAGTCAAGCCACTTCGAGTCGAAAATTCATCCTTCACAGCGCATGACGTCATCTGGTCTGCATACTGACCTTCAGTATGCAGACGACCTCACCCTTGTTGTTCACATTGAACATGACCTACAGGAGATCCTGAACACCTATGCAGATGCGTATGCACACTTCGGCCTTGAAGTGAATGTACGTAAGACTCAGATTCTCTTTCAACCTGCCCCTGGTTCAGACACACCTCCACCATCCATCCAGCTTAACGGTACTACACTCTGTAATGTTACCCACTTTCGGTATCTCGGCTCCCACCTGTCCACGACCGCAGACATCGATGAAGAAATTCAGCATCGGATCAGATGTGCATCTCACGCCTTGAGCGGACTCCGAAATCATGTCTTCAGCTGTAGGGAGCTGAAATTATCTTCAAAGTTGCACGTATATCGAGCAGTGTTCCTGCTCACCCTACTATATGGCAGAAGCGGGTCACATACAGGAGGCACCTCAGGCCACTTGAAAACTTTTACCAACATAGTCTACGTTCCATCCTCCGAGTTCGCTGGGAAGACAAGAGAACAAATGCCAGCATTCATGCCGACACCAACTGTAGGAGCATCGAGGTTACCATTATCCATGAACAACTACGTTGGCCTGGCCATCTTACCCGCATGGACAACAGAAGACTGCCAAAGCAACTACTGTACTTTCCAGTCACCTAACGAATGGTAAACGTAACACTGGCGGACAACTGAAAATGTATAAGGATAGTCTTAAGACAAACCTGAAAAGGTGCCAAATCGACCCCCACACTTTGGAGTCAATTTCTCCACATCGTAACACTTGGAGGAGCACCACACGGGAAGGTGTCAATACTTTCGAGTTAGCCCGACTGCAAACCGAGGCAGATAAGCGCCAACGTCGGAAAGACGCTGCCACCGCCCCTCCCACAGTAGATGGAGCCCTCCACATGTGCAATGAATGTGGACGCCACTGCCGGTCCCGTATCGGACTTTTTAGTCACCTAAAAACTCACTAACCTAGGTAACATCCCTAATAACCCATATCATTTTACCATAGCTGGATGATCGTCATACTAGATTCCGAGTGACAGCAAAGTAGTCGTAGTAGTGTGTGTGTGTGTGTGGATAGGAATTTTCATCATTACTGCAACGTGTCAGAGATTATTTCTCCTAGAGTTATCAGAAGATTGAACACGAAGTCTCTGCACTGATTTATTTACTTATTTTCTTGGCAGGGAGAGTGGGGGGGGGGGGGGGGAGAATGTGTAGCACCAACGCCCCTCCACTGCGACTAGTGCGACGATGAGCATCAAGGAATTAATGGGCCCAATATACACCAAATTTACAAATGTTGCTAATTGAAAACGTTAAGCAACAGTTTGTGTCACTCGAGCATAAAAGAGTTAAAGTTGATTGGTGGTTTGTTATAAGCTCTAAAATTCCAGAGGTGGAGTGTTTACCGGCGAGCCTGGAGGAGTTTGGTCAACACTCACACAATGGCGAAACGAAGCCACAAAATAATCATGGAACTCTTACAAGCGCAGATCTTCACTAAAACATCACTCTAGTGTAAGTGAGTGTTAGACATACGTTAATACTGCCAACAAAGTTATGAATTTTCTGCAGTTAGGAACTTTATGGTAATAACTTCACTGATACTTTGTCTATAAGTACTTATAAAATTACAACTAGTAATACCGAACCATTACAATGTCACATTGGTGTCACATGACGCAGTTTCTATCACAAATAAGAAGTTTTTTAAGGTTATTCTTGTATATGAATATCAATTACGTATTAAAGCTCTGATCGTGAGGTAGTGATCATTAATCACATTTGTGTGACAAACGTAAGTGTATCAGCCATTTATTAGTTGTCATAAAGTCTTTAGAATCAAGTAGAGGTACTGTAATGTACGGGAGCCTAACAAATGTCGACAAACCACCACTAAGAAGGCGATAATTAGGCCTGGTGACACAACGCTGTGGCCAGAAGGTGTTATCTAACTATCTAACGTCAGCTGACCTTTTGCTAATGCCCTGATCACTGAGTTTTGCTCTTTCCTCTCCACACCACTTCCCCTTCTCTCTTTTGCTTCTTACTCTGTGTTTCTCTATCATTTTCTCAATGGATTCATTATTTTCTCCCTCCCCCTCCCTTTTTTTACCAGTCTTTACATTCATCGCTTTGTCTCTTTTTCCTAGTATTCTCCTCTAAGAGTCTTATCCGCGAGCCACCACCACCCTACTGGCGCCACAACAATGCCACACACCAACTCAGCGCCAACAACATGGGCCCTCGGAGCCTGACGTCGCATAATGGGTTTCTTTACGGCAGCGGAGTTTTTCAACATATGACTGTCAGCCCGTAACAACTACAGCCCAGGCCTTGAAATACCTACATATAATTATTGTTTAATGTATGCGTGTTCCGCCTCCGTGAACAATGGCGGGTGTTCCTGCTCTCTGCCTGCTGCGCACCCAAAAATGGAATCTTTGTCCGACACGGCAGAGGGTATTTGTACAGGCCTTATACACGGCCTCCACTATACGTCTGCCTGGCTGGGGATATACCGACCTACGTCTTGATAACAGAGTTCATGCTGTTATAGCCTCACTACCTTTGTCATGCCATTTGGTTTTTTTATCTATATTTATCTTATACATTATTCTTAATGAAAATTTGTACATTCCCACACACATTGAAGAGGATGCTCGACAGTGTACAGTTTAGGGCAAAGTGATAATGTTGACTCATGTCCCTAATTGACTTAAAAAGTTCATTGACATGTAGATGCACCTTTGACCTTCAGGAACTGCATAAAGCGGATACATCTCTTATTTTCTTACTGAAAGGTCCCTGGGTCAAGCCCGGGTTCCCCAAGTTCATTCAATTGCGAATGGGTAAGTAATGTTATAGTTGAAAAAATGAAGGTGGCCGAATACATTGCCGTCCACACTACTGTACATCTATGCGTACATAAAAAGCGGCTTAGTTTATTGTGTTTTGTATTCGTATTTCTCCTAAGGCCTACGGAACGCACTTTCACTTTCCACAGAGGATATTAGAGTGCCCTTCATATCTGGAAGAACCAGTTAATCATAAACACGAATACCCCCTACCACTAAAAGCAAATTACGCTTTTGTGCGCAACCCAAGTCACACGTAAAGTTGTTGGTACAACTAAGGTATAAAGATCACAAGGTATGTTTACGTGCAGGTAGGTGAGCAAATCGTGACGTCAGCCGGGGGCGTCTCACCCCGCCAGCCAGCTTTGATTTGTGAGAAATGGGTAGGATAAAGCCATATTCATATTTTTCTATAATTCTGTCTTATTTTATGTTGTAGGCTTCATAGTCGCAAGATAACTATTTTAACTATTTTAATCCTACTAGTATTATGGTAAACGGCATGAAATTATACTGAAAATATTTTCAACCCTATCACGACGACGATCCTACTTGGCCATTTTAACCCGTTAAAATCAGCGTGTGGAGTTAATCATGCTTAAGTGTAAATTTAAACGAAAATATTGGAAGCATAATGTGTTGACTAGTGGCAGACCCTGCTGCCTTATGGCATCACGAATATTGTGACCAAGTCCCAGGTTGCTGATCTGTCTTTCTGCCTCATTTACTCACAATTGCAGGGTCTCAATTGTCTTTCCTACTATTGACAACACAACAAATATAGCCGTACTCACTCTTGATCTGTTCTATTCTTTCTACTCTTTTATTCTCCCATGTTATCAAATAACTATAATATTAAAGCGGGGCCTTCTTGGATGGGTCCCACTGGTCGGACACCTATAGCTCGACTCACGGATC
The DNA here is from genome assembly GCA_958450375.1 of Homarus gammarus. Taxonomy (NCBI): domain Eukaryota; kingdom Metazoa; phylum Arthropoda; class Malacostraca; order Decapoda; family Nephropidae; genus Homarus; species Homarus gammarus. The sequence goes on from CAUDMG010002141.1 coordinate 599,394, forward strand.
TTGAATCTTCTCTTTATGATGTCATCTTGCTCAAAATATCTCTACCAACTATGACTGTTTTTTTTGTTTCCTATACTGTTCTTCCAACTCTGCCAACTATTTGGAACTCTTTGACTATCTCACTTCTTGCCATGAATCGTTGCTATCCACACACCTCTACTTAGGGGATTTCAATGTACATCACAGAGAGTGACTTGGCTCTGCAAGGGATGACCCAGGTGGAGCTAAGGCACTCACTTTTTCCTTACTTAATGATCTGGGACAATTAAATGAACACCCTACACGCGTTCCTGATCGACACGATCAACGTGCTGACATTCTTGATCTTTGTTTTACCTCTAACCCCTCACACTATTCATACTCAATTTCTGTCCCCTTGGGTCTTTTGATCTCAATCATATTTCTATTAATTCAAACTGAGCACAACCACCTCCCCCACCCACCTCTAAACGAAAAATATGGCGCAATCCTTGCAAGAATTCTTCTCCGACTTTCCTTGGGATGAATGTAGCTTTTCCACTCGGGACGCCTCGGTATGTGCTGATAGCATTGCTGGGGTTAAAACGGGTGATATGAGTGCATTTATCCCATCTTCTACCAAAACTTTCACTTTACAATCATGGTTTGATCGCTCTGTTCTCTTGCATGTAAGGAGAGAAATAGGGCGTATCAAGATATGAAACTGTCTCTTTCTCCTATTACCCACTCCTCTTTCATTACATCTAGGAATCGTTGCAAGGCTATTATTCGTAGGGACAAGCAGAATTTTATAAAAGGAAAGACCGCTGCCCTGACTAACTCTTCTTCTAGTAAATCCTTCTGGTCATTAACAAAAACATCTGTAATAACTTCTGCACTCCCTTTTTTCCTCTCTTCCGACCTGATAACTCTATAGCCAACTCTTCCCCTGATAAAGCCAATCTCTTTGGCACCTTATCCACCTCTAACTCCACCTTAGACGATTCCATCTCTATCCCTCCTACTTCTGCTCCTCCTACTGAACCTATGCACTTTCCTATAATCTCCACTCGCAGGGTTGCTACTATGCATGGACCGGACGGAATATCCCCACTTGTTCTGAGGGAGTGTGCTGAAATTCTGGCCCCTGTGCTTGCTCTCCTCTTTCGCCTTTGCCTCAAAACCCAAACTTTTCCTTCTTCTTGGAAGCATGCCTTGGTTCAGCCCAACCCGAAGAAAAGTGACCATTCTAATCCCTCTAACTATCGCCTCATTGCCCTCTAAGATTTTCGAAACTATCATAAACTCTCATTTTCTCCGTCACCTTGAACCTTTTTCTCTTTTGTCGGATCACCAATATGGCTTTTGCCAGCCGAGATATACTGGTGATCTGCTCTTCTATTACACCCATCTTTGGTCATCCTTCCTTAAGGATTATGGGGAAACTTTCGTCGTCGTGGCCCTTGACATCTCCTAAGCATTTGACAGGGTATGGCACAAGTCTTTGCCTTCTAAACTTCCCTCTTATGGTTTATCTCCCCCACCTTGTTCTTTAATTTCTTGCTTCCTTCAGAACCGATCCATGGCAGTTGTTGTCGAAGGATTGATCTCTCGCTCTTTCTCTACCAATAGTGGTGTTCCACAGGGTTCCGTTCTTTTACCTACTCCCTTCCTTCTTTTTATCAATGATTTACTTCACAATACGACGAATTCTATCCATTCATATCCTGATGCCTCTACTCTTCACTCTGCTTCACATTTTTCCCTTCCCCCTAATTCTCAAACTAGATCTGTTTCTAGAGCTGATATCATTTCATCTATCAATGCGGATCTGTGCAGCACCTCCGAATAAGGAGGTAGAAACTTGGTTCTATTCAATAGTGATAAAACTCAGTGTTTACCAATAACACTTTCCAAATTAGATGATCTCCCACCAATCACATTTCAGAACACAATCATTCTGCCAAGTTCTAAAATAGATCTGCTAGGTCTCACCATTTCCTCTAAGATGTCATGGAAGCCACACATCCACAACATTGCTACAGCTGCCTCCCGAAAGCTGGGAATGCTGCAAAGATGCCGTAGCTACTTCACTCCTGAGCAGTTGCTTCAAGTTTATAAGGGATTCACTCGTCCTAACTTGGAGTACTGCTCTCATATCTGGGGTGGCTCTTTGTTCTGTCCAACTGTTAGATAGGGTGGAATCAAAGGCATTTCGTCTTATTGACTCTTTTTTTTCTTTAGTTTATAATCATTTTTCCCTTTCTCTTCGCCACAATGTTGCTTCACTTTCTCTCTTTTACAAGTACTTTAACTGGCAATGTTCGGTGGATTTGGTATCCTGTGTACCGCCGGCAAGGCCGAGGGCTTGTAAAACTCGCCTTACCAGTGGTGCCCACCGTTTCTCTGTGGATGTCGGTCACACTAGAATAACCCGTTATAGTAGCTCCTTCTTTTCTCACACAGCCAAACTGTGGAATGCTCTGCCTTCTTCTGTGTTTCCATACTCATACATCTGTCTCATTTTAAAAAGCTGGTTTTCCGGCATCTTCTTCGTGTAGATTAATGTTTTTTTTTTATTTTCTGTTTTTAATTTATTTTTATTCTTATTTATTTTTTCGCCCCTCTAGGCCCCGTTGTGGGTCGATGACCTGTGCCCGAGCTGGCTATTACCCCCCCCCCCCCCCAAAAAAAAAAAAAAAAAATATATATATATATATATATATGTTCAAAGTCCGCGTTATGACTAAAATGAGTATATATATATATATATATATATATATATATATCTATATATATATATATATATATATATATATATATATATATATATGCAAGTAAATCACTGTAGGTGCGCGTGATCTAAGTATATGCTGATAACCACAAGGAAAGAAGAAAACACGAAGTTCCTAAGCGCACCCCAACACACTCCATTACCACCATAACATATCATACCACATAACTTACCCCTTCACACCATCACCTTCCACATGTTAATTTATAATATAACAGCTGATTATTAGTTGAAAAGGGTTCGTTAACATGGATAAAATACGCTGCACTTTATCAATTTTGGGGTGCTCATTTCAAATATGGCAATAAAAATGTCAGTCACGTAACATTTTTATGATATATGTGTATATGTAGTGTAGGAATATAAAATACGTATTTATGTTGGTAGGGATATATTGAATGTAAGGTTAGCAATACTGAACAAGAGAATGGAGAGAATAAAATGCCGAGACTGTGTTAATTCATTAAATTCACCAAATTGAGTATCCAAATGTACCTTCGGTAATAAGGCCCGTTCTTCACGGCGAAGGCCTCCCTATACCTACCCCACCGGCTAATTTTGAAGAGCTCTAAACTTCGGATTAGGAAATTGAGAAAGAAAACCCAGAATCATCCCGTGATCCTCCTTTCATTGACCAGTCTGCCGATGAACCAGGTCTTATGGAACAAAGTGAAGTTAATAATCTTGTACGTGATCTCCGTCTGTCAAAACAGCAGGCGGAACTCTTAGCATCACGACTGCAGGAATGAAACTTGCTCGCGAAACAGACAAGAATTTTAGTTTTTTAAGAAAAAAAATATTACATTATCTTCATTCTACAGTATGCAGGATTCCCGCTGTGTGTGTACTGGTGTAGATTGACTGATGTCAGAGTTGGAAGTAAAACATGACCCAAAGGAATGGCGTCTTTTCATAGATTCCTCCAAGTTTAGTTTAAAAGCAGTTTTGTTGCATAATGGGAACTAGAAGCCCTCAGTTCCAGTAGCGCATTCTGTAGGGTTGAAGGAAACGTATGATAGTTTGGAGAAAATACTGACCGCTATTAAATACAAGGAGTATAGATGGCAGATCTTTTGCGATTTGAAGGTTATAGCCCTTCTACTCGGCCTTCAAGGAGGATTCATGAAATATAGGTGTTTTCTGTGTCTATGAGACAGCAGAGCAACAGAAAAACATTACAACATAAAAGACTGGCCAAAGGCGAGAAGAGATTAATCCAGGAAAAAGCAACGTTAAATATGCTCCATTGGTAGACCCAAACGATGGACTTCTACCTCCTTTACACATCAAGCTGGGACTAATGAAGAATTTTGGAAAGGCTATAGACAAAGAAGGTGATGCGTTAGTGTACTTTAGGGGAAAATTCCCATAGCTCAGTGTGCTAAAGTCAAAGAGGGTATCTTTGTTGGCCCACAGATAAGAAAGTTACTTCGTGATGACGACTTTGAAAACAAACTGAATGAAAATGAACTAGCTGCCTGGAAATCCTTCACATCTGTAGTCAAGGGGTTTCTTGGAATCAAGAAGGAAGAAAACTATTGCCAACTTGTAGAGGAACTCTTAAGAAACTACAAAAACTTTGGATGTAGGATGTTCCTGAAAGTCCACCTCTTACCCTCTCACTTGGACTGTTTTCTTGAGAATGTCGGGGTGGTTCGTGATGAACAGGAGAGCGATTTCATCAGATCATTTAGATGTATGGAGGAAAGGTACCAGGGTAGAGGGGATCCTGCCATGATGGGGGACTATTGCTGGTGTTTACAATCGGAGGACAATACAACACGTAAAAGGATGAAATAAATAACAAATGCTCATACAGTGGCTAATTTAATACTTCTTGTGGCTTCTAAGGATTGCTTCCATTCTTTATTGAATTTCAGTCTGATGACGTGGAAAAAGTAACAGGAATAACAGGAAAATAGTATTTTTCAGTTTTTGTATTTGTAAGATTTAAATTTTTTGTATAACAAATAAACTGTACGTGCCAGAGAATTTTTATTGCCAGATTTAAAATCAGCTCCTCAAAATTACCAAAAGGAAGCTGCTCTGAATGATGTTACGAATTTTTTGTTTTTTTAATTTGTTACCTTGTGACGTCACCGAAGTATTACCATGTGATACTAGCATGCTGGGTGTTGGTATTGTATCATCTCTGACTCTGAGGTGTCGGTAGGCCAAGTAGTTCATACTTGGTTTCCATTAAAGTCACTTGGTTCAAAATGAACACTATAGTGCATATCCAGATATTATTGCAGTTAAACAAATCTTCTCTCTTAAGAGACGTATCAACTTTCTCTAAGTACCCACCTGGCTTTTGGGAAAGCAATGAAAGGTGTTATCTTACATGCCGTCTGCATCGAGAAAACCAACCGAACACTGCACACTTGTTAGGCATGCTTTAACGGCCCATTTGAGAAAATACCTGGGCAGTTAGTAGAGCCGCGATGTGACATCATGCGCGTGGGTGGACTCGTTTTCTTCTCTTGATGAGCATACCTTGTATATCTTTATACCTTGGGTCCAGCCAAGGTGGACGGTTGAGGTGGTTACCCGTGTCAGGGAGGGCAAACTGTGTCAATTAAGGTTATATAGTATATACCTAACCCGAGAGAAGCCTGGTAATTTTGCGAGCAATAAATGATAATGGTTGCCGCTCGGGTTCGACGATGACCGGTCTTTGGGTCACCTAGGAGTGAACTAACACAGATTTTCATAATATCTGTCGTCACCAGAAGTGTTCCAGACACGTCGATTTTTCTGATATATCGCGTGTTTATAGTTACACGCTTAGTGCTTGCCATCACTGTTAAGAATTTTTTTAAGGTTTCAGAGCTAGTTAAAATAACCATACGGAAATAAGAAAAGAAGATGAGTCATGAACAAGTGGGTAAATGTATTAACTAACTCAAGTAGTAAAGCAGGTCACGAGGAAGACCAACAACGGAATCTTGGACTGAACCACAACTCAAGAAGGATCCTGATGTATATGGTGAAAATAATAACAACAAAATATAATGTTAATATAGAAACAATGAGCTTTATAACGAGATGCACCAGTGTTTTAGTAGTCCATGCTCGAGAATTTCTTAATATATTTTCTATAAGCATTTTGGTCTCTGATTATGTATTTATAAAGTGGAATTGGAGGTATGAGACTTCAACATTAATTTTGTTACCTCCTTATTATACTACGGTACAGAAAAGGCAGTGGTCAACGTCGCAAGAATATAAAATATATATATTCATGATTTTTTTTCATGGTGTGATAGAGTCACGAGCACTACAATACAATGTAACAAGGACACCAACTTTAATCCTAAAGTGTCATTAGTGTAAAAGTTTCAAAAATAATTTCTCTCAGAAGGGCTGTGTAAAGGCCTGGGACTTTGGGATAGAAATCCCTTACCAGACCAATCAGGTTCTTAATAAAGGAAAGTCAAGGACCATGGTTTTCTGAGGAATAGCAAACAACCGTTTGAGATTGAGATCTCTTTACTATAAAAAATATAACACAAAACTCTGACACCACTCAACAAACAATAAATAATTATGGGAGTCAAACAATTAATGGGAGTCAGCAATTAATGGATTCAAACAATTAAAAGGAGTCAACAATTAATGGAGTTAATCAATTAAGGGAAGCAAACAGCCATAGAATCAAACAATGAACATATTTCCTACGGCAGTGGCCCTGGGGGAAGGTTCTGGAACACGGTGATCCACACTCAGGGTAGTGAAGCGTCCATTCAGCTCCACACTCGAGCAACGTCTTGAAATGGCAGGAGAACACAGGGGCACAGACGGAATGAGATGAGCTGACGGTCGTGGTATGTGGTAGTGGTAGATGTCCAGAGAATTGACAGTCGATAGGTGAAGGTCTGGGGACACAGCCCACGAGTCCAGGACCTATGATGAGATCACAGCCAGAATTTGACGAACAGCAGGGTAGCTAGAAAGTGACTATGGCGGCTGGGTTGTATCTGCCGGTGACCCAGATAGACCTGCCGTTCTCACCTCTGTCCAACCGCCCCAAGTATCGTCCGCACCAGCAAACGAGAGAGTTAGTAGCGGTAACGAGCAGGAAGATCGTTTCCGCCCTTACAGGCTGTGTGTAAGCAACTGGGGGAGCCAGTGTGACTGATGATCCGCTTTGTATGTGTTCATTACCCGTGGGAGACTCGTCAGCTAAACAAGGAGCTCTTTTGTTCCTCGTTGTTCTCACCCTCAGGTAAATAAAGGCGCCGTCTCACATCACTATGGAGACCTGATCCAGCTTGAAAAAAAAGTAGTTCATGTTTATTAGCATAAGAACTGTGTAACATCGAATCTGGGTTTTTTCTACCCTCTGGTCAGGTAAGTCATGGATTAGCTAGCTTTACTAGACAGTCCTCTAATACAGAGGAAAAATTTATTGTTATTTCTAAGGTGCTCGTGCTTATCTTAGTTTAGCGGTGCTAGGTCAATACGGGACACACCTCCGGATTCTATCGGCTGAACGACTTCGTAGCCTCACAAAGAAGGCTTACGTCCGTCGGGTTCTGGTGACGTGGGTGTCCTTATGTACCCTACAGAGATGTATTTTGTGACGTGGGTTCCCTTATACATCCTACAGAGATGTTCCTTGCTACAGATCCAAGCACACGTCGTATGCAATGGTACAGCACTTTATCTCTGATGGCACGATAACTGATATACTAAGAATGTATCCACACTTAGCATCTAATACCTGAGGAAACTCTTATGTACCGAACTAATTAAACGGTGTACTGGATATACTCAATAACACTCAGTGCCATAATATATTGACCACTGGGGTGTGATAAACACCCTTTGTGGCCTATACTCTGTAATCCTGTTTACGCTACCGCTCGTAGGATGAGTATGGGTGCACAATAAAGTAGCTGCTGTCTGCCGCAAAATTTAAAAAAAATAATCAGTTCACACACACACACAGAGTAAATGTTAATGAATAGACACTAACAGTTACAATAAATCGGTTGTCTGAGTGTGTCCCACTGCTAATCTTACGTTGCCTGAGACATCCTAGTTGTACTGCTCCATGAGTCCTGTAGCTGGAGACAACCAGTTCCCTTCGTTTTCTCTTTCAATGTTTGTGTCCGGAATGAGGGATGGAAGAACCGGTGTGTAAACTACTCTGTACAAAAATCAGAATCGGGGGAATTCTTTTTTTTTTTTTTTTTTACAATGCATAGTAGCTTCGCGTTTCTGAATCACTGCATTTTCGTTAGGTTTGTATATTAATCATTATCTAATTTATTATTCAACAATATGTTGTTGTTTTTACACTAATTAACAATCTTATTATCTCTTTACTTGTGCTTTTAATAAAACAAAAATATAAGCTGTTACTGAAGTTCTAATAACTCAAGAACTTGATTCTTTTAAATTGCGACATTTTTTTTTCTCTTCATAGATGTATTATCATAGAATCCTAGACCCAGAATTAATGTTGTATAACTATGTTGCAGAGACTCATTTAGGGAGTGAGATAAGTTGCCTTAAAGTGAGTTAAGGGCTTGAGTCCACTCCTCCCCGGATGTCCACATTAAGACTTCATACATCCTGAGCTGTCCGAGCGACGGTTGATGGCCAGCAAGTCCTGCTTAGTGTTGCGTAAATATCTTCTCTTACTACATGTTTAGGAACTTCCTCTGCCACAAAGATTATCAGGATCCCCCACACATCCAGGAACACCGTACAATTATCTGCCATCTCTGACAGGAACGCATGCTTTAGCTGGAACATGAGCAAAATTCTACATTTTTTAAATCACAAATCTATATAGAAAACGTGTTCAACTGTTAATTTCTCTGTGGTGATAAATTTTGCTGTCAACAGGAAAAACAGTTGTCAACGAATAAACCCATTGTCAATACACAGTCATTATGATCAGATAATTGAATCTTACTTGATGATATTGTCCTCGCAGTAAATGCAAATTAACTTCACCAGACAGGTTTTCTGGCGATTTATTCGCTTATTCTATATATTACTGCCTAATTATTTCATCCGCATCGCCATCAGTCATCCCCAAATAACATAAATATAAAGCGTTCTTCTTTTCAATGACTTCCTATCACTTATAACCTCCTCACGGCTCCCTGGTCCACAAGTCATCGCCCACAAGCACTTCCACCAGGGCGTCCCATTGCGGGAAATTGATCACCTTTCCCTCCTATCATCTCTCACTCCCTAGCCTAGCAAGTTACATAGATATACGCCCAGACATTTCCATTAGCAAACGTGCACAATGCAACGGTTCTATCCCGGTACTCGAGCCATAACTCAAGCTTCACTGCCAGGCTGGATCCTCCAAACCTTATCTTGGGCATGGATCAGGCCACTTCATCACCCGCCACCTCAGAACCACTGGGAGGTGCTGCTTACTCCATTAGTCTGGATACACGCCAGTTGGGCTTTCTCCCGACCAATCTCCTGCAGCTTCATTAGGAACCACCAACGATGCTCTCCACCAGGAGACAACAACTCTAGTTCCTTTATTTTTACCATGTTTAGCTATCTTAGAGTACCAAATCTTTCCATTAACGTAAGTAATCGTTGATCGTACTTTCACCTCATCAGCTCCACCGCGCTGCTAGTCCCCCCTTATTAGTAGCAGTAACCCTCTGCACTAGAACACATCATGATCGCCAACAGTATGTACAATTAGCAGTAATTTTCAGCGCTTCTTTCTCAGTTTAGTTTTACAGGGATCATGATCGTTCCAGTAGCGTGCACAGGAGTTGGTGGCTTTCACCTGATCTGCATAATTGACACCGAATAGACTTGCAGTCCAGTGGTTGGTAGCCGGCATGATAATAAATCTGAGAATCTAATTGTTTTTTCTTAAAGACTATTCTTGTTAGTGTTAAAGTCCTGCTTCTGTTATTGTTGGAGTCCTGCTTCTGTTATTGTTGGAGTCCTACTTCTGTGATTGTTGAAGTCCTGCGGACGCCAACTGTAGGAGCATTGTTCATGAAAAACTACCCTGGACTGACCATGAAACCCGCATGGACGACAGCAGACTGCCAGAGCAGCTACTTTACAGTCACCTAGCGAACAGTAAATGTAACGCTGGCGGGCAACTGAAAAGGTATAAGGATAGTCTTAAGACAAACCTGAAAAAGTGCCAAATCGACCCCTTCACCTGAGACACGATTACTCTACACCGTAACGTTTGAAGGAGCATCACACAAGAAGGTGTCAATAGTTTCGAGCTAGCCCGACTGCATAACGAGGCAGACAAGCCCTAAAGCCATAAAGACACTGCCTCCGCCCCTCCCGCCTCTGCAGCATCGGTGAACGACCCTGCCGGTCCCTCTTTAGTCATCTCAGAACTCACCAACGTAGGTGATATCCTTAATAACTTATACCATTGTACCCTAATTGGATGATCGTCATTATCGATTCCGAGTGACAGCAAAGTATGGTTAGGATCGTGCTTCTGTAATTGTTCGAGTTCTGCTTTTGTGATTATTGAAGCCCTGCCTCCGTTAATGTAATAATCCTGTTTCTGTTATTGTAGGAGTTCTGTTATTTTTATTACTGAAGTACTAATTCTGTAATTATTTAAGTTCTACTTCCATTACTGTTGGAGTCCAGATTCTGTCATTGTTGGAGTCCTGTTATTGTTATTGTTGGAATCCTGCTTCTGTTATTGTGAGAGTCCTGATGTTATTAATGTTAGAGTCCTGCTTCAATTATTGCTGGAATTCTGTTATTGTTATTGGTGGAGTCCTGCTTCTGTTATTATTGGAGTCAAGTCATGCTTCTGTTAAGCTTATAGTCCTGTTTCTGTTATTGTTGGAGTCCTGCTTATGTTATTGTTGAAGTTCTCCTTTTGTTATTGCCGGAGTCATGTAATTGTTATTGCTGGAGTCCTGGTTCGGTTATTGACGGAATCATCTTATTCTTATTTTTGGAGTCCTGCTTCTGTTATTGTTGGAGTCTTGCTTCTGTTATTGCCGGAGTCACGTTATTGTTATTGATGGAGTCCTGCTTCTGTTATTGTTGGAGTCTTGCTTCTGTTATTGCCGGAGTCATGTTATTGTTATATTTGGAGTCCTGCTTCTGTTATTGTTGGAGTCCTGTTTCTGTTATTTTTGGAGGCCTGCTTATGATACTGTTGGAGTCCTGCTCCTATTATTGTTGGAGTCTTGCTTCTGTTATTGCCGGAGAAATGTTATTGTTATTGGTGTAGTCCTGCTTATATTACACTGCCCTGCATAGTTTTTGAGGTCTGTGTATTATTAAGCTTTTCTGGGTGTATTTTGCATGCTGATCTCAAAAATGTTATCCATTTTGCTCAATCAGGTCAGAATTTTGTGCTATAGCATTTTAAGCGGAGATTCAGGTAAAATATTGGCATTTTTCGCTCAAAATGGGGTCCTCATATTCGTTCATTAAAAAAATCATCCGAGACATTGGCAAGCCTCACAGAAAAGGTTTCGGTCAGTTTTAATGCCCTTACGATGCATTTAAATACACCCACATGCTCGCCGGCCATTTAAATGTCCGCCGTGACGCAAAGGAAACGAGTATATGTCCGTGTTTTTTTACATATATTTTTTCACAATTAAATTTCTTTTTCATCTGGTGGTACATGGCATGTACTAGCAACCACCCGGATGTGCCTCTAAAGTCTAGACCCTCAGTCAGTGTCTTTCGAGACTTCAAGAAAGTGGGAGTGTGTGCGTCTCTCTCTCTCTCTCTCTCTCCACAATTGGAAGATCTGTGGAGACTTGAAGGTAATTTAATACACCAAAAACAATTGCTTTCAAAAATTGATATTTTGTTGACAGTTTTTCTAATAGGTAATTATGTCTGCCGACATACTGTCATATTATGAAGTGTTAATATTTTTTAATAATAAAACTATTCAGCTAAACATATTTTTAATCTGTTTTTTCCACAGGTTGTGTCCATGGTGCTGGGCCTACATGGTGGTTACACCAAGTTTCCATGTTTCCTCTGTCTGTGGGATAGTCAAGCAGACAAGCAGCACTACATGCAACGTGACTGGCCTGCAAGAAGTGGACTTACTCCAGGTTCTCACAATGTTGTTGTCCATGCTCTGGTGAATCCGCAGAACATTCTTCTTCCGCCACTGCACATCAAGCTCGGTCTGTTCAAAAACTTTGTAAAGGCACTGGACAAAAAAAGCCAGGCTTTCAATTTTCTAAATGAAAAATTTCCAAAAGTCAGTGAGGCAAAGCTGAATGCAGGAATTTTTGATGGCCCTCAGATCAGAGAGCTTTTCAAAGATCCCAAGTTTGATTGCAGCATGGATGTAAATGAGAAGAAAGCCTGGCATGCCTTTAAGTCTATTGTCTCCAATTTTCTTGGCAACTACAGAAGTCCAGAGTATGAACGAGTTGTTGAGGACCAACCTCTGAGCTACAAAGTTCTTGGTGCACGCATGTCCATTAAGATGCACTTCCTGAGCTCCCACTTGGACTACTTTCCAGAGAACTGTGGTGATGTGAGTGAGGAACAAGGAGAACGCTTCCATCAAGATATCCGTGTAATGGAGGAGCGGTACCAGGGTTGCTGGGATATCAACATGCTCGCCGACTACTGTTGGTGTCTAAAACGGGACGCCCCAGACACCAACCACCAAAGAAATTCTCTTCGACAGCCATTTATGCATGTCTAACTGTAAAGGCATCTATGTAGTTGACATATTTTGGTCCTATGTGTTGTGGTTACATTTCTTATGATATATTTTACATAAAAATTTTGACATCATATTTAGGAATTTCGATTTTTTCCTAATTCCCATAGCATAAAAATCTGACCTGATTGGGCAAAATGAATGGCATTTTTGGAATCAGCACGCAAAATACATAAAGAATCAGCTAAGAAACCCAGCACCTCATGAATTGTTTTTTCAAATGCAGCCCAGTGATTGGTGGAGTCCTGCTTCTGCTATTGTTGGAGTACTTGTACTGATATTGTTGTAGTACTTGTTTTGTTATTGTTGGAGTCCGGCTTCTGCTATTTTTGGAGTCGAGTTCTGATTCTGTTATTGCTGGAGTCCTGCTTCTGATATTGCTGGAGTCCTGCTTCTGTTATTGCTGGAGTCCTGCTTCTGTGATTGTTGGAGTCCCGCTTCTGTTATTGTTGGAGTCCTGCTGCTGTTAATATTGGAGTCCAGCTTCCGTTATTTTTAGAGTCGAGTCCTGTTTCTGTTATTGCTAGAGTCCTGCTTCTGTTATCGTTGGAGTCCTGCTTCTGTGATTGTTGGCGTCCTGATTCAGTTATTGTTGGAGTCCTGCTTCTGTTATTGTTGGCGTCCTGATTCAGTTATTGTTGGAGTCCTGCTTCTGTTATTGTTGGAGTCCTGCTTCTGTTTTTGTTGGAGTCCTGCTTCTGTTTTTGTTGGAGTCCTGCTTCTGTTTTTGTTGGAGTCCTGCTTCTGTTATTGTTGGAGTCCTGCTTCTGTTTTTGTTGTAGTCCTGCTTCTGTTTTTGTTGGAGTCCCCCTTCAGTTTTTTTTAAGTCCTACTTCTGTTATTGTTGGAGTCCTGCTTCTGTTATTGTTGGAGTCCTGCTTCTGTTTTTGTTGGAGTCCTGCTTCTGTTATTGTTGTAGTCCTGTTTCTGTTATTGTTGGAGTCCTGCTTCTGTTTTTGTTGGAGTCCTGCTTCTGTTATTGATTGGAGTCCTGCTTCTGTTATTGTTGGAGTCCTGCTTCTGTTGATATTGGAGTCCAGCTTCCTATATTTTTGGAGTCGAGTCATGCTTTTGTTATTGCTGGTGTCCTGCTTCTGTGATTGTTGGAGTCCCGCTTCAGATAATTTTGGAGTCCTGCTGCTATTATTGTTTTAGTCCTGCTGCTGTTATTGTTTTAGCGCTGCTGCTGTTATTGTTTTAGTCCTGCTGCTGTTATTGTTTTAGTCCTGCTGCTGTTATTGATGGAGTCCTGCTTCTGTTATTGTTGGAGTCCTGCTTCCGTTATTTTTGGAGTTAAGTCATGCTTCCTTTAAGCTTGTAGTTCTGTTTCTGTTATTGTTGGTGTCGTGCTTCTGTTATTGTTGGAGTCCTGCTTATGTTATTGTTGGAGTCTTGCTTCTGTTATTGCCCGAGTCATGTTATTGTTATTGTTGGAGTCCTGCTTCTGTTATTGTTGGAGTCTTGTTTCTGTTATTTTTGGAGTCCAGCTTCTGTTATTGTTGGAGTCCTGTTTCCGTTATTTTTGGAGTCCTGCTTCTGTTATTGTTGGAGTCCTGCTTTTTTTATTGTTGGAGTCTTGCTTCTGTTATTGCCCGAGTCATGTTATTGTTAATGTTGGCGTCCAGCTTCCGTTATTTTGGGAGTCGAGTCCTGCTTCTGTTATTGCTGGAGTCCTGCTTATGATATTATTGGAGTCCTGCTGCTGTTATTGATGGAGTCCTCCTTTTGTTTTTGTTGGAGTCCTCCTTCTGTTTTGTTGGAGTACCCCTTCTGTTTTTTTTTAAGTCATGCTTCTGTTATTGTTGGAGTCCTGCTTTTATTATTGTTGGAGTCCTGCTTCCGTTATTTTTGGAGTTAACTCATGCTTCTGTTAAGCTTGTAGTCCTGCTTCTGTTATTGTTGGAGTCCTGCTTATGTTACTGTTGGAGTTCTGCTTCTGTTATCGACGGAATCATGTTATTGTTATTGTTGGAGTCCTCCTTCTGTTATTGTTGGAGTCTTGTTTCTGTCATTGCCGGAGTCATGTTATTGTTATTGTTGGAGTCCTGCTTCTGTTAGTGTTGGAATCCTGTTTCTGTTATTGTTGGAGTCTGCTTCTGTCATTGCCGGAGTCGTGTTATTGTTATTGTTGTAGTCCTGGTATTAGGTACTGGTGGTCATAGGTACTGGAGGTCTTAGTTACTGGTGATATAAAGGTACTGGAGGTCTTATGTACTGGAGGTCTTGGGTACTGGTGGAATTAGGTACTGGTGGAATTAGGTAATGGTGGTCTTAGGTACTTGTGGTCTCAGGTACTGGTGGTATTAGGTTGCAACAAATACTATTATTTTACTCTTTTTTTTTCTTAGTTCTAATTTCTCTGTTTTCTTTCTTTCATTCTCTGTATACTCGTGAGGTGGAGGAGGCTAGGGATGGAGTGAAAGGGGAGGTTTTTTTAGTTTAACAAATTTATTGACAATGCTTGTAGTACAGTTTGCCTATTCGGAGTAATTCAGTCAGGTCTTGACACTGAGGGTGGAATCACTTCTCACTGCCACGCAGGACAGAGGTTCGTACACAAAGAGATGCATCATATTCATTGACAGTACATATACATATATGTACACACACACACATACACATATTCATACATATACATATATACATACACATATACATGTACATATATATACACATATGCACACATACACACATACATACATACATATACGTCGGTCAGATTCATGTGGGTAATGTCACTCTTCACTGCCATGCAGGACAGAGGTTCGTACACAAAGAGATGCATCATATTCATTAGCAGTATATATAGGTCAGTGGATCACATACATTGGAGTCATATTCTAATTGAAGACTAATCAGTGTGGGCTAGCAAATTTGGGATAAACAGCAAGAATGTCCTCAAGCACACCTGATTCAATGAAGTAATTACATAGTTCAAGATACAATAAGTCAGGTGGCCTGAAGTCTTTGACAGTGTCGCATTCAATAATATAGTGTTCAAGTGTATGCTTTAAAGGTTTATCACAAAGTTTACATGCTGAGTGTTCAGGTATGGGTACAGCGTTACTAACTTGCCAGATGTGTCTGTATCCTAGCCTAATTCTGGCCACGACTACATCACATTGTCTGGTTCTGTCCTTATGCTGGCCATACCGGTACCTCTTGTCACAAAATTTGTCATATTTACTAATGCTACAACTGTCAGGTCTCTCAGCATTTCTCACTTCTTCTAGATCAGAGTTCATGATTCTGACTTGAATGTTTTTAATTACAGCATTGGACAGGCCAAGGTCACGGTCAACATTTTCTTTCTTGCATGCCTCATTGGCTAGTCTATCAGCACGGTCATGATACCTGATTCCAATATGGGACGGAATCCACACAAATTCGATACGAAAGTTGTTCTCATTGGCAGTTATCACATTCCTTTTAATATCACATATAACTTTAGACATAGAGCCTGATGGGCTGTTCATTGATTTCAAAGCACTTTGAGAGTCACAGAATATCACCCCACCTCCATTTTCAAGGGAGGAGCTAACGGCTGGTTTGAGGTTAGAGAGGTCACTTCCCCCACCAGAGGATAACCGATATGAGGGGAGGATGAGGGGAGACTGAGGAAAGAGGGAAAAACTGGAACAGAGGGAAGGCTGATAACTAAGGAATAGTGCTAACCTACAATAACTGAGAAACGGACACAGGTGATAGGTGTGTTAATTTTTGGGGCTCACTGTATCACTGCATACCATCAAGACACTTATAACAAATCAACCTTTCTTAATAAGGGGAGGGATGACTTAGGAAACTTATTAACGGTTACTGTATCTATTGAATACTTTCTATTAGGATTTGACAATTACACTTTAAAACAATAAACCTATTCCATTAGCTAGTTAAACAAGAGTCACATGAATTGCAATAGATTTCGTGAAACGGATAAGCCCTTAAGGGTACTTACTTAGATATATATATATCGCCATGCTGAACATAAGAACATAAGAAGAACATAAGAAAATAAGGAATCTGCAATAGGCCGGTTGGCCTGTGCATGGCAGCTCCTGTCGAGAGCTACTACCACTCTCTATCATCCATGAATCTATCTAGCCTCCTTTTGAAACTTTCCAGAGTTCCAGCACTTACTACAAAGTTGCTAAGCTTGTTCCACTCGTCCACCACCCTATTTGTGAACCAGTGTCTTCCTATCTCCCTCCTAAACCTAAACTTATCCAACTTGAATCCGTTGCTCCGAGTCCTATCCTGCTCGGATATTATAAGAACTTTATCTATATCCCTTTTATTGATTCCTTTCACCCACTTAAATACTTCTATCATATCTCCCCGCACTCGTCGTCTTTCTAGGGAATGCAAGTTAAGTTTCTTTAACCTATCCTGATATGGAAGGTTTCTAAGTCCCGGAATCATTTTTGTCATTCTTCGCTGCACCGACTCTAGTGAATTTATATCCATTCTATAATAGGGGCACCAGAACTGAACCGCATAATCGAGGTGCGGCCTGACTAGCGCAAGATATAGTTGCAATAAGACCTCTGCACTCTTGTTACTTACACTTCTAGACATAAAACCCAATACTCTGTTTGCCTTATTTCGAACATTAACGCACTGTTTTCTAGGCCGTAGGTCCGGGCTTACAAGTACCCCTAGGTCTCTTTCACAAGTCGACTTCTCTAGGTTGATGTTGTTAAGGCTGTATACATTATAAGTATTTGTTCTTCCAATATTAAGTACGCTGCATTTGCCATTTTTCAGACCACCCCTGCAGTTTATTTAGATCCTCCTGTAATGCATTTGCATCCCGCCCTGAATTAATTTGCCGCCCTATTTTGGTGTCATCCGTAAACTTGCTTATGTCACTGCTGATCCCAGTATCTAGATCGTAAATCCCAGTATCTAGATCGACTACACTTACATCTACACTTCACTACCTCTAACCAGATTCTGTCCTAAAACAAAGGCGGCCTACAGAACGCCACGTGTTCAAAATGTCACGTCTCACAGGTTCTCCTTATTGGTTCAGGCCTAAGGTCACTGTGATTGGCTCATGCTTGGCAGCAAATACTGTACTTAGGCATTTTGGCGGGACTTGGGTATGGAGGTATTAGGTACTAGTGGTTTTCGGTACCGGAGGTCTTAGGTACTGGTGGTTTTAAGTACTGGAGTTCTTAGGTATTCGTGGTCTTAGTTACTGGTGGTCTTTGGTACTGGTGGTCTCAGGTACTGGTAGTATCTGGTACTGGTGGGTCTTAAGTATTGTGGTATTGTACCTTTAGTGCTAGTAGTGATGGTAAAACCTAAAATATTCAAGTGTTATTGGTAATAGGCTGAAGAAAAATTAAGTAGTGTAGGTGGATTATCTTTTTCCATCACGAGTTTATCGACAGGTCAAATTGATTGATATTAATGTGCCTATGTCACTAGTTATATTTTCTAATGTTAATAAAAGTTATCTTTATGTTATAGAATCTGACATGGGGCACTAAAAGAAATTCTTCATTGAAAATTAAAATGTCATTGTATGGTTAGAATTTCATCCCTTTTCACGTTTCTTCCTCACAGACACCTTTTCTACGTCTGAACACAATATCGTAAACAGTAATTCAAACATCAAGTTCATCGTGTTATGTTCATCAGCTGCGACGGCGAGTAGCGAAATGAAAGAGAAAATCATATATATGCAGCTGCACTCTCGCCCTATCAGTAATATTTTTTGCTCCTCGGCCAAACCGGCTCACTAACAGAAGCACTCCACGGGAACTAACAACACGCATAAATTCACGTGCTAGGTGATTAAGTGTGTGTGTGTGTGTGTGTGTGTGTGTGTGTGTGTGTGTGTGTGTGTAATAATAATAATAATAATAATAATAATAATAATAATAATAATAATAATAATAATAATTAACGGTTTATTAAGAACATAAGAACATAAGAAAATAAGGAGTCTGCAATAGGCCGGTTGGCCTGTGCAATGTGCATGGCAGCTCCTGTCGAGAGTTACTACCACTCTCTATCATTCATGAATTTATCTAGCCCCATTTTCAAACTTTCCAGCGTTCCAGCACTTACTACAAGTTGCTAAGCATGTTTCACTGTCCACCACCCTATTTGTGAACCAGTTCCTTCCTATCTCCCTCCTAAACCTAAACTTATCCAACTTAAATCCGTTGCTACGAATCCTATCCTGCTCGGATATTATAAGAATTTTATCTATATCCCCTTTATTGATTCCTTTCACCCACTTAAATACTTCTATCATATCTCCCCGCACTCTTCGTCTTTCTATTGAAAAATTTCTGCAGCCCAAAGGGTGAAAATATATTTTAGACAAAAATGACTTATTACATAGAAAGAAATGGGGTGTGTAGGTCGTTTAACAAAAGCTTTCATTACTGAAAGGAGAAGGAACATGAACTGTACATACAAATTATTATAGTTTACAGCTGATGGTCCGGGCAGGTCTCTTGCCATACTGCGTGAGGTATATTTTCAGCCAACGGCTGCAACTCTATTAATAAACCGTTTTTTATTATTATTATTTATTATATATGCCTCATGGTTCAGTAACTCGTCCATAGGTGTTGATCTGAAGGACCTCACGTGGTCATGGAGACACCGGGTGGAGTGGTGTGCACGTGGTGCAGTAACTCGTTCGTAGGTGTTGATATGATGGACCTTACGTGGTCATGGGTACACCGTGTGGTGTGGGGTGGTGTCACAATACCTCACTCTCTGCTGGGTGGTGTTGTGATATTTCGTAGTCAGGTGTATAGCCGACCCACTGTTGTTCCCATGGCTTAACACCGCCTGGTTCCCAGGGGTGCTTATCTCACTAGTGGGTCACTGCTCTCACTGGTACTGTCTTGTGCTGAATTCACAGGGTTACACAGTATTCATTACTG
This sequence comes from Homarus gammarus, assembly GCA_958450375.1. Classification (NCBI taxonomy): domain Eukaryota; kingdom Metazoa; phylum Arthropoda; class Malacostraca; order Decapoda; family Nephropidae; genus Homarus; species Homarus gammarus. The sequence goes on from CAUDMG010002141.1 coordinate 618,754, forward strand.
CTCAACACTGATCCCACTTCTTTCCGAAACGAAATTATCACTTTTGATTAAGTTGATTTCCCGGTGGTAAGGATGGGTCGGGTAGAGGGACTTGATGAATGGGGCCGAACATGGCCAAGGGGGGTCGCTGCACAACAGCACCTGGTAGGTCTTGACCCTCCGGTGGTCAAGGATGTGTGTGTGTGTATGTGTGTCTGTGTACAAATGACTGTACATATGACTGTGAGTGTGCATAAGACCAGGTGTGTGCGAGCGACCGAGTAAAGTTGAGAGAGTGTGCTGGAGGAGTTGACACAGCTCTCAGTTGTTGTTGTTGTTGAGATTGTCGGACCGTAGTCCGACACGGGCCTTTGCCTATAGGCGGCCCGTTTGGTGGTTCCGGCTGGAGCTCGAGGAGCAGCCAGACCGGATTGGGATGGAGGTGGTCCCACCTGCAGATGGAAGGATACTGCAGGTTGCAAGTGTGAGCAGACCCCCGATCAGTGGACGCTTACCACCAACCCCCACTCTTGGACGTGGTCAGTTTCGGAGTGGCGCGCCCCCCGAACTGGGGTCCGCACTTGCTGGGAAAGGATGCTTACTAAGCTATCTGGGTGGTGGGTATCGTGTGATGACCCGGAGTAGGTGGTGAAAGTGGTCTGTATGGGCCTTTCGGGTTAGAGTGGCCGCTGGTGTTGTGTGTGTTTCTGGGGAGATTTGAATTTTGTTGCGGAGGCTTTGTGTGACCTCGCAGTCGAGGAGATAATGCTCAAGTGGGTTGGCTGCTGGCTCCTGACAGTAGGTGCAATCCATGACGTCATTGCCGATCATCTGCCAGGAGCACTTGTACCCTAGTCGTAGTCGATGAAGACTGACTTGGGTTTGTCTTGGGGTTTTCCTGTCAGCGAAAGGTGGTTCCCCTTTTGTGGCCGCCAGGTACCATTTGGCTGATTGGGACCCGGCGTTGAGTGCATGAAGGAAGCTCTTTTTGATGTGGAGCTTGCTGGTCTTTCTGAGGTGATTCTTTATCTGTTGCACACTTGCTGGAACTTGGATGTGTACGCTACTGGAACGTGTAGCTGCCTTGGCTGCTTCGTCTGCCACGTCGTTTCCTCCGATCCCTACATGACTGGGAATCCAGTGTAAGACGACTGGTCGGTTTTGGCTTTGGAATTCCTGTAGCTGTGCGAGGATCGAGGTGATGATGTGGACGTTGTCTCTTGGTTGACTGTGTTGCAGCGCCTGCATGGCCGATTTCGAGTCCGTATGAATTATGATGGACTTGTTGTGTTGGGTTGCAGCGTGTTGTAGGGCCTTTGAGATTGCTACCAGTTCTGTTTGTAGGGTGGAGCAGTCATTGGAAAGTCTCCATTGGAGGGTCTGACCTTGGGTGTAGAAGGCCGCTCCGGATCTATGATGTTTTGGGTCCACCGAGCCGTCTGTGAAGTATGATGCTGCATCAGCCGGTGTCTCGGTGGCTATGGCTTTGAGAGTTATTTTTTGGAGGTCCTCCTTCTGGAGGTTGGCCTTACTATCACCTAGGTCGGTGAATTTGAGTGTGGCTGGTGGAGGGCTCCATGGTGGAGGAACAGCGTAACCATTGTCTCGTGTGTCTTGGTTGTTCTTGACGAGTGTTTCTGCTTGCAGGTGTCGGATGACCTCGCTTGCCTCGTGCGACCAGGTGGCCCCTCGCACTCTGTGGTCGAGGTGGAGGGAGGCACTGATTCGAATCTTGGCAGCTGTGGGCTTGTCTGCTCTACAGATTTTGGCGAGGAGACCGGCTGTCACCTGCTTGACTCGTACTGCCAGGGGTGGTAGCTCGGTTTCCATTTGCAGGTTGCAAGTTCTGGTCCACATGGGTGCTCCGAGCATGGTCCTGAGAGCATTGTTTTGAATGACTTCTAGCTTAGCCATTTGGTCTTCTCTCAGTCCAATGAGTGCTGGAGCACTGTAATCTACCAGCGATCTGATGGCGGCCGTGTAGTAGGCTTTGAGCACATGAAGGTTTGCTCCTGCGGATTTGCTGGTGAGCGACCTCATTATATTGTGTCTGCTCTTCGTCCTGTGCCTGAGATACTCGAGTTGTGGCTTGAAGGTGAGTTTCTGGTCAAACCAGATTCCAAGACACTGGTGGGCGTTGGTCCAGACTACCGGCGTGTTTTGTATGGAGAGCATCTCGTCTGGTGTGTCAGTGCAGATGGCCATCGCTTTCGACTTGGCTGGATTTATCTTGAGTCCAAGTCTGTTGCACTCCTCTTCTATAAGTTGGAGTGCGTGTTGCGTGTTGGCTAGTCTGTTCGATCCTCTTACTATGAGCTGTAAGTCGTCTGCATAGCATAGGAGCTTGGCTGTTTGTCTGAACGGAAGCTTGACTAGGTTTTCCATCAGGACATTGAACAGCATTGGACTGAGGATGCCTCCTTGTGGGGTTCCGTTTTCATGGACCCTGTAGCTTGAGGTTGTTCCCTGGAAGCGTACTCGTGCTTCCCTTTGTGTGAGGTAGTTCTGGATCCACCCCAGCAACCTTCCTTTGACGCCTTTTTTTGCGAGCGTAGTCCACCTGCGACGTCATGAGTGGTGACCACGCACAAGCGAATCAACGCTCTCTGTTTTTGTTGGCCAGGGCACACACACACACACACACACACACAGCCACTACCGTTTGTGAATAAGTTACCCTTTATGTATAGAACTAGACAAATAATGTAAATGAAATATTGTGTAACATTCAGTGCCATAATATCCTGACAACGGGGGTTAATTATTGTGACCCTTTGTAAACCCTACTCTGTAATCCTTTTGCGCTACCGCTCACAGGATGAGTGTGGGGTGCACAATAAAGTAGCCGCTGCAGGCGGCAAAATCAAAATCAATCGTTGGACACCCCTCGCAGAAACTGTGCAACATCCGGACTTTAATGACTGGGACAGCACCATGATGACTGTTGAAGGAGCGACAACAGCAGAAGAAACCTAATGATAACACTTTCTACGATTTTAAGGTATTTCGGGAAGAACAACTCCAGAGGTAATGTGTTTTTACAGGTGAATCGCACAGTTTTTAAATCTGATATTAGTGATATATATTAAGGCATAAAACAAGCTGTGAAATGCACTATAAATTTTTTTAGCATTTTAACAAAGAACAGTAAGTTCCTTATAAATCGTTTGGCAGTACTGTACTTGGATGGCTAGCGACCGTCACATAAATAAGGCATTAACGCTCAAGCAGCATTTTGGGTCGTTTATATAGTCAGCCTAAATAGACGACCCAAAATGCTGCCTTTTGCTATTTAGTTGGTTCTGAAGGTACAAACTTGGTTTTAAATTAATATTTTATGTTCACTGTAGCAAAGAATTCCAAATGGATGCTGAAATCCAAACTAATTTTCAGCCAATCTGCTCAATGAAAATTTGGCCTGGCTTATCGGATTATCTCCTCAATACAACGAACTGATTAAACAGGAAGACGACGTATTTGATCTTCATGTGAAAAACATCACTTTAATATGAAGTGTTTTTAAAATCAACATAAATATAACAATACTATAATTAGTTGTTTAACTTATTTTCATGTGGAAAAACACCGTCTACATTCTCTAGCACAATGGGTGGGCATTCATTGATAGCTGGTAACGATTCTACGGCAACGACTACCTGTACAGTCGTGACGGAGTACATTTGTCTCGTGCAGGGGTAAGGACGTTGCCTGCATCCCTGGAGCGTGAAATTATCACTCCAAAGGGGGGGGGGGGTTTCGCCAGTAGAGACGGGTCGGGGAAAGTCGGAGTAAAAAAAAAAAGCTGGTCCTGGGAAGTAAAATTGGTTACTCAGGACAAGGGGTAAAACAGGACCAGGGAAGGGTAGGTTTAAATGTATAATATACAAACAGTAGGAGCGTTAGAAATGAAATAGACTTGCTGAGCGCGGTTGTAGGTACCGAGAATGTAGACGTCAGAGCAATCACCGAAACTTGGATGAATCTGGCGAGCAAATTTTTTTTATCAGAGTGCCACATAGAAGGGTACAACCTTTTTCACAAGGACAGGGAAGGTACGAAGGGGAAAGGGTCGCACTCTTCGTCAAGGATACATTAAAAAGTTGTATCAATAATTCAATATAGGGTGAAATAGGAACCAAGTCTGTATGGGTAGAAATTATGGAAGGAAGAGAAAAACTAATTATGGGGTGATTTACAGGCCCCCAAGTCTTGGGAAAGAAGCAGTTCAGCCCATATGGCAGGAAATGAGTAGGGCAGCAAAATATAACAACCTGTGCATTATGGGGGATTTCAATTTCAGAAATATTGACTGGGACAACATTGTAGGCGACTATGAATCTGAAGACTTCCTAGATGCAGTACAGGACAATTTTTTGAAACAACTAATTACAGAACCTACTAGAGGTGACAATATATTAGATCTAGTATTAACAAATAAAGAAAATATTATCAGAGATATCACAGTAGGGGAAGAACTAGGTAACAGTGATCACAGAGAAATCAGGTTCACCCAAAATTGGGAAACGATAAACAATGACAATATGGCCAGAGTCCCAAACTTTCGGTTGGCCGATTATCAGGGGTTAAGAAGCTACCTAGGTGAGGTAACCTGGGAACAGTCACGTCAGTCCCCAGTAGGAACGGGTGAGGTCATAGATGTCACAACAATTGATCATGACTATAATATATTCACTAGTATACTATAAAAAGCACAAGAACAAAATATACCATACAGAAAAATTAGGTCTAATAAGAATGAGCCAAGGTGGATGACCAGAAAACTTAAACATGACATAGGAATAAAGAAAGGAATATATAAGAAATTAAAGGGAGGTGAGGGGCAGTTCGGAAACAGGTATAATGAACTATCTAGGAATGTTAAGAAAATTGTAAGGAAAGCAAAGAGAGACTATGAAATCAAAATAGCAAGAGAATCCAAAGCGAATCTCAAGGGATTTCTCCAGGTATATAGAACAAAGGTCAAGGACAAAGTTGGGCCTTTAAAGTCAGGCAGGGGAGAAGTGATAAATGGCAGTGAAGAAATAAGCAAAGCATTGAACAGCTACTTCTTATCAGTTTTCACAGAAGAAATTCGAGAGGAAATTCCAGAGGTGGAACTGATATTTAGGGGAAAGGAAGAAGAGAAATTAAAGAATATCACTATCAGAAAAGAGGATGTTCTTAAGAGGATAAATATACTAAAGAAGACAAAATCCCCAGGGCCTGATGAAATTTTCCCCCAAGTCTTGAAAGAGTGTAGGGAACAGTTTAGCAGGCCCCTCGTAAATTTATTTAAAGAATCATTAGACACGGGAGATGTGCCAGACTTGTGGAAACAGGCAAATGTAGTACCCATATTCAAAAAGGGAGACAGAGCATCAGCGTCAAATTACCGGCCGATCAGTTTAACGGTAGTAGTGGGGAAATTTCTTGAATCAATTATAGAAGATAGCATCCGATCGCATTTAGAGAAAAGCAAATTAATCTACGACTCTCAACATGGGTTTACAAAGGGAAAATCTTGTCTAAAAAATCTGCTGACGTTTTTTAGGAAAGCCTTCGATTTAGTAGATAATGACGAAAATTACGATGATATTTACTTAGACTTTAGCAAAGCATTTGACAGAGTACCGCATCAGAGGCTTATGAGAAAAACTAAGGCTCATGGCATCGAGGGGAATGTTTTAAATTGGATAAAATCATGGCTCACCGATAAAACGCAAAGGGTCAGAGAAGATGGTGTTAAATCTGAGTGGGGCCGTGTAACCAGTGGGGTTCCCCAGGGGTCAGTACTAGGCCCACTTTTGTTCATAATCTACATAAACGATCTAGATACTGGGATCAGCAGTGACATAAGCAAGTTTGCGGATGACACCAAAATAGGGCGGCAAATTAATTCAGGACGGGATGCAAATGCATTACAGGAGTATCCAAATAACCTGCAGGGGTGGTCTGAAAAATGGCAAATTAAATTCAACACCAGCAAGTGCAGCGTACTTATTATTGGAAGAACCAATACTGTCAATGTATACAGCCCTAATAACATCATCCTAGAGAAGTCGACTTGTGAAAGAGACCTAGGGGTACTTGTAAGCCCCGACATACGGCCTAGAAAACAGTGCGCTAATGTTCGAAATAAGGCAAACAGAGTATTGGGTTTTGTATCTAGAAGTGTAAGTAATAAGAGTGTAGAGGTCTTATTGCAACTAAATCTTACGCTAGTCAGGCCGCACCTCGATTATGTGGTTCAGTTCTGGTGCCCTTATTATAAAATGGATATCAATTCACTAGAGTCGGTGCAGCGAAGAATGACAAAAATTATTACATAAGAACATAAGAAAATAAGGAGTCTGCAATAGGCCGGTTGGCCTGTGCATGGCAGCTCCTGTTGAGAGTTACTACCACTCTCTATCATCCATGAATCTATCTAGCCCCCTTTTGAAACTTTCCAGAGTTCCCGCACTTACTACAAAGTTGGTAAGCTTGTTCCACTCGTCCACCACCCTATTTGTGAACCAGTTTCTTCATATCTCCCTCCTAAACCTAAACTTATCCAACTTGAATCCATTGCTCCGAGTCCTATCCTGCTCGGATATTATAAGAACTTTATCTATATCCCCTTTATTGATTCCTTTCACCCACTTAAGCACTTCTATCATATCTCCCCGCACTCTTCGTCTTTCTAGGGAATGCAAGTTAAGTTTCTTTAACCTATCCTGATATGGAAGGTTTCTAAGTCCCGGAATCATTTTTGTCATTCTTCGCTGCACCGACTCTAATGAATTTATATCCATTCTATAATAGGGGCACCGGAAGTGAACCGCATAATCGAGGTGCGGCCCGACTAGCGCAAGATATAGTTGCAATAAGACCTCTGCACTCTTGTTACTTACACTTCTAGATATAAAACCCAATACTCTGTTTGCCTTATTTCGAACATTAATGCACTGTTTTCTAGGCCGTAGGTCCGGGCTGACAAGTACCCCTAGGTCTCTTTCACAAGTCGACTTCTCTAGGTTGATGTTGTTAAGGCTGTATACATTATAAGTATTTGTTCTTCCAATATTAAGTACGCTGCACTTGCTGGTCTTGAATTTCATTTGCCATTTTTCAGACCACCCCTGCAGTTTATTTAGATCCTCCTGAAATGCATTTGCATCCCGCCCTGAATTAATTTGCCGCCCTATTTTGGTGTCATCCGCAAACTTGCTTATGTCACTGCTGATCCCAGTTTCTAAATCGTTTATGTAGATTATGAACAAGAGTGGGCCTAGTACTGACCCCTGGGGAACCCCACTGGTTACACGGCCCCACTCAGATTTAACACCATCTACGCTGACCCTCTGCGTTCTATCGGTGAGCCATGATTTTATCCAATTTAAAACTTTCCCCTCGATACCATGAGCCTTAATTTTTCTCAGAAGCCTCTGATTCGGTACTCTGTCAAATGCTTTGCTAAAGTCTAAGTAAATAACATAGTAATTTTCGTCATTATCTACTACCTCTAAGACTTTCCTAAAAAAACGTTAGCAGATTTGTTAGACAAGATTTTCCCTTTGTAAACCCATGTTGAGAGTTGTAGATTAATTTGCTTTTCTCTAGATGCGATCAGATGCTATCTGCTATAATTGATTCAAGAAATTTCCCCACTACTGACGTCAAACTGATCGGCCGGTAATTTGACGCTGATGCCCCTCCTCCCATTTTGAATATGGGTACTACATTAGCCTGTTTCCACAAGTCTGGCACAACTCCAGTGCCTAATGATTTTGTAAATAAGTTTACGAGGGGTCCGCTAATCTGTTCCCTTCACTGTTTCAAGACTCGAGGGAAAATTTCATCCGGCCCTGGGGATTTTGTTTTCTTTAGTTTATTTATCTTCTTAAGAACAACCTCTTTTCTGATAGTGATATTCTTTAATTTCTCTTCTTCCTTTCCCTCAAATATCAGTTCCACCTCTGGATTTTCATCACAAATTTCTTCTGTGAAAACTGATAAGAAGTAGCTGTTCAATGCTTTTGCTTATTTCTCTATTGCCATTTATCACTTCTCCCCTCCCTGACTTTAAAGGCCCAACTTTGTCCTTGACCTTTGTCCTATATATCTGGAAAAATCCCTTGGGATTCGCCTTGGATCCTCTTGCTATTTTGATTTCATAGTCTCTCTTTGCTTTCCTTACATTTTTCTTAACATTCCTAGATAGTTCATTATACCTGTTTCTGAGCTGCTCCTCCCCTCCCTTTAATTTCTTATATATTCCTTTCTTTATTCCTATATCATGTTTAAGTTTTCTGGTCATCCACCTTGGCTCATTCTTATTTGACCTAATTTTTCTGTATGGTATATTTTGTTCTTGTGCTTTATGTAGTATACTAGTGAATATATTATAGTCATGATCAATTGTTGTGTCATCGATGACCTCACCCCTTCCTACTGGGAACTGACGTGACTGTTCCCAGGTGACCTCACCTAGGTACCTTCTTAACCCCTGATAATCCGCCAACCGAAAGTTTGGGACTGACCATATTGTCATTGTTTTTCGTTTCCCAATTTAGGGTGAACCTGATTTCTCTGTGATCACTGTTACCTAGTTCTTCCCCTACTGTGATGTCTCTGATAATATTTTCTTTATTTGTTAATGCTAGGTCTAATATATTGTCACCTCTAGTAGGTTCTGAAATCAGTTGTTTCAAAAAATTGTCCTGTACTGCGTCTAGGAAGTCTTCAGATTCATAGTCGCCTACAATGTTGTCCCCGTCAATATTTCTTAAGTTGAAATCCCCCATAATGCAAAGGTTGCTATATATTGCTGCCCTACTCATTTCCTGCCATATGGGCTGAGCTGCTTCTTTGCCAAGACTTGGGGGCCTGTAAATCACTCCCATAATTAGTTTTTCTCTTCCTTCCGTGATTTCTACCCACACAGACTCGGTTCCTATTTCACCCTTTATTGAATTATTAATACAACATGTTAATGTATCCTTGACGAAGAGTGCGACCCTTTCCCCCCTTCCTACCTTCCGTCTCCTTGTGAAAAAGGTTGTACCCTTCTATGTGGTACTCTGATAAACTATTTTTGCTCGCCAGATTCATCCAAGTTTCGGTGATTGCTATGACGTCTGCATTCTCGGTACATACAACCGCTCTCAGCAAGTCTATTTTATTTCTAGCGCTCCTACTGTTTGTATAGTATACATTTAAACCAACCCTTCCCTGGTCCTGTTTTACCCCTTTTCCTGAGCAACTAATTTTACTTCCCAGGACCTGCTTGTTTTTTGACTCCCACTTTCCTCGACCTCTCTCTACTGGCGAAACCCCTCCCCCCCCCTTCGGAGTGACAATTTCACGCTCCAGGGATGCAGACAACGTCTTTACCCCCTCAAGAGACAAGTGTACCCCGTCGCTACAGTACAGGTAGTCGTTGCCATAGAATCGTTGCCAGTTATCCATGAATGCCCAACCATTGTTTGCACAATGTTTTTCCAGTCGGCAATTTATAGCAATTGCCCTGGACAGCCATTCACGACCAACCCCTCTTCTTGGCAAGACACCACATACTATAGGGATCCCTCCCCTATCTCTAATATTCCTCAGCGCCTCCCTATACCTCTTGAAAAGTTCCTCACTCCTAACCTTACCTATGTCGTTTCCTCCCACACTAAGACACACTACTGGATTGGTACCCTCCCCTGACAAAACCCTGTCTAACCTCTCGGCTACATGCCCTATCCCAGCCCCAGGAAAACACACCCTGGTCCTACGTTTCCTATCTCTCGCACAAAAAGCCCGATCTACAAACCTCTCCTGGCTGTCCCCAATTACCACGACCTTACCTGTGGGCAGGGTTTGTACAACTGCCCTTTCCTCCCCTTGATCCATACCGTCCTGCCTCTTCTCTTCCTCGCCAGCTTCCTGCAGCACCTGGTAAGGGTTACTACACTCCACACCCTGGTCAACTTTCCTGAGCCTGACCCTAGTCCCCTTGGAGACAACCACTCTCCACGCCTGCTCCTCCTTCGCAGGTGTCCTGCTTGGCAGGACACCTACCTGAAGGAGTTCCGTCCTGAAGGTTTCATTTTCCCCCTTCAGAGTGTCAACCTCACTCCTCAACTGCCCCAGCTGCCTCAACAGAGTGGCAAGGAGGTCGTCTTTCCCCACACTCCCCTCCTCTTCCCCCAAGACACAACGATCCAAGGCGGCCATTTTCCTTGGTTTCTAACGGGAGCACTTTTAGGCACGACCTTCTCCAAGCTGGGTCAGAGGTCAACTGGAAAGACGAAGAGTGCGGGGAGATATGATAGAAGTATTTAAGTGGGTGAAAGGAATCAATAAAGGGGATATAGATAAAGTTCTTATATTATCCGAGCAGGATAGGACTCGGAGCAACGGATTTAAGTTGGATAAGTTTAGGTTTAGGAGGGAGATAGGAAGGAACTGGTTCACATATAGGGTGGTGGACGAGTGGAACAAGCTTAGCAACTTTGTTGTAAGTGCTGGAACGCTGGAAAGTTTCAAAAGGAGGCTGGATAGATTCATGGATGATAGAGAGTGGTAGTAACTCTCGACAGGAGCTGCCATGCACAGGCCAACCGGCCTATTGCAGACTCTCTGTTTTCTTATGTTATTATGTTTATGTTCAATGTTTATCATTGGTTGGATCGAAGGGCAAAATGTTATCATGGTTTTGAGTACATCAGTTGTCAATCAGGTAGACGGCAGTAGAAGCAGGAAACTCCTTCACTTGCCAGGGTTCTTAACCACTCTTATAAACACACACCACACAATAGAGTAATTTCTGAAGAACAAGTGAACAGTAGTGATATATCTGTAATATAAAATTATATGACATCTGCACGTATTAATTGAAACCGCAATATGTAACTTGACCACTACGTGGTTTGTTCTTTGTATGTAAGGTATGATTGAACTTAGATCTTTATTTAAAAAGACTGTTGATATTACTGCGAATTATGAAGCACAATGCAAGACACAAAGTATCGCTTACCAATGTCTTACAGTAGAGTCATATTATAAATACACTGAAAATGGCCAAGTCAACTCGTGATAGTCGAACATCGAGCAGCTGAGGAAACTTCCGACACCACCTCACAATGTTGCATGCCCAGAGGCTGGCTTTTTACTTAGCACTACATCAAAATACCCAATCATATAAACTTATGAATAATTACATTTTATGGCCATACTCACATTAGCAATACAAATCTTGAGATACGACAAAACATCAATACTTGTTACCTTACTAGCTTGAGTAATCATTGTCATCATGTATCATGTACAAGTCTACGTCGATTATCTGAAAATGCGTTTTAATACTTAAAAGAGAGTGTGCCAAGGTCTCAAAACACTTTCCGGCAAATTCTTCGTTTACAGTATAACTTATTACATTACATTAAACAAAGCCATTACATTATATTAAATAAAGCCTTCTAGGAAATAAACGCATTTTTTTAATGTCTTGGCAGGCACATAATCTACTTGGTTAAAAATATGATTTACTCTATAATAATACTCAGCCTGTAAATTATATAATATGAGGCCAGCAAGGTTATAATGGTAGCCAATCATAAGAATTAATAAGACTGTTGGTGGGGTTTATTTTACAAATAAAAAATTAACAGACTATGTAAATGTAATACAAGTTTACAAATTTACATTTATTATACACATTTCTTAAATACTTTTAATTGTAAAACCAACTACTTAATAACGCATCGTTGTTACCGGTAATTAATAGAAAATAGAAAAAAATTAATTATAGTTCTATCGGCACTTAATCACATGAAATGAAGTGCTGAAGTCACTACTACTATATGTTAGTTCATTTGAACTATTCGTTATTGTCGGCGGCACACCATTCATCAGAAAAATTTTTTTTTCCTTTTATGAAATTACTAGCTCAATTTTTCAGGCCTTTCCCTCCTCCCAATTAAAATCACACACACACACACACGCACACACACACACACACACACACACACACACACACACACACACACACACACACACAGCGATTTTTTTACAACCTAAATTTGTGTGTAGTAGACTTTACCTTGAACAGCTGCTAATATAGCCTACTTCAACACATAATGATTGTCTACCTGGCCAAATAGTGTTAGAGACTACCTTGTCAATTAGTGTTAGAGACTCCCTGACCAAAACAATGTTGACTAAGGGCTACCTTACTCAACTAGTGGTAGACGCTACCTTCCCAACTAGTGTTAAAGGCTACCTGCCCAACTAGTGTTAGAGACTACCTTGTCAATTAGCGTTAGAGACTACCTTGCCAACTGGTGTTAAAGGTCACATTGCCAACAAACATTAGAGGCTACCTGGCCAATTTGTGTTAGACGCTACCTTGCCAACTAGTGTTAGAAGCTACCTGGCCAACTAGTGTTAGAGTCTACCTAGCCAACTAGTGATAGAGGCGACTTGACCCAACTAATGATAGAGGCTCCCTGACCAAAATAATGTTAGACTAAAAGCTACCTGACTCAACTTGTGGTAGAGGCTACCTAACACAACTAGTGCTGGAGGCTACATGACCAAAATAGTGTTACAGGCTACATATCCAACTAGTGTTTGAGGCTACCTGACAAACTAGTGTTAGAGCGAGGCGACATGACTCAACTAGAGTTAGATGCTACCTACCTGACCAACTAGTGTTAGAGGCTACCCGACCAACTAGTGTTAGAGGTTACCGTATTCAACTAGTGTTAGAGGCTACCTGACCCAACTAGTGTTAGAGGCTAACTGACTCAACTAGTGTTAGAGACTACCTGATACAGTAGTGTTAGAGGCTACCTCACTCAAATAGTGTTAAAGGCTACCAGACCTTCTAGTATTAGAGGCTACCTGATTCAACTAGTGTTAGAAGCTACTAGACCAGTGCTTCTCAAACTGGGGGCCATGGCCCCAAAGGGGTTCAAGGCAAGATTTTAGGGGGGCCATGACAGGCTAGTGTAAGTAGTATATGTTTTGAGAAAATGTGGAAACTCTGATTCAACTTTTTTTGTTACTTTGCCTTGTTAGGGAAGATATATTTATTGTTTTTTTTATTGTCATTTGTCATTGTGTGTAATCATAATACCCGTACGGTACAGTTTTGATATTTACTTAGTATGGTGCAGCAGCTAGTTTTTCATTTCTAACGGATTCCCTCAGATTGCACGATTCTAGTTCCTGTTCAGACGAATTTCTTAATCTCAGAACGATTCTGCTGCCAGAGACCTCTATGAAGAAAAATCTCTGACTGTATTCTAGTGCTCAATGTATCAGTCATATCCAGAAGTTAGTGAGATTGCACTTCGTGTCCTCTTATCATTTTCTACTACTTATTTATGTGAATCTGGTTTCTCCACCCTTCTTCAAATAGAGAATAAAAGCCGAAACCGGTTACATGTGAACCCAGACATGAGATGTGCTTCATCAGTGACTCAATCTCGAATCAGTCGACTGACTGAAAGGAAACAATATCATCCACCCCATTGAACTGTAACAAAATATGCATTCTATTTGATGATTGAAAACATCAAAGGTGACATCCTTAAATGGATTAGGGTCGTGGTTACAGGACAGGAAACAGCGAGTGAGCATTAACGGCACTAAGTCCCATTGGAGCAACGTCACAAGTGGAATTCCCCAAGGCTCAGTACTTGGACCATTATTATTTATTATATACATAAACGACATAGATATCGGCATAGACAGCAACATAAGTAAATCTGCTGATGACACTAAAATAGGACGTGTTATCAAATCTGACGAGGACTCGGCAAAACTACAGGAAGATCTAAACAAATTTTTCGAATGGTCTGAAAAATGGCAGATGAAATTCAACGTGGACAAATGTAAAGTACTCAGTATAGGAGATGTAAACAGGGAAACCAGATACCAGATGAACAACGATGCCATAGAGAAATCCGACTGCGAGAGAGATTTAGGAGTAATGATAAGTAGGAACCTTAAGCCAAGTAAACAATGTGTTTTTGCTCGTAACAAGGCTAATAAAGTACTTGGGTTCATACAAAGGAGTGTTAGTTACAAGACTAGCGAGGTCATCCTAAAACTGTATCTTGCTCTTGTGAGACCACACCTGGATAACGCAGTTCAGTTCTGGTCACCGTATTACAGAATGGATATAGAATCCTTGGAAAGAATTCAGAGGAGAATGACAAGACTAATCCCGGGCATTAGGAACCTTGAGTATAGAGACAGGTTAAAGCATCTTAATTTGCACTCCCTTGAGAGACGTAGAGCGAGGGGCGACCTGATAGAGGTGTATAAGTGGAAGGCAGGGCTAAACGAAGGGGACATTACAAAGGTACTCAAACTATCCAACCAGGAGCGAACTCGTAACAATGGTTTTAAATTAGACACATTTAGATTTAGGCGTGAAATAGGTAAACACTGGTTTGGAAACAGAGTAGTGGATGAATGGAACAAGTTACCAAATATCATCATTAACTCGAATACGCTGAATTGCTTCAAACATAGGTTAGATGCTCATATGAGCAATAGGGGTTGGGTGTAAACGGGACTGCCCAGTATGGGTCAATAGGCCTGCTGCAGTTTCCTCCATTCTTATGTTCTTATGTTCTAACCATGGAGGGTCCTAACTCCACCTGAAGAATTGTCACCCTGCCAAACTCTGGGGTGACAATTCTTCAGGTGATCCCCTCTCCGGCATTAACGCTCTTTTTCCAACTGGCAGAAAAACTTTCCCTTACCATATGTGGAAATTTGTAGAGAAACAACCACATACAACCAGGTGTTTGTGTGAGTGACCAGAACTCCGCAAAGGGGTGTGCTCTCAAAACTTCACTATCATCAAGCTAACATCACCAAAGAAAAGTGTAAGGTTCCACGGCTTCACAGATTTACCTTGTTGGTTTCAGAAAACCACTGGAAAGTGGTATTCAAACCTGGCGCTGTTGACGAAACATTTCATGCAGTTAGTGTGGTAAGTCGCCCTGGCTCGGATCCAAACACACTCCTCCATATTGGGGGCACACACCAAGAATTGCATTCGACATTTCCATAAATGAAGAAATTAAAAAAACACTCAAAAGTCTTAGTCGAGAAACAAAAATAAAAAAGGCGAACAAGAATCATGTGGGTACATAAAGAACTTTAGGCTAGCGTCAGACAAGCCATGTTTTTCGGTTGACATCTAGATGTGAAGGAGAGAGAGACCTGCATCACTGCTGCTCAAAACAATTTACTCCTCTGGTGACCTGGAACTATGGAAGACTAATAACATCTACAAGGTAATCAATTCCTCGCATAACAGTTAATATGGTATGACACTCACAGACGTTCCATCACATAACGTTAGATCAACTTATATGCTATTATGACAATTGACAATGTCATCAGACAATATATTACAAAATACAAAACCAGGCAACTTAACATCAGATACCATGGTATTAAATGAGATGCTGTGTGTTGTGATATAATAAATGCTCGGGATGGGGTAACAACCCTGGCTGGCTATCTCGAGAGGGCAGTTCAAAAGATGTCGAAGTCTTTAAACTGCTAGGGGAAACATAACAAAACCATATTATATAACAACACCAGCTTATATAACAACAACATATCATATGACAACACCGTCTTATGTAACAGCACCATATTATATAACAACACCAGCTGATGTGACACCAGCTATAAAGACAACAGTTAATATATCACCACTTAAAATGACACAAGCTAACAAGGCTTTCTGTGGCATGAATTTAGTAATTACAACATAAATTCGGAGAAGTAGCCATCCTCCCACACACAACGCTTCCGTGACGCCTGCTGGACCACCACTCCACGGCCCCCTGACGGAGTCACGATGATCCTCCCCATACTGGCCAGATATTATGTAAATAACATTGATTATGTGTTAAAGGAATATCCTTCCTTCCTTAGGCTTTAGTAAGCCCCTTTATAATATTTATACTGTATATACTTGTCAAACTTGCCAGATGTTTCTGGTGTTATTGTACAGGGGTACCTAGTGACAGCACTAGGATCCCGCTTCCTCTATCAAGGAATAAAGAATTGAAATTGAAATTGAATTGAAAGTAGCCATCATATACTTCAGTACCAAACTAATCTGACAATAGTTAATAAGACAATAACTAACCAAGCATTATTAACTTCTCTTCAGCTACCCAAAAAATCAGTTAACTTCTCTTCAACTACCAAAAAATTAGTTAACTTCTCTTCAACTACCATAACAGCAGTTAACTTCTCTTCAACTACCAGAACAACAGCTAATTTCTCTTCAACTGCCAGAGCAAAGTCAACTTCTCTTCAACTACCAGAACAACAACTGACTTAAACTTCTTTTCAACAACCAAAATAACAAATAACTTCTCTTCAGCGTCAGTGACATCGGTTAGCATCAACAGATGTATAACACTACAGATAAAACAAAGATTATATAGACATCAGGTATATTGACTTGAGGTAGCGTGATATCATGAAACACAACATTTGCTTTCCTGTTTTATGGTGGGTTGGTACTACTGGGCTGTGTGTGTGTGTGTGTGTGTGGCAACTACCGCGGGATCTCGCTGCTGTACGTAGCTGGCAAAATTATCGCCCGAGTCCTCCTAAACAGACCTCTTCTCCAGGCGGAAACTTCATTCCCAGAATTTCAGTGTGTCTTTAGAGTTTAAACCATCAAGTGGCACCACTAATATGATCTTTGCCGTCAGCCAGATACAGGAAAAGTGAAGAGAATAGAGTCGTGACCTGTACAAGGCCTCCATCGACCTAACCAAGACCTTCGACTCGGTCAACAGGAAAACCCTCTGGCGAGCCCTCATTTGTTTTGGCTGCCCACAAAAATTCACCGCCATTGTGAGGCAACTACAGGATGCCATGAACGGCAGTGTCCTACACATTGGCACGCAGTCTGAGTTCTTCCCATCCAAACGAGGGTAAAACAAGGATGTGTACTGGCACCAACACTCTTTTCCATTTTCTTGGCTGCCTTCCTTACTCGTGCCAATGACAATTTAACCAGCGGGGTGAACATCCAGTACCGGATGAAGGGTAGGGTGTGTCAATTTTGTCAACATGTTAAAAATCAAATTTGGTAGTCAAAATATTGTGCCTCTTTATGTCTAAACTTGAGATTAGCAAACAAAAATGAATTGAAATAACCCTCACCTACATCAATTATACCTTAAAGTTTCAAATATCAGTATTTCAACAAATTAATGAGACTTGATTAGAATTATTCACTTGATATTAACTAATCTCATGTAAGCATATGGATTATGGAGTATTTTATGGTTCTATAGCTTGTGTACAATATGCATGTCAGAACATGAACATGAACAGGCTCTCCGTGTGGGACAGTTTAATTCTTGTTTTGACTTGTACCAAGCGTGAGGATAAGGCGCCCGGCTCACTCTCCTTCTAGATATCATAGACGGTGGTTTGCTCTCATTGCACTTGCACCTACTCTACCAGACGAATTCTACATTTTAATTATTGTAAGTAGGGCATATTGATTGTCGCAGTTACTTATATCATTGTATAAAACATTATGTTCTAAGAAATTATTATGTTATTTCTGTTACAGCATTTTTGATAAACAAATTGATATTTTTTGAAACAACAATTGAATTATGAAACATTGAAATATTTTTCTATTTGTCAGATAGTGTGAAGATGTCAAAATTGAAGACAAGAAGTCAGTTGTCAACCCACTTGAGCCTGCTAGTTGGTAAAGGGAAGGAGCTTCCTGTATCAGAACTTCCAACAGTGAGAGACATGCTAAGATTAGGGATACTCCTTCGAGAAAAAAATGCAAAGGACAGAAGGAACTATACAGATAAAGAACTCATAAATGACATGATAGTCCCTCTTCTGCATCAATGGACAAAAACTAATGCACTATTCAAACCACCTGTGATTAATCAGTATCGAACTATTGAGCTAAAACTAACGAAATTATGGCACAAAGCAGTTGAAACATCACTTGGTAAAGGAAACTTGGCCAGGAAAAATGAATTTCTGCACACACTTGATACTCTGTTTGACATTTTGACCTGCAAGTGCTCTATACAATTATGTTCTGAATCCAACTGTTCTCACTCAGGTAAGAGAGAAAATAATTCCCACATTGATTGTGGTTGTCCTCGTGAAAAGAAGATCCCTATTTTAGAGCTTGAATTTATAAAGGCACAGAGGACAAAGGCAGAAGGCCAAGGAAGTATGCAAATGGGTTCAATAGATTATTCAGAAACAAAGAAGCAGATTGCTAATGCCAAGAAGAGAGAACAAATCCGAGAGAGGGAACAAAAGAAGAAAATGAAGAGTGAAGAAGCCATCCAAAGAGAGGAAGAGCTGTGTCAAGATGTTTATCACTTCTTTGATAGTTCTTCTGATGAACAGGAAGCAACATCAGATGATAGTTCCAAAGAGCCATCTGAACCTTTACCAAAGAAAATGAAATACAACACAAGAAATATTTCAAACATTGCTTTAGCTAGTATTCGCCACCATGCTGGACTTCGTGAGGCTGCAGAAATTGCAACTGCCGCTTGGATAGATGCAGGCCTCATCAGCCGAGAGGATGTATCTTTGGTGATAGATCATAATAAAATTAGAAGAGCACAAGAAAAAATAATGAAGGAAATATCTGATCAGCATGAAAAAGATTTAAGCGAGGGAGGGCTCTCCTGTCTTTTGTTTGATGGAAGAATAGATGACACAAAAGTTTTGCTAGAAGTAGAGGGAGTGAACAGAAAGTTTCCAGGTCTCATCAAAGAAGAACACTACTCTGTCTGTTCTGAGCCTGGTGGTCGGTTTTTGTTTCACTTTGCTCCCGAAACTGAAGTAGAAGGGAAGAAACATGCAGAGGTCATTGCTGATCATATTTTATGTTGGGTTCAGGAGAGAGGACTTGGCAGTTCACTGCAGGCTGTTGGTGGAGATTCAACTGCAGTGAACACCGGATGGCAGGGGGGTGCAATGACGCATTAAGAGAAAAAACTAGGAAGAAGACTTGTTTGGATTGTATGTGATTTACATACAGGCGAGCTACCTCTTCGTCATCTCATCCAGGAACTTGATGGTCCTACAAAGAGCAACAACAAGTGGTCAGGTCCCCTTGGCATCATGCTGGATGAAGCAACACAACTAGAAATAAATACAACCTTTCCAAAGGTCGAAGTTGGCCCTCCCCTTCCGGCGTTGTCTGAAGGAGTCATCAAAGATCTCAGCACAGATCAATCCTATGCTTATCGTATTGCCCAAGCAATAAGATCAGGAGAAGTGCCTCAGTCATTGGCTCTCTTGGAGATTGGACCTGTCAGTCACAGCCGTTGGTTAACTACAGCTCTTCGTTTCTGCAGGATTTGGATTTCCAAACACGAATTGAAGGGCAAAGTGCTGAAGAATTTGAGGTTAATTGTTGAATTTATTATTGGAGTTTATCTTCCCCAGTGGTTTAGTGTGAAACTTAATCCTAGGTAGGTGGATGGGCCCAATCACCTTTTGTTTCAATTGCAGCTAGTAAGAACACAGAGGAAGGTAGTGAGGGACATCGTGTTACCTGTGGCAAGAAGGTCCGCTTGGTATGCTCGATCAGAAGCAGTTTTGCAAGCAATGCTTTGCAGTCAATGTACCAATCTCCGAACCGAGGCTGTAGAAGTCATTCTAAAGATTAGAGGAACGCTAATAGATGACGACCAGTTGGGAGACTGTTCGTTTCATTCAAGAAAAGTTCCCCCAATAAACGTCAATGCCACCAAATTGTCAGAATTGGTTGACTTGAGTTTGGAAGTCTTAGAGCCACCATTGACAACAAGTCTAACTAGCCAAGAATTGAGAAACCTTAAAGAGACTCCAATGCAGGTGCCGAAGTGGCCTTCCCACACTCAAAGTGTAGAGAAATGTGTGAAAATGGTCACAGAAGCAGCGGGCCATGTTTACAGCCACGAGAGGCGAGAAGGTTACATCAAAGCACAAATAGCAAGCAGACTACTGATGACAAGAAACCAAAGCAAAGAGAGTATGAAGGCATTGGTTACTTTCAAATAGACTACGGATAATAAAATATAATAATTTGAAACTTGAAACAGTAACATGTGTGCAAACGCTGGTTATGTTATAAATTCACAAACATGTACATTTAAAAATCCATTTGATTTAGGTAGGACTTATTATAAAAAAAAATTTATGCCAGAATATTGTTTTGCATGCTTAAAGACTACAATAAATTGCTACCAAATTACTCGATTTTCAATTTAGCCAGTTCACCCCCTAAATTGACACACCCTAATGAAGGGTCTTTTCAACATAAAGACAACTCCAGGCAGGAGCAAAGGTGTTCGGCAGCTTCCATTACTGAATTTCAGTATGCAGACGACCTCACCCTTGTCGCTCACACTGAACGCGACCTACAGGAGATCCTTAACACCTACGCAGATGCACATGCACACTTTAGCCTTGAGGTGAATGTATGTGGCCCTCGTTCAGCCACAATTTCGCCATCCATGCTGCTTAACGGTACTTCCCCCTCTAATGTTTCCCACTTTCAGTATCTCGGCTCTCACCTGTCCACCGCTGCGTACATCGATGAAGAAATTCAACATTGGATCAGATGTGCATCTCAAGCCTTCGGCAGACTCCGTACCCGAGTCTCCAGTTGTAGGGAGCTGAAAATGAATGTGCACACAGAAATTAAATGAAGAAACATATAATTATACATGACAAGAGTTGTTGACGAGCACCAAATATTCTCACACAAGGAATGAACAGATATGACTAATGACAATTCTTATCAGTTAAACATATATGTTCAACATTGCCAACTGTAAGTCCAATTAATCATTTGTATTCCTAGTGGGTGTGCATGACAGATTCTCTTGTCTATGATGCTGTGGGTATTACAGGTCTATTAAAAATGTTTTGATGTTTGGGCTTTTGAGACTTACCAATATTGAGAAATAGACAACTATTTAAACGATGACTATATAAAAACACTAAAATTTCTCCTTTTTTCCCTGAACACACACATAGTAGTGGCTAGTAACGATGTTAGTAAGCAAATAGACAAACTAAAGCCTAATAAGTCACCTGGTCCCGATGAGATATTTGCCAGAGTATTAAAGGAATGTAAGGAAGAGCTTAGTATGCCCTTAGCAAAGTTGTTTAACATGTCCTTAAAAACAGGTGTAGTACCAGAATCCTGGAGGATAGTGAATGTAATACCGATTTTCAAGAAGGGGGATAGATCACTATCCTCTAACTACCGCCCAATCAGTCTAACATCAATAGTAGGCAAATTACTGGAAGCAATCATTTCAAACTCTATTCGAAATCACCTGGAGAAGCACCGATTGATCAATGATTCCCAGCATGGCTTCACAAGCGGACGTGCTTGTCTAACTAATCTATTAACATTCTTTTCATCAGTTTTCGAATCGGTGGACGAGGGACACAATGATGATGTGGTATATCTTGACTTTAGCAAAGCCTTCGACAGAGTCCCCCACGAAAGACAAATTAGAAAGGTAGAAGCACATGGCATCATAGGTAACATCCTTAAATGGATTAGGGCGTGGTTACAGGACAGGAAACAGAGAGTGAGCATTAACGGCACTAAGTCCCAATGGAGCAACGTCACAAGTGGAGTTCCCCAAGGCTCAGTACTTGGACCATTATTATTTATTATATACATAAACGACATAGATATCGGCATAGACAGTAACATCAGTAAATTTGCAGATGACACTAAAATAGGACGTGTTATTAAATCTGACGAGGACTCAGCAAAACTACAGGAAGATCTAAACAAATTTTTCGAATGGTCTGCAAAATGGCAGATGAAATTCAACGTGGACAAATGTAAAGTACTCAGTATAGGAGATGTAAACAGGGAAACCAGATACCAGATGAACAACGATGCCATAGAGAAATCCGACTGCCAGAGAGATTTAGTAGTAATGATAAGTAGGAACCTTAAGCCAAGTAAACAATGTGTTTTTGCTCGAAACAAGGCTAATAAAGTACTTGGGTTCATACAAAGGAGTGTTAGTTACAAGACTAGCGAGGTCATCCTAAAACTGTATCTTGCTCTTGTGAGACCACACCTGGATTACCCAGTTCAGTTCTGGTCACCGTATTACAGAATGTATATAGAATTCTTGGAAAGAATTCAGAGGAGAATGACAAGACTAATCCAGGGCATTAGGAACCTTGAGTATAGAGACAGGTAAAAGCATCTTAATTTGCACTCCCTCGAGAGACGTAGAGCGAGGGGCGACCTGATAGAGGTGTATAAGTGGAAGTCAGGGCTAAACAAAGGGGATATTACAAAGGTACTCAAACTATCCAACCTGGAGCGAACTCGTAACAATGGTTTTAAATTAGACAAATTTAGATTTAGGCGTGAAGTAGGTAAACACTGGTTTGGAAACAGAGTGGTGGATGAATGAAACAAGTTGCCAAATACCATTATTAACTCGAGTACGCTGAATCCCTTCAAACATAGGTTGGATGCTTATATGAGCAATAGGGGTTGGGTGTAAACGGGACTGCCCAGTATGGGCCAATAGGCCCGCTGCAGTATCCTCCATTCTTATGTTCTTATGTTCTTATGTACTCCAAGCAATTTTTCTTTGGACATAAAACCGAGGAGAAGGTTTATCATAAATCCTGTCTTTAGTACACACTCTCCTTCTCCCTCCTGCCCTCCTGTTTCACTTCTCCCACGCTCGCTCTCACACTGGATTTACCCACAATCCTCCACAGCCCCAAATCACCACCTACCTCTGTATACCTACCTTATTCAGCGGCGTCTCACCATTCATTCCTACACAGGCTGGTTGAGTTACGGTATTTCAAATTCTCTTTGTTCAAGAAAATTTTCACTGATACTCTGATTTATAGAGAGATAGAGAAACAGGCGGAGGTGTTTCAAGAAGAGAGAGAGAGAGAGAGAGAGAGAGAGAGAGAGAGAGAGAGAGAGAGAGAGAGAGAGAGAGAGAGAGAGAGATATTAGAGAGTTTCAGATGCAAGACATAGAGGTAGAAAGATAGGTAGGTAGGTAAGTAGATACAAAGATAGATAGGCAGATAGATAAATAGTTAAATAGTGACTAAATAAATAGATAAGTTGGTAGAAGGAGAGAAACATAACAAGTAAACGGATAATGAAACAGATAGAATTATTGATAAATATGTAAGTGGATGGATTTATAGTTTGTCATTATATTAGATCATAAGATGTTTACTACTCACTCAAACCAAAAACACCTGGCAGTTTTTGTGTTCTATTCCAGTAGGAGACGCCACTTGTGTTTACTTGGACAGTTAAGGAAATGGTGAGGTTTAAACAGTCAACCAAAGTCTTAGCTCAGAAAAATACGTGAGGTATATCAATCTTAAAACCACAAAGCCAAGAAAAAATTTATTACCAAATGTTTACGGATGAAAACTTGTGATATATATGAGCATGTGCATTTTTTTGAAAGCTTAAGGAAATTTATTGAATCGTATATAAAAAAAATATTTAAAAAATAGTGCATCTTTGATAATAATTCAGGGATATCAATAGCTTGTATCAGAGATGGGCCAGCTGATGCGGTATCCATCTAGTGACGCATGTGAGAGTTAATGTTTTCAGGATGCAATATTCGTGTTAGGAAATGTGAAGCGCGTCATGGACAAGCCATTATTAAAGAGGACTTCTAATATCCTCACAGTATAATTATCCTTATAAAACTTTTCTCACGTACAGTATGTAATGAAAACAAGTCCTGGGTTGGATGTAGCACCTGGGGGGAGATCGGGACGAATATAATGTTGTGTTGCCTGCCACCCCCGCTGCCTCACACTCCTGCCTCTTACTAATGGTGCAAGAAGTGTTCTGTTGCCTGCCACCCCTTGCTGCCTCTCACTCTTGCCTCTTGCTGATAGTGCAGGAGGTGCTGTGTTGCCTACCACGCCTTGCTGCCTCTAACTCGTCACATTTTCTGTAGAAAACAAAATATGTAGTAGTTGTGGAATGCTAGATATTTTATAGGTCTCTCCTCATCATTATTACAGGTAAAGCTAGTGGCGCCAATATATACACACACACACACACAGTACTTAGTCTAGGAGATGTAAACAGAAAGTCCAGATATCAGATGAACAACGATGTTATAGAGAAATCCGACTGTGAGAAAGACTTAGGAGTAATGATAAGTACGAACTTTAAACCAAGTCAACAAAAATTATCGACCTGCCAAACAGGGGAAACATAAGTAGTAGGGTGTGTCATAGGAGGGAAGATCAGCTAAAACTAATGGCCCATCACTTTTTTGGTAGATTTTAGTGTATATAAACAGAAAATAATTTCAGTTTCAATATTTTGCAACCTTTTGCTAGGTAAATTTTAGCGTGAAATTTATCGAAAATCTAACGTACAGCTGCATTAGTGCATTACAATTAAATAGTGAACATTGCTTTCTGACTTCATTCTTTAACAACCCAACTAACAATATTTTTTTCTGTTTCAGATTCTGACGTATTTAAGTTGATAATATTTGCGACGGCTGCTTGTGTCAGGACGAGGAACCAAAAATCCAGCCATCTCAGTCACTATCTTGGGTCTGGGAGAGAGCTCCTGAAGTCGGAGTTGCCTACATTGAGAGATGCTTTGAGATACGGTGTTTTAATCAGGCAAATCAGTGAAAAGAACCAAAGAACTTACACAAACAAAGACATTGCCAGTGATATGACCAAAGCTGTCTTGGCACAGTACACTCTGGCTGACGCTCAGTTCAAGCCTCCAGTCATAACAAGTCAGAAGAAGATTAGTGAGAGACTGCTAGCCAGTTGGGAAAAGGCAAGAGATATCTCTCTTGGGAGAGGAAAACTTGCAGTTAAGGACAGCTTTGCCAAGCAACTGGACCAGTTATTTGACATAATTACTTGCAAGTGCCCAATTGTTCTCTGTCCTAAGTTTGGATGCGATCGTGACTGTAAATCCGAGGCCCACATCTCCTGTATTTGCAAGCGTGAATTGAAGATTCCTGTGATCGAACTGGCATTTGTCAAAGCACAGAGAGAGAAGACTGGCAGTATAGGGGCTCTCAGTATTTCTAGCCAAGATATTCCGGAGTCCAAGAGACAGGGGGCTGCCACAGAGAGACAGAAGAGGAGAAGAGTTGCCGAGGAAAAGAGACTTGAGAAGGCCCAGGGTGAGGTAAAAAAGGCCGATGATTGGAGTCAAGCTGATTCAGAGTTTAATGACTTCCCCATGGCTGATCCGAGTGTTGACCAGGAGAATGGTGACTTTGTCCCTAACCCAGAAAATAATGATCCCAAACCATCCAGGCATAAGATTCGAAATAGGAAAGATATCCCGAGCATAGCTCTGGCCAGCATGCGACACCACACTGGTCTCAGAGAAACTGCAGAGATAGCAACAGCTGCCTGGATTGACGGTGGTTTGATAACACCTGATGATGTTCACCTGGTGATAGATCATAACAAAGTAAGGAGAGCTCAGGAGAAACTTGTCAGTAACCTAGAAGAGGAGTTTGATAAGGGGATAAGAGAAAATGGAATCAATTGTTTGTTCTTTGATGGGAGAAGGGATGACACTAAAGTGTTCATGAAAGTTGGAGATTCTGACAAGTTGTTCCCTGCCATGGTGAAGGAGGAACACTACTCCTGCTGCAGTGAACCAGGAGGGAAGTATTTGTGGCATTTCACTCCAGAGAAAGATGACATCAGGAAACCAGCTGAGATAGTGGCAGATAACATTGTGAACTGGCCCAGAGAGAGGAACGTAGACCAGACCCTGCAGGCCATTGGAGGGGACAGCACCAACACGAACACAGGGTGGCAAGGGGGGGGGGGGGGGTCATACAGTGGATAGAGCGGAAGATTGGGAGGAAGCTGGTCTGGATTGTTTGTGACCTCCACACCAACGAGTTGCCACTCAGACATCTGATCCAGGCAAGACTCTTTCAAACAACAGATGGTCTGGTCCTCTTGGCAAGATGCTGGACTCTGCCACTGAGTTAGAAATAAATCCGAGCTTTGAAAAAATCACAGTTGGCCCTCCACTCGTTGAGCTTGCACATACTGTCATTGACGACCTGAGTACTGACCAGTACTATGGTTACATGATTTGCAGTGCCATCAAAACTGGGGTCATGCCTGATAGACTTGCTTACCTGCAGATAGGTCCAGTCTCACATTCTAGATGGCTCACAACGGCTCTCAGGTTCTGCAGAATTTGGGTTGCTCATCATAAACTGAAAGGGAACCAGCTTCACAACCTGAGACGTATTGTCCAATTCATCGTGAGTGTCTACTTGCCAAATTGCTTCAACACCAAGGTCAAGTCATCGTTCTGCGAAGGTCCGAGGCATGTTCTCTTCCAGCTTGAGCTCCTGAGGAGTCAGCCAAGGAAGGTTGTTCAGATTGTGGAGCAGACTGTGAGGAGATCTTCCTGGTATGCTCATCCCGAGGCAGTTCTGCAGACAATGCTCTGCAGTAAGGATGAGGAGGAGAGAAGAGTGGCAGTCAAAAAGATCTTGGATATGAGACGTATGAGAGGATCTGGGCATGACGAATCAGTTGGTGACGATTCTTTCAGGGTCAGGAAGACTCCTGAAGTCAATCTAGGTGCCAAGACCCTCACTGATCTCATAGATCTGGATAACATCCAGGCTGGCAGTGAGCCCCCTCTTACCTGCAGCCTCACCAATGTTCAAGTCAGAGCTTTCCTGGACAACCCCATGCATGTCCCTGCCTGGCCCTCGCACACCCAGCATATAGAGCGTTGTGTACAGCAAGTGAGCGAGGCCAGTAGTCACGTGTACAGCCAGGAGAGGAGGGAAGGCTACATCCGAGCTCAGGTGGTCAGCAGGGAGGTGATGAGTAGAAACAGAAGCAAGAAAGACATGTTCTCTATGGTGTGCAGCAACACCGGGTCGTAGTAGTAAAACCGGTTTTTGTATTTGATGATTTTGTTTTCTAAAGGAATATTAAATTTAATAAATGTGTCAAGATCATTCGTTTCACTATTCTGGATCATTTTCATCCTAATAAATTAACCTGATACATTTACTTTACTTTAAATAAGCTATTTAGTGGTGTTGGTAAAATGGTGGGAATACTGAATTTTCATAAGATTTCAAGTTAAAATTTACCCAGCAAAAAATGAAAAATTTTCAAATCTGAAGATATCACATGATTCTGCACATAGAACTACATCATTAATACCATGGGCCGATTTTTCAAACTCAAAAAAAAAAAATTCGCTTCCGTATTAGGGTGTCAATTTTGTCAACATGTTAAAAATCAAATTTGGTAGTCAAAATATTGTGCCTCTTTATGTCTAAACTTGAGATTAGCAAACAAAAATGAATTGAAATAACCCTCACCTATATCAATTATACCTTAAAGTTTCAAATATCAGTATTTCAACAAATTAATGAGACTTGATTAGAATTATTCACTTGATATTAACTAATCTCATGTAAGCATATGGATTATGGAGTATTTTATGGTTCTATAGCTTGTGTACAATATGCATGTCAGAACATGAACATGAACAGGCTCTCCGTGTGGGACAGTTTAATTCTTGTTTTGACTTGTACCAAGCGTGAGGATAAGGCGCCCGGCTCACTCTCCTTCTAGATATCATAGACGGTGGTTTGCTCTCATTGCACTTGCACCTACTGTACCAGACGAACTCTACATTTTAATTATTGTAAGTAGGGCATATTGATTGTCGCAGTTACCTATATCATTGTATAAAACATTATGTTCAAAGAAATTATTATGTTATTTCTGTTACAGCATTTTTGATAAACAAATTGATATTTTTTGAAACAACAATTGAATTATGAAACATTGAAATATTTTTCTATTTGTCAGATAGTATGAAGATGTCAAAATTGAAGACAAGAAGTCAGTTGTCAACCCACTTGAGCCTGCTAGTTGGTAAAGGGAAGGAGCTTCCTGTATCAGAACTTCCAACAGTGAGAGACATGCTAAGATTAGGGTTACTCCTTCGAGAAAAAAATGCAAAGGACAGAAGGAACTATACAGATAAAGAACTCATAAATGACATGATAGTCCCTCTTCTGCATCAATGGACAAAAGCTAATGCACTATTCAAACCACCTGTGATTAATCAGTGTCGAACTATTGAGCTAAAACGAACGAAATTATGGCACAAAGCAGTTGAAACATCACTTGGTAAAGGAAACTTGGCCAGGAAAAATGAATTTCTGCACACACTTGATACTCTGTTTGACATTTTGACCTGCAAGTGCTCCATACAATTATGTTCTGAATCCAACTGTTCTCACTCAGGTAAGAGAGAAAAGAATTCCCACATTGATTGTGGTTGTCCTCGTGAAAAGAAGATCCTTGTTTTAGAGCTTGAATTTATAAAGGCACAGAGGACAAAGGCAGAAGGCCAAGGAAGTATGCAAATGGATTCAATAGATTATTCAGAAACAAAGAAGCAGATTGCTAATGCCAAGAAGAGAGAACAAATCCGAGAGAGGGAACAAAAGAAGAAAATGAAGAGTGAAGAAGCCATCCAAAGAGAGGAAGAGCTGTGTCAAGATGTTTATCACTTCTTTGATAGTTCTTCTGATGAACAGGAAGCAACATCAGATGATAGTTCCAAAGAGCCATCTGAACCTTTACCAAAGAAAATGAAATACAACACAAGAAATATTTCAAACATTGCTTTAGCTAGTATTCGCCACCATGCTGGACTTCGTGAGGCTGCAGAAATTGCAACTGCCGCTTGGATAGATGCAGGCCTCATCAGCCGAGAGGATGTATCTTTGGTGATAGATCAATAAAATTAGAAGAGCACAAGAAAAAATAATGAAGGAAATATCTGATCAGCATGAAAAAGATTTAAGCGAGGGAGGGCTCTCCTGTCTTTTGTTTGATGGAAGAATAGATGACACAAAAGTTTTGCTAGAAGTAGAGGGAGTGAACAGAAAGTTTCCAGGTCTCATCAAAGAAGAACACTACTCTGTCTGTTCTGAGCCTGGTGGTCGGTTTTTGTTTCACTTTGCTCCCGAAACTGAAGTAGAAGGGAAGAAACATGCAGAGGTCATTGCTGATCATATTTTAAGTTGGGTTCAGGAGAGAGGACTTGGCAGTTCACTGCAGGCTGTTGGTGGAGATTCAACTGCAGTGAACACCGGATGGCAGGGGGGTGTAATGACGCATTTAGAGAAAAAACTAGGAAGAAGACTTGTTTGGATTGTATGTGATTTACATACAGGCGAGCTACCTCTTCGTCATCTCATCCAGGAACTTGATGGTCCTACAAAGAGCAACAACAAGTGGTCAGGTCCCCTTGGCATCATGCTGGATGAAGCAACACAACTAGAAATAAATACAACCTTTCCAAAGGTCGAAGTTGGCCCTCCCCTTCCGGCGTTGTCTGAAGGAGTCATCAAAGATCTCAGCACAGATCAATCCTATGCTTATTGTATTGCCCAAGCAATAAGATCAGGAGAAGTGCCTCAGTCATTGGCTCTCTTGGAGATTGGACCTGTCAGTCACAGCCGTTGGTTAACTACAGTTCTTCGTTTCTGCAGGATTTGGATTTCCAAACACGAATTGAAGGGCAAAGTGCTGAAGAATTTTAGGTTAATTGTTGAATTTATTATTGGAGTTTATCTTCCCCAGTGGTTTAGTGTGAATCTTAATCCTATGTGGGTGGATGGGCCCAATCACCTTTTGTTTCAATTGCAGCTAGTAAGAACACAGAGGAAGGTAGTGAGGGACATCGTGTTACCTGTGGCAAGAAGGTCCGCTTGGTATGCTCGATCAGAAGCAGTTTTGCAAGCAATGCTTTGCAGTCAATGTACCAATCTCCGAACCGAGGCTGTAGAAGTCATTCTAAAGATTAGAGGAACGCTAATAGATGACGACCAGTTGGGAGACTGTTCGTTTCATTCAAGAAAAGTTCCCCCAATAAACGTCAATGCCACCAAATTGTCAGAATTGGTTGACTTGAGTTTGGAAGTCTTAGAGCCACCATTGACAACAAGTCTAACTAGCCAAGAATTGAGAAACCTTAAAGAGACTCCAATGCAGGTGCCGAAGTGGCCTTCCCACACTCAAAGTGTGGAGAGATGTGTGAAAATGGTCACAGAAGCAGCGGGCCATGTTTACAGCCACGAGAGGAGAGAAGGTTACATCAAAGCACAAATAGCAAGCAGACTACTGATGACAAGAAACCAAAGCAAAGAGAGTATGAAGGCATTGGTTACTTTCAAATAGACTACGGATAATAAAATATAATAATTTGAAACTTGAAACAGTAACATGTGTGCAAACGCTGGTTATGTTATAAATTCACAAATATGTACATTTAAAAATCCATTTGATGTAGGTAGGACTTATTATAAAAAAAATTTATGCCAGAATATTGTTTTGCATGCTTAAAGACTACAATACATTGCTACCAAATTACTCGATTTTCAATTTAGCCAGTTCACCCCCTAAATTGACACACCCTATTCCGTATGACACACCCTAATAAGTAGGCCTGACTGAAACACTCATGCCTCGTGGCGTGTTAAGACAAACCCTCCAAGCAACGCCCTCAGACAAGAAGTGGAAGCATTTTGAATTAGGCCTATAGAAAGCTGAATGTACTTTATCGAATTAATGTAGACACGATGTATGAAGTTAAGGGACAATTATAAATTTTAAAGTTATTGTCGATAGTTTCTCAATTCAAAATATGTTACGTGTTTCTCAAGGAAACTAATAAAAAAACGCGAATAGATGACGTCACGGAGGGGGGGGGGGCGAACGCCCTAAGGTATGCAGGCGTTGGCCGTTGACCCGGCCTCAGTAAGT
Source organism: Homarus gammarus (assembly GCA_958450375.1). NCBI lineage: Eukaryota > Metazoa > Arthropoda > Malacostraca > Decapoda > Nephropidae > Homarus > Homarus gammarus. Next base: position 649,620 of record CAUDMG010002141.1, read on the forward strand.
TCACGGTCACTGACCCAGAAGGACGTCTAAATACGTGCTCCGCGAGGAAAGTGACCACGTGGCCTCGTCCCTTTCCTGCTCATTCATCCTTGTTGCAAGTAAGTCCTTATTCAATTTCAGACAGTGTTTAGTTAGGGCAGAGAAGAATTTAACAGTAGTTAACAAAGTACTCATTTTGCATGGTCAGGAGACCCCACTTGGTTGGTGGTGATGGTGGCTTGGAAGTTACAGCTGGCTACTCACGGGGTGAATACCCACCCGGCCGGCGAGCAGACAGGTGTCCCTATTTACCAAACTACCGTGACTGACCAGAGAGCTTAGATATGGTCGACCTGGTTCATCGATTCTCCCCACATAAGTTCATACAACATCACAGGAACCACCCACACATCTCAGTAAGTCAGGGAAAACTCATACCAACGGGAAATAGAACCACTCCTTCAGCTAGGGCAGGGTTCACCTGGTTGTACACTGAGCTGGCCTAAATAGGCTGGGCCGACGGTTGCTCTCTTCCTGTCCATGAACATAAGAACATAAGAAAATAAGGAGTCTGCAATAGGCCGGTTGGCCTGTGCATGGCAGCTCCTGTCGAGAGTTACTACCACTCTCTATCATCCATGAATCTATCTAGCCTCCTTTTGAAACTTTCCAGAGTTCCCGCACTTACTACAAAGTTGCTAAGCTTGTTCCACTCGTCCACCACCCTATTTGTGAACCAGTTTCTTCCTATCTCCCTCCTAAACCTAAACTTATCCAACTTGAATCCGTTGCTCCGAGTCCTATCCTGCTCGGATATTATATGAACTTTATCTATATCCCCTATATTAATTCCTTTCACCCACTTAAATACTTCTATCATAACTCCCGCACTCTTCGTCTTTCTAGGGAATGCAAGTTAAGTTTCTTTAACCTATCCTGGTATGGAAGGTTTCTAAGTCCCGGAATTATTTTTGTCATTCTTCGCTGCACCGACTCTAGTGAATTTATATCCATTCTATAATAGGGGCACCAGAACTGAACCGCATAATCGAGGTGCGGCCTGACTAGCGCATGATATATTTGCAATAAGACCTCTGCACTCTTATTACTTACACTTCTAGATATAAAACCCAATACTCTGTTTGCCTTATTTCGAACATTAACGCACTGTTTTCTAGGCCGCAGGTCCGGGCTTACAAGTACCCCTAGGTCTCTTTCACAAGTCGACTTCTCTAGGTTGATGTTGTTAAGGCTGTATACATTATAAGTATTTGTTCTTCCAATATTAAGTACGCTGCATTTGCCATTTTTCAGACCACCCCTGCAGTTTATTTAGATCCTCCTGTAATGCATTTGCATTCTGCCCTGAATTAATTTGCCGCCCTATTTTGGTGTCATCCGCAAACTTGCTTATGTCACTGCTGATCCCACTATCTAGATCGTTTATGTAGATTATGAACAAGAGTGGGCCTAGTACTGACCCCTGGGGAACCCCACTGGTTACACGGCATCACTCAGATTTAACACCATCTACGCTGACCCTCTGCGTTCTATCGGTGAGCCATGATTTTATCCAATTTAAAACTTCCCCTCGATACCATGAGCCTTAATTTTTCTCAGAAGCCTCTGATGCGGTACTCTGTCAAATGCGTTGCTAGAGTCTAAGTAAATAACATCGTAATTTTCGTCATTATCTACTACCTCGAAGACTTTCCTAAAAAAAGTTAGCAGATTTGGTAGACAAGATTTTCCCTTTATAAACCCATGTTGAGAGTCGTAGATTAATTTGCTTTCCTCTAGATGCGATCCGATGCTATCTGCTATAATTGATTCAAGAATTTTCCCCACTAGTGACGCCAAACTGATCGGCCGGTAATTTGACGCTGATGCTCTATCTCCCTTTTTGAATATGGGTACTACATTTGCCTGTTTCCACAAGTCTGGCGCAACTCCAGTGTCTAATGATTTTGTAAATAAGTTTACGAGGGGACCGCTAGTCTGTTCCCTACACTCTTTCAAGACTCGAGGGAAAATTTCATCCGGCCCTGGGGATTTGGTTTCTTTAGTTTATTTATCTTCTTAAGAACATCCTCTTTTATGATAGTGATATTCTTTAATTTCTCTTCTTCCTTTCCCTTAAATATCAGTTCCACCTCTGGAATTTCATCTCAAATTTCTTCTGTGAAAACTGATAAGAAGTAGCTGTTCAATGCTTTGCTTATTTCTTACTGCCATTTATCACTTCTCCCCTCCCTGACTTTAAAGGCCCAACTTTGTCCTTGACCTTTGTCCTATACACCTGGAAAAATCCCTTGGGATTCGCCTTGGATTCTCTTGCTATTTTGATTTCATAGTCTCTCTTTGCTTTCCTTAAATTTTTCTTAGCATTCCTAGATAGTTCATTATACCTGTTTCTGAGCTGCTCCTCCCCTCCCTTTAATTTCTTATATATTCCTTTCTCTATTCTTATGTCATGTTTAAGTTTTTTGGTCATCCACCTTGGCTCATTCTTATTTGACCTAATTTTTCTGTATGGTCTATTTTGTTCTTGTGCTTTATGTAGTATACTAGTGAATATATTATAGTTATGATCAATTGTTGTGTCATCTATGACCTCACCCCTTCCTACTGGGAACTGACGTGACTGTTCCCAGGTGACCTCACCTAGGTACCTTCTTATCCCCTGATAATCCGCCAACCGAAAGTTTGGGACTCTGACCATATTGTCATTGTTTTTCGTTTCCCAATTTAGGGTGAGCCTGATTTCTCTGTGATCACTGTTACCTAGTTCTTCCCCTACTGTGATGTCTCTGATAATATTTTCTTTATTTGTTAATGCTAGGTCTAATATATTGTCACCTCTAGTAGGTTCTGTAATTAGTTGTTTCAAAAAATTGCCCTGTAATGCGTCTAGGAAGTCTTCAGATTCATAGTCGCCTACAATGTTGTCCCAGTCAATATTTCTGAAATTGAAATCCCCCATAATGCATAGGTTGTTATATTTTGCTGCCCTACTCATTTCCTGCCATATGGGCTGAGCTGCTTCTTTGCCAAGACTTGGGGGCCTGTAAATCACTCCCATAATTAGTTTTTCTCTTCCTACCGTGATTTCTACCCACACAGACTCGGTTCCTATTTCACCCTTTATTGAATTATTAATACAACGTTTTAATGCAACCTTGACGAAGAGTGCAACTCCTCCCCCCTTCCTACCTTCCCTGTCCTTGTGAAAAAGGTTGTACCCTTCTATGTGGTACTCTGATAAAAAAATTTTGCTCGCCAGATTCATCCAAGTTTCGGTGATTGCTATGACGTCTACATTCTGGGTACATACAACTGCTCTCAGCAAGTCTATTTTATTTCTAACGCTCCTACTGTTTGTATAGTATACATTTAAACCTACCCTTCCCTGGTCCTGTTTTACCCCTTGTCCTGAACAACTAATTTTACTTCCCAGGACCTGCTTGTTTTTTTACTCCCACTTTCCCCGACCTCTCTCTACTGGCGAAACCCCCTCTTCGGAGTGACAATTTCATGCTCCAGGGATGCAGACAACGTCTTTACCCCCTCACGAGACAAGTGTACTCCGTCCCGACAGTACAGGTAGTCGTTGCCATAGAATTGTTGCCAGTTATCAATGAATGCCCAACCATTGTTTGCACAATGTTTTTCCAGTCGGCAATTTATAGCAATTGCCCTGGACAGCCATTCATGACCAACCCCTCTTCTAGGCAAGACACCACATACTATCGGGATCCCTCCCCTATCTCTAATCTTCCCCAGCGCCTCCCTATACCTCTTGAAAAGTTCCTCACTCCTAACGTTACCTATGTCGTTTCCTCCCACACTAAGACACACTACTGGATTGGTACCCTCCCTTGACAAAACCCTGTCTAACCTCTCGGCTACATGCCCTATCCCAGCCCCAGGAAAACACACCCTAGTCCTACGTTTCCTATCTCTCGCACAAAAAGCCCTATCTACAAACCTCTCCTGGCTGTCCCCAACTACCACGAGCCTTACCTGTGGGCAGCGTTTGTACAACTGCCCTTTCCTCTCCTTGATCTATACCGTCCTGCCTCTTCTCTTCCTCGCCAGCTTCCTGCAGCACCTGGTAAGGGTTACTACACTCCACACCCTTGTCAGCTTTCCTAAGCCTGACCCTAGTCCCCTTGGAGACAACCACTCTCCATGCCTGCTCCTCCTTCGCAGGTGTCCTGCTAGGCAGGACACCTACCTGAAGGAGTTCCGTCCTAAGGGCTTCAGTTTCCCCCTTTAGAGTGTCAACCTCACTCCTCAACTGCCCCAGCTGCCTTAACAGAGTGGCAAGGAGGTCTTCTTTCCCCACACTCCCCTTCTCTTCCCCCACGACACAACGATCCAAGGTGGCCATTATCCTTGGTCTCTAACGGGAGCACTTTCGGGCACGACCTTCTCCAAGCTGGGTCAGAGGTCAACTGGGAGTGAGTACTGGGAGTAAGCCAACTGAGTGCAGACTGAGTGAATGAACGTTCACACGCTGGGACCTGGAATTATAGTGGTTACGTAGAGACATCCATCTCCTCAGTATTGGGTGTAAGGGGTTAAAATAGCTAGATCCAGGTGTGAGATCAATGGCCTTATGGTTGAGTGCACACGTGGGACCTAGGAGTTCCTTTTCAAAAATTGGTTAATGCTGAAGCACTTTAAAGTATGGGTGTATTCTGAACTTATGTGTGAAGCAAGTTACGGGTGTTGTTGAAGAAATGCACACATGACTCCTGAACCTCGAAAGAGTAATGAAAAAACATCGGAGCACCCGCCTGCCTGACGGGTCACAAGTGATTTTCTCGGTTTCTTGTTAATGCCTGCCACTTGGCAGGTTAGTAGTTATAACCCTCGGGTTATGAGTAGTTAGGACAGTTAGGATTATATTATTTTGTGGGCCATTCCAGACAGGCTATGACTGATCTATGTTCTTGTGTAGTATGACTAAATCAGGATTTCTAATCCTCAGAGATTACTATAATTTTGTCGGATGACCTTAAGGCATGTTCATCTGTGCAAGTAATATTTTTTTATGCTTTATATGCCACTAAGTGATATTTGAAGGGATTGTTTTAGATGAGTGTATGTAGTAACCCTGCATTATTAGCGCTTTTTGGATGCAATTAATATATTTTAATAATTTTGTTGATGCCATGTACAACATATGTTTCCCATTGTAGTGTTGTAAGCTATGCTAAGAAGTTACTCTAGTGCTTGTGAGCAATTATTGATTCTGTCTGTTGTGTTGTAAGGAATAGAAGTGTTATCTTTTACCAGTGCGTCTCATTAACCCCAATCACAGGTACTAACTATTCCACGGTCACGGAAAATACTTTTATTAATTGTGTTTGTGCTGGTTTTGTATTCTTTGAGGGGCGCTTCCACTGCCTTACCATGTAACTCAAAACCCCCAATAGGTAGAATTCCGACCGGTTATTTATATATACATGGCTGTATATATATAAATAAATATATATATATATATATATATAATCAACACCTCTCCCTGCCAGGATTCGAACTCACGGCCCACGAGCCCATAACTGTGACCAGGGAACGCTACCTCTGGACCACCAGGATACTAAAAGCAGTCCTAGACTCTGTTATATTTCACACAAAGCCTGTTCAACGAGCTTATGGCGCCGTGAACCTCTAATGGGGGTCACCTGACCATCTGACCTGACCACCAACCGGTCATTACCTAATACCTGACCATTGTGGACCTGGTCTCACCCTCCTCTGTATATATACACCTTGATTTGTATTTCTCTCTCTAGTCTGTACTCACCCCTGAAGATGTGAATTACACGAAAGCGCTTGGGAACTTCGTGTTTTCTTCTTTCCTTGTGGTTATCAGCATATATATATATATACATATATATATACATATATATATATATATATATATATATATATATATATATATATATATATATATATATATATATATATATATATATATTTCATTAGCCCAATAAAGCACGCGGACTTCTACGTGATACGGGTGGTCCCCATTAGAGGTTCACGGCGCCATAAGCTCGTTGAACAGGCTTTGTGTGAAATATATCAAAGTCTAGGACTGCTTTTAGTATCCTGGTGGTCCAGCAGTTAGCATTCCCAGGTCACAGTCATAGGCTTGTGGGCAGTGGGTTCGAATCCTGGCGGGTTGAGGTGTTGATTGTATATATATATATATATATATATATTAGCTTCTATATCCTACAAATTGCCCATTAAATAATTGTTACTGTGTCTCTACATTTCAAAATGTTCTTCGATATTAAGTTATTGTTATAATGACCCCCCCCCCAGAAAAAAAACGCCCCCCATTTCAGCCAATAAACACACAGTTCACCCAAAACCGCAGCTTATAATTCGTTTTCTGATATACAGTATTTCCTCTGATTTCTGTCTGTGTGGTTGTGCTTTCCCCCTGTCCAGCCGCATCTATAAATATAAAACATAGAAGTATGTCTGTGTGCTTGTGTGTGTGTGTTTGTGTATGTGTGTGTCCGCACGAGAATCTCGGAAACTACTTTACCGATCTGTAGTGATGATGGATGGTGTTATATGTAGTGATGATGGATGGTGTTATATGTAGTGATGATGGATGGTGTTATATGTAGTGATGATGGATGGTGTTATATGTAGTGATGATTAGACAATAAAATAATAACAGTTTAATGCTAAAAAATTATACTTTGCTGTAACGTTGTAGTGGAACTTACATACACCGTTAATGAAATATTGATTTAAAAAAAGTTTTGGGGAATGAACAGTGAGACAATGTGGAGCTTCCCTGAGGGTGGCGTCCTACCGTGGCCTAGCGAATGAGCCGCCCCGGACCAAACTTGGCATGGATAGCAAGTGTTTCCTTGCTTCTCTCATGGGCAGTTCTATGTTGGATGCTCCAGAGTGGGAACTGGTAATAATCTGTACATACTTGCTGCTAATGGCAAAACCAAAAATGTGGTCAACCCTAATGCACTACAGTGAGATAATGTGGAGCCTCCCGCAGGGTGGCGTCCTCCCGTGTGTGTCCGCATGAGAATCTCGGAAACTACTTTACTGATCTGTAGTGATGATGGAAGGTGTTAAATGTAGTGATGATGGATGGTGTTATATGTAGTGATGATGGATGATGTTATATATAGTGATGATGGATATTGTTATATCTAGTGATGATGGATGGTGTTATATGTAGTGATGATGGATGATGTTATATGTAGTGATGATGGATATTGTTATATCTAGTGATGATGGGTGGTGTTATATGTAGTGATGATGGATGGTGTTATATGTAGTGATGATGGATGGTATTATATGTAGTGATGATGGATGATGTTATATGTAGTGATGATGGGTGGTGTTATATGTAGTGATGATTAGACAATAAAATAATAACAGTTTAATGCTAAAAAAATATAATTTGCTGTACCGTTGTAGTGAAAAACATGGTGGAACTTACATGCACCGTTAATGAACTATTGATGGAAGAAGAAGTTTTGGGAACTGAACAGTGAGACAATGTTGAGCCTCCCGGAGGGTGGCTTCCTACCGTTGCCTAGCGGATGAGCCGCCCGTAGGGCGACGTTTCTGCTAGTTCATATATAATAAAATACACTTACAACTAGTGAAACAATAATATGAAGTAGAACTATTTATTCACCATTTTGATATTTAAAGAAATCATAATCACAGCAAATAACATTGTTTTAATAGGTATTTATATGTCAGTGATACTAGAAACTAGACATTAAAAAATTATTCATCAAATTTACACTTAGTTTTATATCGTAGATAGTATACACAATTTCAATATCCTGTGACGTGTCGAGAACTGTTGACAAAACATGATGCAAAATCCTGAAAAATGAGGGAGTTAGTAACCATATGCATAAACCTCAAATCTTGGGACCGAAATTTGAAAAAAATAAATTCTTATGATTGGAGATGTGAACCTGAAACTGAGTCCTTGAACGTGTAATACAGGCTTATAAAATAGCACAGGAATTATGGAAATAATGTGAAAGGAAATTTGTATGATGCACTGTCTGTTGTCCTAATCAATGTCCACCATTGCATAAGAATTGTCTGATTGGTTTTCGGATTGGTCTTCAGAGTGACTGCACGTGCATAAGTCAGTATATACAAAATTTGTCTTGAGACATGTGCATCGTGCAATGGAACAGAGACGTGTGGTGCAACTGCAGCACAAAAATAATTCAATGTCAACTCTTGGAGCAGGTCAAGTTTTGTGATAACTGTGGGTACTGTATATATTCTATCCACTTCTTTCCATCCATACTATGTAGTAAGTGGAAACATTAGCTTTGCGTTCTCCAGGATCATCGGAGAACTGCACCTCGGTGAGACAAAATCTTCTCTGCTCCCAAGGTACTTCGTGAACCTGACGGTGGTGACCTGTGACCAGGAGAAGTTCGTAAGACTGTACTCGGTCACATGCCCTTCGCGCAAACAACTAAACCTCCCTGTCCTAAGGAAGTTTTTTGGCTCCTTAGGAACCAGGGGGGTGACAATGGTTGTCCGCAGACCAGTGAGTGGTGGCCTTATCGTCACTTTCGCGGAATGGTGTCAGGCCCAGCAAATAGCCAACATAACAGAAATTAACGGGATCCAGATGCTAGTAGAAGCTCGCACAGAGGACAACTTGGTGTTGGGAGTCATCTCCCACACCGAGATAGAACACCTTGAAAAAGAAGAACTGGCCGAGCTGATCGGAGACCAGTGCAACTGCACTGGCTGGCTACCCCAAGAAGCTACCAAGCACCGTATTGCTGGGATGGGAGAACATCCCAGTAAAACCGTATGAAAGAAGACCAACAAGATGTTAAAAATGCCAGAAGTATGGCCATCTGGCGGGGAAGTGTCGTGCTCGGGAGGTCTGTTGCAGTTGCGGGACACCCGGGCACCAGGACACCAACTGCTCGGCGGCCGCCAAGAAATGCGCAGCTTGTGGTGGCCCTCACTCCTCCTCCGACCGGGAGTGTCCCAAGTGGAGGGAGGAGTGTAGGGTGGCTAAGCTGCGAAGCAAGAAAAAACTGAGTTACAAGGAGGCTCTCTTTGTAGTGAAGACCGAAGAGAAGAAGAATCAAGACCCCCAACTAGACCACAGAAAAGAAAAATCAAGACCCCCCAAGAAGACCACAGAAAAGAAGCCAGAATTAAACAAGACCTAAGAAAACGATTTAGTAAGAAAGACATTATCACCATTTTTAGACGTTTACGAGAATATACCAGAACAACATCAAGAAGAAGACTGGCAATTGAAAAGTAAAACAAAAGGAAGAAGTCCAAAGAAAATGACTCCTCAAACAAACAGCTTCGGCCGAAATAGCCTAACGGCGAAGCGGCCAGTAATCCCCAAAACAAGTTTACAAGTTCTCCAGGTTAGTCCATCTCAGGGACTGGTGCGCAGCTCAAAGAATCTACAGTACTGGGTGACTGCTTCCCTTGTACGACGTAATTTCTCTGCTTCCGCTTGAGATGATTTGAAGAGTTACCATTGTAGGCGAGCTAAATCAGTGGTTTTGGACCTCCTTTTATATACTATAAAGGACAAAAAAAAATTAATAGGGGAACTGGAGGCCATTAGGTATGAATCCCAATTCTAATGGAATAAATCAGGTTAGGCTGGGATCTATTGGAACTGGGGTCCATTATACCAGTGAACTTGGAGATGTTCTGTAACTTCTTTCTTTCTCTCTTATTTGTTTTATTTTATTTAACTATATTCTTTACTGAAAGATATAAAATGGCTTAAGATTTCTTTCTTTCTCAAACATTAATAAAAAAAAGTAGGACGAGAAAACGTTTCAGCTTACTCTATTGAACGTTTTGTTGTGAAGTTTACAGTCTAGCTATTCACTTAAAGGCCCGAATACGTGTCTAATTACTGCTCAGATGTTCTCTCTCGTTTTCTCTCTACCTCTGTTTTTGTTTACTTGTTTCCCTGTCTCTCTCCTTCCCTCTCTCTCTTATTTCCCTTGTTTCTCTTCCCTTTATCTTATTTTTCCTGTTTCTCTTTCCCGTTCTCTCTTATTTCCCCCTGTCTCTGCCCGTCTGCTAGTCTAAATCTTTTGTTTATCTTTCTTTTGTGCTTATCTGCCTCTCTTTTGCCTCTCTGTCTTTTCTAGTGCCTGTTTGTTTTTCCCTTATGTATCTTTATACGCCTATCTATCTGTAGCACAGACTCAAACCATAGCTATATTTTACTGCTCAAGTTAAAGTTAATCTAATTCGGTTTTGCAGTACATAGGATAAAATAAACAAATAAACAATAAATACAAATAAATTTCTGAAAACCAAAAGACCAAAGACCTTGACTGTAAAAGGAAATTCCTTAACCTGGTGGCTCAGTCTTGGTGAAACTTGCCAGGTGAGGTTGAGTACTGGCTAATGTAGATTTGTCTTGGTTTTAGAGAAAGTAGGTCGAAGGTCAAAGTTCTTCTCTGGCTAGGAGCTTGTTCTCTGTTGAGCACTCATCTAACTGCATGATATACAGTATATGTAACTTATGTTGATTTTGTTCTCCATGTGTCTCTTGAGCCACTAAAAGTTTTCTTCGTGGACTCCAGCATATGAGTAGAAAGTTGTCACCATGTCTTCGAGTAGCCTGACACTGATGATGTGAAGGTGTCTCGCTCCACTGGGGTTAGTTATATATATCCTTTGTGACCCCCGAGTTTGTAATCCTTTTGCACTACCACTCACAGGATATGTATGGGGTGCACAATAAACTAGCCGCTGTAAGTGGCAAAATTAAAAAAATAATTGTTTATTTCTTAATCATCATTTCCTTTATTATTATTATTATTATTATTATTATTATTATTAATAATATTTGGGTAAAAGTTTCTGCACTTATAAGTACTTTTGGTACTTGGGGGTAATTCTAATAAAAAACCTTTAATGTTAATTGAAAAAAAAATTATAATCTTTAACTTTGGTAGCACAGAACACCTTCACTATTCTCCGTTATGGTTCACACAGAATATGTAAAACGATCTCTACATTACCCTGGGTAAACCCAGGGTATTATATTCCAAACTACAAAATTAAAAATATTGGGCCCAGTTTTGCAAAACATGTTAGAAATGTCGTCTTCGCTACAATGTATTAATGAAATATTCCCGTTCCGTAGTTATTTCAATTTATTTTTCCTTACTACATCCTTTTTAGCATAATTTATTTAATTTATGTAAATATTTTTTATTAGTTAACAAGGGACTGAAACATCACAATAACGATTCATACATCTTATAGTAAAGTCAGTTTGTTTGAATACAATACGAGTATTTTGGGATGACACCACATAATGTAATCAGTAAAGGATTATGTTTTACAAGTCTATCTAATGGTGATGTTTAAGTGCACTCTTCCTGTCCGAAGATGTCTCCGAGTCTTGCCCCCCCCCCCCCCCTACTAAGCCTATCCCATTACCCCAACAACCCAGTTGGGAAATAACCCGACTGTCGGGAAATGAAGGCGATAAAGTGTACCGAACACCAGTTATGCAGCAGACTATCAGCACTGCCCTTAATAGAACATTAGGCCTATATCGGACAATAACTTTTACATATTCCCACACAATAATTATCGTTAGTGTGAATTTAGTTCACAAAATGTTTCGTCACTTATTCGTAATGATTCATGAATATCTTAAAAATAAATAAAAACTTAGCTCATATGATAATACGCTTCTCGATCCTATCTTCCCAAAACAATGAAATGGAAAAATTAAGAGAAAGGTGAAAGTACAATGAAATTCCAAGTTTACTTCGTACCCTCATATTTCATGGTCAGGAGCATTATGAAGCATTTGAAGTATTATGAAGAATTATGGAGCATTATGAAGCATTATGAAGTATTATGGAGCATAATGAAGATAAGAAATATAGGTCCTTGAAAATACTGACTTTTTTCTTTTTTAATTTTCACATTCCTACTAGGCCTAGCCAAGACAGCGGCCACCTGCTTCCGGGAATCATGTTAGTGTGGGTGTAAAGCTGGATCTGTGTGTTCCGTGTTATTTCGCATGTTTTTATTATGTTTTTGGTGATAATGATAGGTGAGATAATTGAAGCCTGGCGGTTATAAGTGGCTAAAGGACGCCTCTGCACGATACCTCAGAACATTTCACAAAATAAAACCATAAAGTACAAGATAACGAGATTAAACTGAGTGCAGAGATCGACATCATTTCTTATAATTTACCACCATTTCCGTCGACTATAAAAGGCGAAGTTACCTTAATAACGCCACCATCATCGACCGATAAATTACGAAAATCGGCAAATTTCAGCCGAGTTTGTTCTCAGAGAAATTCTTCCCGCGTCGTGAGGAAATATGGTATCTGATTGGTGGAGAACTTTTGAGAAAATATGACATAAGATCACTATCACCAGATGCTCTCTGGCCCCGACAAGATCCACGCAAATTTTTTTTTTTCCTAGCAAAAATGAAAAGGCAGTACTGAGCTGATGTGTATGTGTGTTTGTGTGTGTGTGTGTGTGTGTGTGTGTGTGTGTATGTATGTGTGCGAGGCATCTAGGTAACTCCACGATGACATGAACGGCAGTGTCCTGCACAAAGGCACCCAGTCTGAGTTCTTCCACATCCAAACAGGGGTAAAACAAGGATGTGAACTGGCACCAACTCTGTTTCCATTTTCTTGGCTGCCTGCCTTACTCGTGCCAGTGCCAATTTAGCCAATTTTACCGGATGAAGGGTTTTTTTCAACATAAGACGACTCCAGGCAGGAACAAAGGTGTCGGCAGCTTCCATTACCGAGCTTCAGTGTGCAGACGACTTCACCCTTGTCATTCTCACTGAACGCGACCTAGAGGAGATCCTGAACACTTACACAGATGCGTGGGCACACTTTGGCCTTGAGGTGAATGTACAGTACATTTTTTTTTTTACGGGGATTAGCCCATCCGGACACAGGTCACTGACCCACATCAGGGCCTGGGGGGCGAAAATATGATAATAATAATAATAATAATAATAATAATAATAATAATAATAATAACTATTATTATTATTAATATAATAATTAAAAAAATAATAACAAAGTACCTGTACTAAAAATAATAATAATAATAACCAGAAATAAATACAAAAACGAGAAAAATAAATCAAGAATGAGAAACGATATACAATATGTATGTTGTGTTGCCAAAGAAAGAGAAACAATTGAGACCCAGCAGTTGTGTGTAAATGAGGCAGAAAGTCAGATAAGAAACCTGGGACTTGGTCACAATTTTCGTGATGCCATATGGCAGCAGGGTCTACCCTTAGACAATAGATTATGCTTCCAATATCTTCCCAGGAGGTAGTACCTCCCTGTTTGATAGCTGCCTGCTACCTAGTACCTACAAAAGACTACATAAGACTCAGATTCTCTTTCAACCTGCCCCTGGTTCAGCCACACTTCTACCATCCATCCAGGTTAACGGTACTACCCTCGCTAATGAAGGGATTCAACATCGGATCAGATGTGCATCTCAAGCCTTTGGCAGACTCTGTATCCGTGTCTTCAGCTGTAGGGAGCTGAAATTATCTACAAAGTTGCACGTATATCGAGCAATGGTCCTCGCCACCCTGCTATATGGCAGTGACCTGTGGTGTAGTGCTCAGAATGCTCGCCTCGTAAGCGAGTGGGCCCGGGTTCGATCCCGGGCAAGGTGAAACTATGGGAAAGTTTCTTTATGCCATTTGCCTTTGTCTACCCAGCATTAATTGGGAACCAGGCTGTTAATCGATTTGCGGTTCGTGTTCCGGGTTAATCGGTTAGCCAGTGCAGTTGGCGAGTTGTCCGGTCTTCTAGGACAACTTAGGGTGGGGTTGTTGTGTTGGCGATAGCTTCTACACCATAAACAAATTCACGCCCAGGTGGCTCTTGGGCCCGTTATCCTTGTTACACGAGGGGCAAACATTATTATTTTAAATGGCAGTGAAACAAGGGTCAAATACAGAAGGCACCTTAAGGCACTTGAAAACTTTCACTATCGTAGTCTACGTTCCATCCTCCGAATACACAGGAAAGACAAGAGCACAAATGCCATTATTCTCACTGACACTAACTGTAGGGGCATCGAGGCTACCGTTATCTATGAACAACTACAATGGAGCTACTTTATAGTCACCTAATGAATAGTAAACGTAATGCTGGCGGGCAACTGAAAAGGTATAAGGATAGTTTTAAAGCAAACCTGAAAAAGTGCCAAATCGACCCCTTCAACTGGGAGACGATTACTCCAAACTGTAACTCTTGGAGAGCACCACACGAGGTGTCAATACTTTCGAATTAGCCCGACTGCAAACCAAAGAAGGGAAGCCCCAACACCTGAAAAACGCTGCCGCCGCCGCTCCAGCACTAGATGTAGCCCTCCACATGTTCAACATTTGTAAACGACCGTGCCGATCCCGTATCGGCCTCTCTAGTCTCCTCAGAACTCACCAACGAGGGTGACATCCTTAATAACTCATATCATTGTCTCATAGCAGGATCATCATCATACTCGATTCCGAGTGACAGCAAAGTAGTAGTAGTGTGTTACCGAAGGAAAAACAAGGCTGGATAACGATATATATATATATATATATATATATATATATATATATATATATATATATATATTTCATTAGCCCAATAAAGCACGCAGCCTTCTACACACAATCAGCACCTCAATCCGCCAGGATTCGAACCCACGGCCCACGAGCCCATGACTGTGACTGGGGAACGCTACCTCTGGACCACCAGGGTACTAAAAGCAGTCCTAGATTCTGTTATATTTCACACAAAGCCTGTTCAACGAGCTTATTGGCAGTCCAGAGGTAGCGTTCCCCGGTCACAGTCATGGGCTCGTGGGCCATGGGTTCGAATCCTGGCGGGTTGAGGTGTTGATTGTAAGTTGAAGTCCGCATGCTTTATTGGGCTAATGAAATATATATGGATCCTCGTGTTTCGAAGCCGGATTTGGTAAAACGTTACTCTGACCACCTACGTGATACGGGTAGTCCCCATTAGAGGTTCACGGCGCCATAAGCTCGTTGAACAGGCTTTGTGTGAAATATAACAAAGTCTAGGACTGCTTTTAGTATCCTGGTGGTCCAGAGGTAGCATTCCCCGGTCACAGTCATGGGCTCGTGGGCCGTGGGCTCGAATCCTGGAGGGTTGAGGTGTTGATTATATATATATATATATATATATATATATATATATATATATATATATATATATCTTGATAAAATCACACGGGAAAATGGAAACAACGGAGTACCTTAGCTTTCGTCTTTATTCAAGACATCTTCAGAGGCAACTGGATTACCTGGACAGAGAGAGGCTTAAATATACAGGGTGACCTAAAAACATGAGGTCAGGTCAAAATGATGACATCCACTAATCCCCACACCAACACACACGTAGAGGAGCTTAAGAGAAGGGTGGTGACGTGACTAGTCAAGTCAGGTCAGAAAAAAGGGGACCCACAAAATAACTATCATACATCTAGATCAAAGGTTTTTAAAGCATTTTTAACCTTGGGCCACTGACAAATAAATTTATGTAACATATTATCAGTTTTGAACTGACCATCACTAAGGTTTATTGATTTTAATTCCTTAATCAAACTAGCTTCAACAAGAAGTCTTTCTGTGACACAAGATGATTTGAAAACTTCTAAGCTTTTTTCCCAAGCAATGGGGTGATTATTATTCCTAACATGAACGAACAAGGCACTGCTTTCAGATGCAGTTCTAATATTATACTTATGTTGTTTGATTCTGAGCTGCAGTGTTTTTCCTGTCTGACCTACATAATTACAATTACATTTGCTACATGGAATACAATAAACACTACCATTTACATTCAAACTTGGGCTATTCCTTATTAACATATTAGTAATGGTTGAGTCATACTTGAAAACAACATTAATATTTAGAAGCTTGAGGGACCGAACTAACGGGACAAATTCATTACGATAGGACAGAGTCAAAATATTCTTAAGTGTAGGAACTTGTCTAGTTTGAGAGGAATGAAAGGATTTTTTAGCCCTATTAAAACAACGATCAACAAACACAGAAGGGTACCCAAGTTTATGTGCAATAGAACGAATTGAAACACATTGGCTCAAACCTTAAATACCCTAGATCTTTCATAGATAAATGCTTAAACATTACTAAGAAAACTTTTTATAGAACTGATCCCAAGCCCACCCATGACCATAAGAATATCTTAATATTACCATTTCACAAAAATTTCTCACACATTCCGGCACAGCTAAAATCTTGGAACGTCAATGTGGCATTTAAAAACTCATGCACTGTTAAACAAATGTTAATCAAGAACTCCCCCAACAACACAATTGGTTGCATTTATAAAGTTCCTTGCAAGGAATGTAATATGTTTTACTTAGGCCAGACAGGTAAAGATCTTGTAACTAGAATTAAACAACACAAATACAGTGTCAGGACAGGCCAGGAATCCAATGCTCTGTTTGTTCATTTGAGGGATAACAAGCATTGCATTGACTGGGATAATGCCTCCTCAATATTACCATGTAATTCAATTGATAGTAGGAACATCATAGAATCTAGTCTTATTAAACATACCGAAGCATTCAACATGAATTTGAGTAACGGTATGTACAAGCTGGACAACTTTGTAATTAAGAAGATTTGTGATCAGGTGAGAGGGCGGGTCACTGTCCCATCTGACCCAACCACCAACCGTTGTGTGCCATTTAAAGATTAGTAGGGTCATTACCTGACCATTGTGGACCTGGTCTCACCCTCCTCTGTATATATTCATCTTGTTCTGCATTACTCTATCTAGTCTGTACTCACCCCTGAAGATGTGAATTACACGAAAGCGCTTGGGAACTTCGTGTTTTCTTTTTTCCTGGTGGTTATCAGCATATACCTAGATCACGCGCACCTACAGTGATTTACTTGCATATATATATATATATATATATGTGTGTGTGTGTGTGTGTGTGTGTGTGTGTGTAATATTCAGAAATTTCGGTGTGACATTTAGAGACGCAATTACCAATAATGGCGATACTGAGTCATTCAAGGTCGCCTGAGTGATGGTGGAGTTGCCCACACGAAGTGAGAGCTTCTGGAACTGCCCCCACATAATATTAAGTATACTCTGGCGAATTAATATGGACGTGAATCATGAAATTAAATGTCAGTTATTAAATTAAAAATTATTATAGATCATTTCTCAGTCTAAAATGTTACGTATTCCCCAATTATGCTACTAGTTTGCGGAAAAAATGCCCTTCGCCCAAGCTCATGCCTTAGGGCACGCCTGGCTGGCCTAGTGGCAAAGAGGCATTCTAACAGACAGGATATCTGCGAGTCTAGGAAAACGACCATGTAGTCTGGTCTCCTTTGTGTACAATATCAGTATTAACAAGTAAGTTTTATTCGATCTCAGACAGGGATTAGATAGAGCGGAGGAGAATTTAACAATAGCTAACAGAGGGTATATTGCAGGGATTCTGTAGGGCCCACTCGGTCGAAGTTGAGCCCATGCCGTCTTGAGCCCACGTGGTTGAGTGAGCAGTTTAAGGGTTGGAGTGGAGCCATCTGTCTGTGTGGACAACTAACTACGTGGGACCATCGTCTGCCCCGGTTGACGATCGTTTGGGGTCACCAGATCTCCTCCACCTCGGTTCACAATACCACATATCTTCAGGCAGTTTAGTGAAAACCTCTTACTAACGGGAAAATAGAACCCCCTCAGCTGGATAGGTTTCAGTGACTGACTGGCTCCCACTCTCTTCCGTTTCATGGATGTACTGAGTGTAAACTGAGGCTATCTGAGTGAATGAACGGTCACACACTGAGACCAAGAGTCTAGTGGGTACTTAGAGAAACATTTTATCTCCCCTTAGTATGGGTGTATGCTGAGTTTGTGTGATGCATGTTACTGGAAATAATGTAAGGTGTGTTTAGAATTTCCTTTAGTCCAGGTGTGAGAACGACGCTCCTCATGGTTGATTTTTCACACGTGAGACATAAGAAATCATATACAAAGTTGTGAAGGGCTTGTTAGTACTTTAAGAAAATACGGGTGCATGCGGAACCTATGTGTGAGGTTAAGGAGCATGTTTCACGGGTATTGGTGGAGAAAAACATTCATGACTCTTGAGTTCTAGAGAAAATACTGACAAAATTAAAACCAAGGAACACTTGCATGTCTGATGGGTCATGAGTGATTTTCTAGGGGTTGTTGGAAAAAATGCCGGCCTCCCTGGTTGGTTAGCAGTTACTAGGGATCCCGGGCGTAAGTGGTTATGTTTTTTCCCCGGGAATCTGGCTCAAATCCCGGGATTCTTATTGTTATTCCTTATCTCTGATTTGCACTATGTAAAATACAAAAACGCATGAAAGAGAGAGAGAGAGAGAGAGGTTTTTGTAGAATGTGGCTTCCAAATGGCATTAAATATAGACTTCTTGTTTTTTTATAATAGCTAACTTTGAATGTCAGTGAGTTTCTTTTATGGCTAACGGAATGAGATTAATTAAAATTTTGCTTGTTTAATCATATTATGTACCTATTTTTACACCAGTATGCAAGTTAATAAAGAGAACTTTGCTTCAGTGTAATATAATTTATCAAATCAATTGCCTATCAAATAATCTACAGATACTACACTAATGAAGTATAAGGTTAGCATATAGCATTAATTAGTACAAATATCACCTGATGCGGGAATCCCGAGATCCCGGGAAATATCCTGGTTTGTCCCAGAATCCCGGGATGCTAAGAAACCCCCAAAACAGGAAACGCTACTAGTTACACCCTTCGGGTTATTTGGCCAGTTGGGATTGTGGTAGTTGTGGGTCATTCCAGACAGGCGATGATTGATCCATGTGTGTAGCTAATAAGTTCTTACTATGTTTATTGTAATTGTAATTGTAAATGTAATTGTAATTATGTAGGACAGACAGGAAAAACACTGCAGCTCAGAATCAAACAACATAAGTACGATATCAGAACAGCATCTGAAAGCAGTGCCCTGTTCGTTCATGTTAGAAATAATAATCATCCCATTGCTTGGGGAAAAAGCTTAGAAGTATTTAAATCATCTTGTGTCACAGAAAGACTTCTGGTTGAAGCTAGTTCGATAAAGGAATTAAAATCAATAAACCTTAGTGATGGTCAGTTCAAAACTGATAATATGTTACATAAATTTATTTGTCAGTGGCCCAAGGTTAAAAATGCTTTGAAAACCTTTGATTTAGATGTATGATAGTTATTTAGTGGGTCCCTTATTTTTGACCTGACCTGACTATTCACATCACCCCCCTTCTCTTAAGCTCCTCTACGTGTTTGTTGGTGTGGGGATTAGTGGATGACATCATTATGACCTGAAATCATATTTTTAAGGTCACCCTGTATATTTAAGCCTCTCTCTGTCCATGTAATTCAGTTGCCTCTGAAGATGTCTTGAATAAAGACGAAAGCTAAGGTGCTCCGTTGTTTCCCTTTTCCCGTGTGATTTTATCAAGATATATATATTGTCACGTGCCTGAGTGCTCGGGAACTCGCATAGCGTGAGGCATATGTTCACGCCTACATTTCACACAAGCTATTAACTTGTTAATTGTACTTATTATATTATTATTGTTCTTAGTTACTTAGGTTAATTGTATATTTATGTAAGTTATTAATATGCATCATTGTGTTACTCTGTTAAGTCAACTCAAGAGTAGTATTAATTAATTATATAAACTATACAGCAAATGTCCTGGATCATGTGATATGAGACGCGCTCCTCGGCGTGCCCCACGCTTCCCCAGTAGCGAAAAACCATAGCATATGGTAGACGTGTCCATTCGTTCTCTAGCCTTGACCCTTGTCTAGTGCCTTGTCCGGTCTTCTGCAATGACCTAGAGGTATCAGGTATTAGTGACACGTTTAGTTAGGCCTAGGAAGGGATCCTGGTGGTAAGGAATCTCGTGTTTGGTAGGAAATAACAATTTTGTAGGGATTGTTGTATATATATATTTTGTATGTCTATGTAATATAGTTATGTTAAGTAAAATTCGTTTGGTCTAACTCCTTACGGTATATTTTCACCCTTCCGGCATCACTCTTATTTTAATATACAATTACTTATTCCCTTAAATTCATGTTTGCTAGTCATTACTCCCTTTAGAACATAAATTGAATTAATTAATTATCTTCCCTTTTGTGATTCACTTATTTCAACTGTTCTTACTTATTCAAGTACATTTAGTTGAGTAGGTTTTTGTGGGGATTATTATTGCCGTGTTCCCTGTTTGTTCCTTTATTTGATGATAACTTGGGGTAGGTTTCACTCCCCAGGTATAAAGGATATAGGGATCACGACAAGTGGGGGCCTTGGTCCGGGAGTTAACCATTGTTGTGTCATATCAAGTGTTGTTCACTCGCCAGGTGTTGTTTCATCGCTAAGTATTTTTGGATGCAAGTTGCTGTGTTCACAGTGTTCATTTATATTGCTCCTGTTATTGCTTAAGCTACTGGTGAGTTAACCCTTATCTTGTGTACCTGGTGTTTGGTTAATACCTTGCTGTGTTTCACAGTTGATTGCATTTTGATATTATTAATTAGCTAGCTAGTTAGCTTAGCTGCCACGGTTACTTTTTTTTTCGCTACTCGATTTTGAGTTCAACATGTTTGACCTGGAAAGCTTTTTGGCTTCACCTTCAGCCGAAGTACTGAAGGGGCTTACTAAGGCAGAGTGGCAATCCCTCGCTGCTTATTATGAAGTAGAAGGCCGCTCTTCCATGAATAAGGCTAGGTTAGAAGAGGCTGTCCTCAACTACCTTATTGACAATGAAATCATAGCCCAACCGTCGGGAAATTCAGAGGAAATTGTTACACCAAGTAATTTGGCCTTACAAGTTGAACTCAAGAGACTCGAGGTGGAGCTGGAAACTCTCAAACAACGAGGTTTGGCTCAGGGTAGTAATACTTCAACATTCAGTGTAGACAAATGTCTCAACAGTGTTCCTAAATTTAATGAGGAAGAACCAGACAAATTCTTCTCTCTTTTTGAGAAAATTGCCCGACTTAACAAGTGGCCTGTTTCTCAATGGTCTCAATTTATTTATAGATCGTTCACTGGTAAAGCATTAGATGTATTTTCTGCCCTCTCTGTGGATCAATGTCTAGACTATGCCCTTGTTAAGTCCGCGGTTTTGAGCGCTTATAAACTTGTTCATGAAGCCTACCGGCAACAGTTCCGTAACTGCCGGAAGACTGACAAACAAACATTTGTGGAGTTCTTCAGGCAGAAACAGGTCCTTTGTCGGAGGTGGATTGAAAGTGAGTCTGCCCATGTAGAACATGACAAGCTTGTTGAACTAATCCTGCTAGAGGAGGTTAGAAAGTGTATCCCAGGCAACATTCGAGCACACTTGGATCAGAGAGGTATCTGTACCCTGGCTGATGCTAGTCCAGTGGCTGACCATTATTCCTTAACTAATAGAAATGTAAATTCCAGGTCTTATGCTCCCATTTCCCAGTCCTTCACTTCCTTCAAGCGGCCCACACCAACATCTACATCGGGGTCCCTGCCTCTTGTCATACCGACCCGACCCTCAGGTTCTGCATCATCTACCCCGGGTGAGCCTATGGTCCATGGGACAGGTGGATCCACTCCTACTGGTGAGAGAAACTCTAGTTGCAGGTACTGTAAGAAGCCAGGACATGTCATCAGCGACTGTCTCAAGTTAAAGAAAAGAAATTCCTCTCACCAAGGATCCCCCGCTCTTTTGGTCAGGGTGGCCGAGCAATCGGAGAAATTATTGGAGCCCTGTGTCACTGCCCTCAGTCAGACTGTTGCCCTGGATGCTTCCCCCTCTTCTATGATATCAACCTTTGAACCATTTTGTTCTCCTGCTTCCTTAGCTTTGGATCAATTCAGTCAACCCATTTCTGTTAAACTCTTGAGAGACACAGGCTCAGCCTTATCTCTTGTTACTAAAGAAGCTGCTCCATTCCTGGATTCATGCTATACTGGTAGCTGGGTGCTTGTGTGACCGGTGGGTCGTGTATTCCCCTTTGCCAAGTGTACCTGCGGTCATCCATAAAGTCAGGCTATGTCACGTTAGGAGTAGTAGATAGCTTACCTGTAGAAGGGGTCTCTCTATTGATAGGAAATGACCTCGTTGGCGACATGATGTTCCCTAATGTTGTGATCTCATCTTGTCCCACTGCCGAGAATAATACTGTGCAGTTAGAAGTAGACTTTCCAGGGTTGTTCCCTGCGTGTGCTGTGACCCGTAGCATGAGCTGCAGTACAGAGGTAGAAGAGACTAGTGAAGTTGATGAAGTTTCCCTCCAGGACTGTGAGAAGTCCTAGGATAATCTTATCCAGCCGGACCATACTGATCTTAGTCTCAGTGAATTTTTTGAGGATTCCCCACAACCAGATAACCTCCAGATTAGTTCTGATGGAGATAGGAACCCAGATGTCACTAGTTTTGGTTCCTCTCCAATCACTAGGAGTAAGTTTATTGAGCTACAAGCAGGGGATCCTGAGCTAGTAGGTTTTCTCAATAGGTCAGTTACTGAGACAGAAGCTGAGCAAGAATCAAATTGCTACTACACTAGGTCTGGTGTATTAATGCGGAAGTTCTGTCCCTCCAATTCTCCTGCCAATCACCCTTGGTTAGTTCATCATCAAGTTGTTATTCCAAAACCTTTGAGCCAGGACATACTTACAATCGCTCATGATGGGGTGGGTGGTCATTTAGAAGTTAGGAAGACCTATGCAAAAGTTTTTTCCCAGTTCTTTTGGCCAAGGATGAAGAAAGACGTCAGCTCTTACTGTCGCACTTGCCATGATTGTCAGGTAGCGGGGAAACCGAACCCTAGTGTTAAGCCATTCCCTCTGCAGCCTATCCCAGTCATTGAAGAGCCCTTTAGTAAGGTGGTCATATATTGTGTCGGTCCCTTACCTAAGACCCCTCGTGATCATCAGTTCTTGCTAACCATTATTGATTGTGCAACCCGTTATCCTGAAGCCATTCCCTTGCGCCGCATCACAGCGAAGAATGTTATCAAAGCCTTAACCCACTTCTTCACTCAAGTACGCCTTCCTACAGTGGTGCAGTCAGATCAGAGTTCCAATTTTACTTCCCGGTTGTTTAATCAGGTAATGCAAACCCTGGGAGTCCGGCAGTTGAGGTCTTCGGCCTATCACCCTCAGTCACAGGGGGTGGTAGAGAGATTTCACCAGACACTAAAACTCATGTTGCGCACCTTCTGTCTGGAGACTGGGAAGGATTGGGACGAGGGAGTTGACCTTCATTTGTTTGCTGTTCGGGACAGTAAACAAGAGTCACTAGGATTCTCGCCCTTCCAGCTCGTCTATGGACATGAGGCGCGAGGGCCTCTTAAGGTGTTAAAAGAGTGTTGGTTGAGTGATCAGAGCGCGACGCCCTTAGCTTCATATGTGGTCCAATTCAAGGAGAAGATGCGTCTGGCTGTAGAACTTGCCCAGTCCAACTTAAGGTGTGCTCAGGTGAAAATGAAACTGCATTTTGATAAGGCCCATCAGGCAAAACCTAGAGAATTCCAAGTGGGTGAGCAGGTGTTGGCCTTCCTGCCCTTACATGATCACCCTTTTAAATCCAAATACAGTGGTTCATATGAAGTACTAGAAAAACAAGGGTCCTTGAATTGTGTGATTAGCACCCCTGAACGGCGTAAGAAAAAACGCCTTATCCATGTCAATCTTTTAAAGTCATATCATGTTCGTAACGAAACCCTGGGAAAAGCAGTTGCTTGTGTTGATCAATCCTTGCCAACTTGTATCATTGTGCCAGAGTGTAAGGATGATAAAGATCAGTGTTTTTCTGAAATGAAGAATGGGTCTAGAGTAAAAGTTGAAAACTCGACTATCTTGGAGGACCCCAGTGCTAAGTTGTGCCATCTCTCCAGTGACCAAGCCAATAATATAAAGTCTCTATTACAGGAGTATCTCATTATAGTTGGTAATTACCCACTCTCCTGTTCAGTGCTGGAGCATGACGTTGAGACCAGGGGAGCCAAGCCAATCCGACAGCGTCACTACCGTCTTAATGCCTTCAAGCGGGAGTGTGTGTGAGCCGAGGTACTGCGTCTTCAAGAGCTAGGCCTCGTCGAACCCAGCATCAGTCCATGGGCATCCCCTGTTGTTCTAGTTCCAAAGCTGAATGGGTCAATGCGGCTTGTGTGGATTATCGCAAGGTGAATGCTGTCACTGAACCCGATGGTTATCCCTTGCCACGCATCGACGGCGTGATCGACGATCTTGGACAGGCAAGGTACGTGACCAAGTTGGATATCCTCCAGGGCTACTACCAGATAAGACTGACTGAACACTCCAGGGCCATCTCTGCTTTTGTCACTCCTGAGGGGTTGTACCAATTCACAGTCCTTCTGTTTGGTATGCGGAACGCCCCTGCAACCTTTCAACGCCTCATGAATTTCATCACGTCTGGTCTGGAAGGTGTACGCTGTTACCTAGACGACCTCATCGTCTTCAGCAGTTCCTGGGAAGATCACATGAGTCGTCTACAAGCCCTCTTCTCCGTACTGGTTGAAAGCAAGCTGACGGTGAACCTCGTCAAAACTGAGTTCGGCCATGCCCACGTAACCTTTCTTGGGGCATATGGTCGGACAGGGGGAAGTCCAGCCTATAGCAGCCAAAATTGAGGCAATTCAACAGTATCCAGTGCCAGGCGATAAAAAGAGTGTGATGAGGTTGCTGGGTATGGCCGGTAGGGTGTGTCAATTTAGGGGGTGAACTGGCTAAATTGAAAATCGAGTAATTTGGTAGCAATTTATTGTAGTCTTTAAGCATGCAAAACAATATTCTGGCATAAATTTTTTTTTATAATAAGTCCTACCTACATCAAATGGATTTTTAAATGTACATATTTGTGAATTTATAACATAACCAGCGTGCACACATGTTACTGTTTCAAGTTTCAAATTATTATATTTTATTATCCGTAGTCTATTTGAAAGTAACCAATGCCTTCATACTCTCTTTGCTTTGGTTTCTTGTCATCAGTAGTCTGCTTGCTATTTGTGCTTTGATGTAACCTTCTCGCCTCTCGTGGCTGTAAACATGGCCCGCTGCTTCTGTGACCATTTTCACACATCTCTCCACACTTTGAGTGTGGGAAGGCCACTTCGGCACCTGCATTGGAGTCTCTTTAAGGTTTCTCAATTCTTGGCTAGTTAGACTTGTTGTCAATGGTGGCTCTAAGACTTCCAAACTCAAGTCAACCAATTCTGACAATTTGGTGGCATTGACGTTTATTGGGGGAACTTTTCTTGAATGAAACGAACAGTCTCCCAACTGGTCGTCATCTATTAGCGTTCCTCTAATCTTTAGAATGACTTCTACAGCCTCGGTTCGGAGATTGGTACATTGACTGCAAAGCATTGCTTGCAAAACTGCTTCTGATCGAGCATACCAAGCGGACCTTCTTGCCACAGGTAACACGATGTCCCTCACTACCTTCCTCTGTGTTCTTACTAGCTGCAATTGAAACAAAAGGTGATTGGGCCCATCCACCCACATAGGATTAAGTTTCACACTAAACCACTGGGGAAGATAAACTCCAATAATAAATTCAACAATTAACCTCAAATTCTTCAGCACTTTGCCCTTCAATTCGTGTTTGGAAATCCAAATCCTGCAGAAACGAAGAGCTGTAGTTAACCAACGGCTGTGACTGACAGGTCCAATCTCCAAGAGAGCCAATGACTGAGGCACTTCTCCTGATCTTATTGCTTGGGCAATACGATAAGCATAGGATTGATCTGTGCTGAGATCTTTGATGACTCCTTCAGACAACGCCGGAAGGGGAGGGCCAACTTCGACCTTTGGAAAGGTTGTATTTATTTCTAGTTGTGTTGCTTCATCCAGCATGATGCCAAGGGGACCTGACCACTTGTTGTTGCTCTTTGTAGGACCATCAAGTTCCTGGATGAGATGACGAAGAGGTAGCTCGCCTGTATGTAAATCACATACAATCCAAACAAGTCTTCTTCCTAGTTTTTTCTCTAAATGCGTCATTACACCCCCCTGCCATCCGGTGTTCACTGCAGTTGAATCTCCACCAACAGCCTGCAGTGAACTGCCAAGTCCTCTCTCCTGAACCCAACATAAAATATGATCAGCAATGACCTCTGCATGTTTCTTCCCTTCTACTTCAGTTTCGGGAGCAAAGTGAAACAAAAACCGACCACCAGGCTCAGAACAGACAGAGTAGTGTTCTTCTTTGATGAGACCTGGAAACTTTCTGTTCACTCCCTCTACTTCTAGCAAAACTTTTGTGTCATCTATTCTTCCATCAAACAAAAGACAGGAGAGCCCTCCCTCGCTTAAATCTTTTTCATGCTGATCAGATATTTCCTTCATTATTTTTTCTTGTGCTCTTCTAATTTTATTATGATCTATCACCAAAGATACATCCTCTCGGCTGATGAGGCCTGCATCTATCCAAGCGGCAGTTGCAATTTCTGCAGCCTCACGAAGTCCAGCATGGTGGCGAATACTAGCTAAAGCAATGTTTGAAATATTTCTTGTGTTGTATTTCATTTTCTTTGGTAAAGGTTCAGATGGCTCTTTGGAACTATCATCTGATGTTGCTTCCTGTTCATCAGAAGAACTATCAAAGAAGTGATAAACATCTTGACACAGCTCTTCCTCTCTTTGGATGGCTTCTTCACTCTTCATTTTCTTCTTTTGTTCCCTCTCTCGGATTTGTTCTCTCTTCTTGGCATTAGCAATCTGCTTCTTTGTTTCTGAATAATCTATTGAACCCATTTGCATACTTCCTTGGCCTTCTGCCTTTGTCCTCTGTGCCTTTATAAATTCAAGCTCTAAAACAGGGATCTTCTTTTCACGAGGACAACCACAATCAATGTGGGAATTATTTTCTCTCTTACCTGAGTGAGAACAGTTGGATTCAGAACATAATTGTATGGAGCACTTGCAGGTCAAAATGTCAAACAGAGTATCAAGTGTGTGCAGAAATTCATTTTTCCTGGCCAAGTTTCCTTTACCAAGTGATGTTTCAACTGCTTTGTGCCATAATTTCGTTAGTTTTAGCTCAATAGTTCGACACTGATTAATCACAGGTGGTTTGAATAGTGCATTAGCTTTTGTCCATTGATGCAGAAGAGGGACTATCATGTCATTTATGAGTTCTTTATCTGTATAGTTCCTTCTGTCCTTTGCATTTTTTTCTCGAAGGAGTAACCCTAATCTTAGCATGTCTCTCACTGTTGGAAGTTCTGATACAGGAAGCTCCTTCCCTTTACCAACTAGCAGGCTCAAGTGGGTTGACAACTGACTTCTTGTCTTCAATTTTGACATCTTCACACTATCTGACAAATAGAAAAATATTTCAATGTTTCATAATTCAATTGTTGTTTCAAAAAATATCAATTTGTTTATCAAAAATGCTGTAACAGAAATAACATAATAATTTATTAGAACATAATGTTTTATACAATGATATAAGTAACTGCGACAATCAATATGCCCTACTTACAATAATTAAAATGTAGAATTCGTCTGGTACAGTAGGTGCAAGTGCAATGAGAGCAAACCACCGTCTATGATATCTAGAAGGAGAGTGAGCCGGGCGCCTTATCCTCACGCTTGGTACAAGTCAAAACAAGAATTAAACTGTCCCACACGGAGAGCCTGTTCATGTTCATGTTCTGACATGCATATTGTACACAAGCTATAGAACCATAAAATACTCCATAATCCATATGCTTACATGAGATTAGTTAATATCAAGTGAATAATTCTAATCAAGTCTCATTAATTTGTTGAAATACTGATATTTGAAACTTTAAGGTATAATTGATGTAGGTGAGGGTTATTTCAATTCATTTTTGTTTGCTAATCTCAAGTTTAGACATAAAGAGGCACAATATTTTGACTACCAAATTTGATTTTTAACATGTTGACAAAATTGACACACCCTAATGGCCGGGTACTACCGCCGTTTTTGTCCAAACTTCTCCTCCGTTGCCTATCCCATGACTGACCTGCTGAGTGGCAAGAAAACCTTCAAGTGGACTACGGCTTGCCAGGAATCTTTTGAGAATCTTAAATCCCTGCTGGCAAATGCTCCTGTACTACTTGCACCTGACCTCCAGAAACAGTTCACTCTCCATGTCGACGCCAGTGAAATTGGCGCCGGTGCAGTGCTTATGCAAGAGGGTGAGAGTGATCAAGTGCTTTATCCTTCGCTGTGCTATTTTTCTGGAAAATTTAACAAATATCAAAGAAACTATGCCACCATTGAAAAGGAGGCTTTATCACTGATCATGGCACTAGAAAACTTCAAAGTATATATTGGCAGCACTGCTTATCCCGTTCAAGTGTTCACTGATCATAACCCACTTAATTTTGTTGACAAGATGAAACATACCAACCAAACACTTTGAGGTGGGCTCTATCACTTCAGCCCTATAACTTGAACATTACCCCTATCCGCTGAAAAGAGAACTTGTTGGCTGATGCACTTTCTCGTGTCTGATTATTTAGTAACTATGTCTATATGCAAATTATTTTTTGTTTTATTGTCATTGAGTACCTTGTGTTTATATTATGAATTATTTTGCTTCATATTGATTTAAACTGATTGTGTTAGTTATTACTTTCACTGTGTAGCTGTATATCCATTTTCGCTTCCAGTTAGTTGTAAGCTCACTTTTTTGGGGGAGGTGTCACGTGCCTGTGGCGCTCGGGAACTCGCATAGCGTGAGGCATATGTTCACGCCTACATTTTACACAAGCTATTAACTTGTTAATTGTACTTATTATATTATTATTGTTCTTAGTTACTTAGGTTAATTGTATATTTATGTATGTTATTAATATGCATCATTGTGTTACTCAGTTAAGTCAACTCAAGAGTAGTATTAATTAATTATATAAACTATACAGCAAATGTCCTGGATCACGTGATATGAGATGCGCTCCTCGGGTTGCCCCACGCTTCCCCAGTAGCGAAAAACCATAGCATATGGTAGACGTGTCCATTCGTTCTCTAGCCTTGACCCTTGTCTGGTCCCTTGTCCAGTCTTCTGCAATGCCCTAGGGGTATCAGGTATTAGTGACACGTTTAGTTAGGCCTAGGAAGGGATCCTGGTGGTAAGGAATCTCCTGTTTGGTATGAAATAACTATTTTGTAGGGATTGTTGTATATATATATTTTGTATGTCTATGTAATATAGTTATGTTAAGTAATATTCGTTTGGTCTAACTCCTTACGGTATATTTTCACCCTTCCGGCATCACTCTTATCTTAATATACAATTACTTATTCCCTTAAATTCATGTTTGCTAGTCATTACTCCCTTTAGAACATAAATTGAATTAATTTATTATCTTCCCTTTTGTGAATCACTTATTTCAACTGTTCTTACTTATTCATGTACATTTAGTTGAGTAGGTTTTTGTGGGGATAATTATTGCCGTGTTCCCTATTTGTTCCTTTATTTGTTAATAACTTGGAGTAGGTTTCACTCCCCAGGTATAAAGGGTAGTGGGATCGCGACAAGATATATATATATATATATATATATATATATATATATATATATATATATATATATATATATATATATATATATATATATATATATTTATATATATATATATTATATTTATATATATATATATATATATATATATATATATATATATATATATATATATATATATATATATATATATATAAGAACATAAGAAAATAAGGAGTCTGCAATAGGCCGGTTGGCCTGTGCATGGCAGCTCCTGTCGAGAGTTACTACCACTCTCTATCATCCATGAATCTATCTAGCCTCCTTTTGAAACTTTCCAGAATTCCCGCACTTACTACAAAGTTGCTAAGCTTGTTCCACTCGTCCACCACCCTATTTGTGAACCAGTTTCTTCCTATCTCCCTCCTAAACCTAAACTTATCCAACTTGAATCCGTTGCTCCGAGTCCTATCCTGCTCGGATAATATAAGAACTTTATCTATATCCCCTTTATTGATTCCTTTCACCCACTTAAATACTTCTATCATATCTCCCCGCACTCGTCGTCTTTCTAGGGAATGGAAGTTAAGTTTCTTTAACCTATCCTGATATGGAAGGTTTCAAAGTCCCGGAATCATTTTTGTCATTCTTTGCTGCACCTACTCTTGTGAATGAATATCCATTCTATAATAGGGGCACCAGAACTGAACCGCATAATCGAGGTGCGGCCTGACTAGCGCAAGATATAGTTGCAATTAGACCTCTGCACTCTTGTTACTTACACTTCTAGATATAAAACCCAATATTCTGTTTGCCTAATTTCGAACATTAACACACTGTTTTCTAGGTCAAGGCTTACAAGTACCCCTAGGTCTCTTTCACAAGTCGACTTCTCTAGGTTGATGTTGTTAAGGCTGTATACATTATAAGTATTTGTTCTTCCAATATTAAGTATGCTGCACTTGCTGGTGTTGAATTTCATTTGCCATTTTTCAGACCACCCCTGCAGTTTATTTAGATCCTCCTTTAATGTATTTGCATCCTGCCCTGAACTAATTTGCCGCCCTATTTTGGTGTCATCCACAAACTTGCTTATGTCACTGCTGATCCCAGTATCTAGATCGCTTATGTAGATTATGAACAAGAGTGGGCCTAGTACTGACCCCTGGGGAACCCCACTGGTTACACGGCATCACTCAGATTTAACACCATCTACCCAACCCTCTGCGTTCTATCGGTGAGCCATGATTTTATCCAATTTAAGACTTTCCCCTCGATACCATGAGCCTTAATTTTTCTCAGAAGCCTCTGGTGCGGTACTCTGTCAAATGCTTTGCTAAAGTCTAAGTAAATAACATCATAATTTTCGTCATTATCTACTACCTCTAAGACTTTCCTAAAAAAACGTTAGCAGATATGTTAGACAAGATTTTCCCTTTGTAAACCCATGTTGAGAGTTGTAGATTAATTTGCTTTTCTCAAGATGAGATCGGATGCTATCTGCTATAATTGATTCAAGAAATTTCCCCACGACTGACGTCAAACTGATCGGCCGGTAATTTGACGCTGATGCTCTGTCTCCCTTTTTGAATATGGGTACTACATTAGCCTGTTTCCACAAGTCTGGCACAACTCCAGTGTCTAATGATTTTGTAAATAAGTTTACGAGGGGTTCACTAATCTGTTCCCTACACTCTTTCAAGACTCGAGGGAAAATTTCATCCGGCCCTGGGGATTTTGTTTTCTTTAGTTTATTTATCTTCTTAAGAACAACCTCTTTTCTGATTGTGATATTCTTTAATTTCTCTTCCTCCTTTCCCTTAAATATCAGCTCCACCTCTGCAATTTCATAGCAAATTTCTTCTGTGAAAACTGATAAGAAGTAGCTGTTCAATGATTTGCTTATTTCTTCACTGCCATTTATCACTTCTCCCCACCCTGACTTTAAAGGCCCAACTTTGTCCTTGACTTTTGTCCTATATACCTGGAAAAATCCCTTGGGATTCGCCTTGGATTCTCTTGCTATTTTCATTTCATAGTCTCTCTTTGCTTTCCTTACATTTTTCTTAACATTCCTAGATAGTTCATTGTACCTATTTCTGAGCTGCTCCTCCCCTCCCTCTAATTTCTTATATATTCTTTTCTTTATTCCTATGTCATGTTTAAGATTTCTGGTCATCCACCTTGGCTCATTCTTATTTGACATAATTTTTCTGTATGGTATATTTTGTTCTTGTGTTTTTTGTAGTATACTAGTGAATATATTATAGTCATGATCAATTGTTGTGACATCTATGACCTCACCCCATCCTATTGGGGACTGACGTGACTGTTCCCAGGTGACCTCACTTAGGTACCTTCTTAACCCCTGATAATCCGCCAACCGAAAGTTTGGGACACTGGCCATATTGTCATTGTTTTTCGTTTCCCAATTTAGGGTGAACCTGATTTCTCTGTGATCACTGTTACCTAGTTCTTCCCCTACTGTGATATCTCTGATAATATTGTCTAAATTTGTTAATACTAGGTCTAATATATTGTCACCTCTAGTAGGTTCTGTAATTAGTTGTTTCAAAAAATTGTCCTGTACTACGTCTAGGAAGTCTTCAGATTCATAGTCGCCTACAATGTTGTCCCAGTCAATATTTCTGAAGTTGAAATCCCCCATAATGCATAGGTTGTTATATTTTGCTGCCCTACTTATTTCCTGCCATATGGGCTGAGCTGCTTCTTTGCCAAGACTTGGGGGCCTGTAAATCACTCCCATAATTAGTTTTTCTCTTCCTTCCGTGATTTCTACCCACACAGACTCGGTTCCTATTTCACCCTTTATTGAATTATTAATGCAACATTTTATTGTATCCTTGATGAAGAGTGCGACCCGTCCCCCCTTCCTACCTTCCCTGTCTTTGTGAAAAAGGATGTACCCTTCTATGTAGTACTCTGATAAAAAAAATTTGCTCGCCAATTAAGGCGGGGAGTAGTTATTAAGATGTGTAGTAGCTATTAAGGTGTGGAATAGTTATTAAATTTTGTAGTAGTTTCTTAGGACTAGAGTAGTTCTTAAAGTGTGGAGTAGTTATTGAGGTGTGTAGTAGTCATCAAAGATTTGAAGCGGTTATTAAAGTGTGGAGTAGTTATCAATGTGCACAATATTATTAAAGTACTAGCAGAATCGCTGCCCTGCGGGCGGCTCATCCGCTAGGCAATGGTAGGATGCGACCCTCCAGGAGGCTCCACATTGTCTCACTGTTCAGTCCCCAAAACTTCTTCTTCCATCAATAGTTCATTAACGGTGCATATAAGTTCCACCATGTTTTTCACTACAACGGTACAGCAAATTATATTTTTTTAGCATTAAACTGTTATTATTTTATTGTCTAATCATCACTACATATAACACCACCCATCATCACTACATATAACATCATCCATCATCAATATATATAGCACCATCCATCATCACTACATATAACACCATCCATCATCACTACATATAATACCACCCCTCATCACTACATATAACACCATCCATCATCACTACATATAACACCATCCATCATCACTACATACAACACCACCCATCATCACTACATATAGTAACATCCATCATCACTACATATAACATCATCCATCATCACTACATATAACACCATCCATCATCACTGCATATAACACCATCCATCATCACTACATATAACACCATCCATCATCACTTCATATAACACCATCCATCATCACTACATATAATGCCACCCCTCATCACTACATATAACACCATTCATCATCACTACATATAACACCATTAATCATCACTACACATAACACCATCCATCATCGCTACATATAACACCTTCCATCATCACTACATATAACACCACCCGTCATCACTACATATAACGCCATTCATCATCACTACATATAACACCATCCATCATCATTACATAAAACACCATCCATCATCACTTCATATAACACCATCCATCATCACTGCATATAATACCAACCCTCATCACTACATAAAACACCATCCATCATCACTACATATAACACTATTCATCATCACTACATATAACACCATCCATCATCACTACATATAACACCATCCATCATCACTACAGATCGGTAAAGTAGTTTCCGAGATTCTCGAGCGGACACACAGACACACAAACACACAGACATACTTCTTTGTTTTATATATATACTAGCTGAATCGCCGCCCTCCGAGTGGATCATCCGCTAGGCAACGGTAGGATGCCACCCTCCGGGAGGCTCCACATTGTCTCACTGTTCAGTCCCCAAAACTTCTCCTTCCATCAATAGTTCATTAACGGTGCATGTAAGTTCCACCATGTTTTTCACTACAACGGTACAGCAAATTATATTTTTTTAGCATTAAATTGTAATTATTTTATTGTCGAATCATCACTACATATAACACCACCCATCATCACTACAAATAACATCATCCATCATCAATATATATAGCACCATCCATCATCACTTCATATAACACCAACCATCATCACTACATATAATACCACCCCTCATCACTATATATAACACCATCCATCATCACTACATATAACACCATCCATCATCACTACATATAACACCATCCATCCTCACTACAGATCGGTAAAGTAGTTTCCGAAATTCTCGTGCGTACACACACGGTAGGACGCCACCCTCTGGGAGGCTCCCCATTGTCTCACTGTAGTACATTAAGGTAGACCACAATTTTGGTTTTGTCATTAGCAGCAAGTATGTACATATTTTTGCCAGTTCCCACTCTGGAGCATCCAACATAGAACTGTCCATGAGAGAAGCTAGGAAACACGTGCTATCCATGCCAAGTTTAGTCCGGGCCGCTCATTCGCTAGTCCACAGTAAGACGCCTCCCTCCGGGAAGCTCCCCCTTGTCTCACTGTTCACTCCCCAAAACTTCTTCTTCCATCAATATTTCATTAACGGTGTATGTAAGTTCCACTACAACGGTACAGCAAAGTATATTTTTCTAACATTAAACTGTTATTATTTTATTGTCAAATCATCACTACATATAACACCACCCATTATCATTACATTTACATCATCCATCATCACTATGTATTACATTATTAAATCATCACTACATATAACACCATCCATCATCACTATAGATAGGTAAAGTCGTTTCCGAGATTCTTGTGTGAACACGCAAACAAACAAACCCACCCACAAACAGACGGTCGGCTCATTCCCTGGGCCACAGTAGGACGCCACTCTCCAGGAGGCTCCACATTGTCTCACTGTTCAGTCCCCAAAACTTCTTCTTCCATCAATAGTTCATTAACGGTGTATGTACATATAACACCATCCATCATCATCACTACATATAGCACCATCCATCATCACTACAG
Organism: Homarus gammarus; assembly: GCA_958450375.1. NCBI lineage: Eukaryota > Metazoa > Arthropoda > Malacostraca > Decapoda > Nephropidae > Homarus > Homarus gammarus. Next base: position 684,612 of record CAUDMG010002141.1, read on the forward strand.
ATCGGTAAAGTAGTTTCCGAGATTCTCGTGCGGACACACACACACACACACACAAACACACACTCAAACACACAGACATACTTCTTTGTTTTATATATATATAGATAGATGGAGTAGTTATTAAGGTGCAAATGTAGTTAATAAGGTGTAGAGTAGTTATTAAGGTGCAAATGTAGTTAATAAGGTGTAGAGTAGTTATTAAGGTGCAGATGTAGTTATTAAGGTGTAGAGTAGTTATTAAGGTATGAAGTAGTTATTAAGGTGTAGGGTAGATATTAAGTTGTGGAGTAGTTATTAAGCTGTAGAGTTGTTATTATGGTGCATAGTAGTTATTAGGGTGTAGAGTTGTAATTAAGGTTGTAGAGTAGTTATTAAGGTGTGGAGTAGATATTAAGGTGTGGAATAGTTATTAATGTATAGGGTAGTTATTAAGGTGTGGAATAGTTATTATGTATAGAGTAGTTATTAAGGTGTGGAGTAGTTATTAAGGTGTGGAATAGTTATTAATGTATAGAGTAGTTATTAAGGTGTGGAATAGTTATTAATGTATAGAGTAGTTATTAAGGTGTGGAGTAGTTAAGGTGTGGAATAGATTTTAATGTATAGAGTAGTTATTAAGGTGTGGAATAGTTATTAATGTATAGAGTAGTTATTAAGGTGTGGAGTAGATATTAAGGTGTGGAATAGTTATTAATGTATAGAGTAGTTATTAAGGTGTGGAGTAGTTATTAATGTATAGAGTAGTTATTAAGGTGTGGTGTAGTTATTAAGGTGTGGAATAGTTTTTAATGTATAGAGTAGTTGTTAAGGTGTGGAGTAGTTATTAAAGTGTGGAATTGTTGTTAATGTATAAAGTAGTTAGTAAGGTGTGGAGTAGTTATTAAGGTGTGGAATTGTTATTAATGTATAGAGTAGTTATTAAGGTGTGGAGTAGATATTAACGTGTGGAATAGTTGAATAGTTATTAATGTATAGAGTAGTTATTAAGGTGTGGAATAGCTATTAATGTATAGAGTAGTTATTAAGGTGTGGAGTATTTATTAATGTATAGAGTAGTTATTAAGGTGTGGAGTAGTTATTAAGGTGTGGAGTAGTTATTAAGGTGTGGAATAGTTATTAATGTATAGAGTAGTTATTAGGGTGTGGAGTAGTTATTAAGGTGTGGAATAGTTATTAATGTATAGAGTAGTTATTATGGTGTGGAGTAGTTATTAAGGTGTGGAATAGTTATTAATGTATAGAGTAGTTATTAAGGTGTGGAGTAGTTATTAAGGTGTGGAATAGTTATTAATGTATAGAGTAGTTATTAAGGTTGTGGAATAGTTATTAATGTATAGAGTAGTTATTAAGGTGTGGAGTAGTTATTAAGGTGTGGAATAGTTATTAATGTATAGAGTAGTTATTAAGGTTGTGGAATAGTTATTAATGTATAGAGTAGTTATTAAGGTGTGGAGTAGTTATTAATGTATAGAGTAGTTATTAAGGTGTGGAGTAGTTATTAAGGTGTGGAATAGTTATTAATGTATAGAGTAGTTATTAAGGTGTGGAATAGTTATTAATGTATAGAGTAGTTATTAAGGTGTGGAATAGTTATTAATGTTTAGAGTAGTTATTAAGGTGTGGAATAGTTATTAATTTATAGTGTAGTTATTAAGGTGTGGAATAGTTATTAATGTATAAAGTAGTTATTAAGGTGTGGAATAGTTATTAATGTATAGAGTAGTTATTAAGGTGTGGAGTAGTTATTAATGCATAGAGTAGTTATTAAGGTGTGGAGTAGTTATTAAGGTGTGGAATAGCTATTAATGTATAGAGTAGTTATTAAGGTGTGGAGTAGTTATTAATGTATAGAGTAATTATTAAGGTGTTTAGTAGTTATTAAGGTGTAAAGTAGTTATTAGATGTAGAGTAGTTATTAAGGTATGTAGTAATTATTAAGGTATGAAGTAGTTATTAAGATGTAGATTAGTTATTTAGGTGTGTAGTAATTATTAAGGTATGAAGTAGTTATTAAGGTGCAGAGTAGGTATTAAGGTGCAGTGTAATTATTAAGGTGTGGATTAGTTATTAATTGTGTAGTAGTTATTAAGGTGTGGAGTACCTATTAAGGTCTGGATGCAAACAGTTGAAGAGTCATCCTCAGCACGAACTAGTTTGGCCTTGTAGCAAGTGATCTCTGCACCGCCATTGCCGTCTTTGAAAGAAAGCTGGCATCCTCATGCTGCCATCACCTCCATGCTCTGACGGCCTGCCGCCTCATTCCCCTGGATAAGAATCCAGGATGTAGGACTATAGGGGTGGGGGAAGTGCTGAGGCGGATCATCGGAAAATGCATAATGGAGGTGGTAAAGGATGATGTCAGGGCAGCAGCAGGGAACCTGCAAGTTTGTGCTGGCCACCAGGCTGGGGGGGAAGATGCCATTCACGCCATGAGAAAGATATTTGAGCAGCGTGATTGTGAGGCCGTTCTCCTGGTTGACGCTTCAAACGCATTCAACATACTTAACCGTAAGGCCGCACTGCACAACATCAAGATCAAGTGTCCATCAGATCTCTATATCGTAAACAACAAGGCTCTAAGAGGTGATACCATCATACAGTCAACCGAGGGAACAATACAGGGGGACCATGTTGCAATGGCAATGTACGAAATAGGCTTATCTATGCTCCAACACACAATAAAATTTGAAACAACTGAGGTCAAACAAGTGGCGTACACTGATGACCTTACAGGAGCAGGAAAAGTCGAGGACATCAAAAAGTGGTGGGACCTGGTAACATCGCGAGGCCCACAAATAGGGCACCACCCAAACGCCAACAAGTCCTTCCTCATTGTGAAGCCAGAACATTATGAGCGGGCAATGGAGGTGTTTGGCGGAAGTGAGGTCAAAATAACAAAGGAAGGCCAAAGTCACCTAGGTGTAGTAATCGGCACGACTGACTTCAAGACCGAGTACGTAAAGGGAAAGGTGAATGAGTGGGTTAGGGAAATCCAAGCACTGTCGGAGATTGCTAACACAGAGCCTCATGTGGCTTTTGCGGCATTCACTCATGGAGTCAAGCATCGCTGGAACTAACCTGATGCACACTATCCCTGATATTGGTCCTCTCCTCCACCCTCTAGAAGAGGCTATCAGCGTCAATTTCATTCCCAAATTAATGAAACACCCTCACTTAACCCCAGCAAAAAGATCACTCCTTGCACTACCACCGAGACTGGGAGGTATGGGATTGACCAATCCAGAGGAGATTGCTGCCATCGAACATCAAACTTCATTTAAGCTTACGGCAGCCCTCACAGAACGCAGCAGGGGAGGCGGATACCAGCGAAGTAAACAAGAATCGAAGGTCCATTACGACAGAACGACAGCACAGCCAAAGTGAGAAGTTGCAGCAACTATTGTTGCAAGTACCAGAGAATTTGAAAAAAAAGTAGCTATAGCGCAGGAGGTGGGCGCCTCGAACTGGTTAACTACGTTACCGATAAGGGCAAATGGTTTGAGCCTCAAGAAACAAGAATTTACAGATGCCAATGCTCTAAGGTACGGTAGGCCAGTGGAAGGTTTGCCCTCCCATTGCATGTGTGGCTCTTCCTATGACGTCAATCACGCCATGGTGTGCAAGAAAGGGTCTTCACATGCATGAGGCATGATGAAGTAAGGGATCTCACAGCAAATATGTTGAATTAAATCTGCCATGTTGTCATGCTAGAACCGACCCTCCTTCCATTGGACGGTGAGATCTTCCAACATAGGACTTGAAACACATCCAACGAAGCCCGTGTTGACGTCAGAGCTCGACGATTCTGGACGCTGGGACAGCGAGCCTTCTTCGACATCAGTATTTTTTATCCCATGGCCGCATGTCACCGCAACTTAGCTCTCGATGCTGCATACAGGAGGAACGAGAACGACAAGATAAGGGCATACGGGAGAGAATTTAGAACGTTGATCAAGGCAGCTTCACTCCTCTAGTGTTCACAACCTCTGGTGGGATGGGACCAAGTGCAAGATGTTTCTACGCCAGACTCGCGGAGGTGATCTCCGAACAGAAGCAGCAGCCCAGAAGTTATGTTACAGCCTGGATGAGATGTCGACTGTCCTTCTCTCTCCTTCGGTCGTCTTTGCTCTGCCTCAGGGGAACGAGAGCTTCGGCCCCAAAGCCGACAACAGCTGCAGATATTGACTATGAGGCTACAGTCACTGAATGCCGCATATATCTGCGGCTCAACTAATTCAGCACAGCGAGGATAGCTACTTATGTATTAGGATAGTTAATATTAAGGTAATAAAATGGGGGCGAAGGTGTGGCTATTGGGGGATGCTGGAGGCCACGTAAAAAGAAAAGTTATTAAGGTGTGTAGTAGCTATTAAGGTGAGTAGTAGTCATTAGAGCATGGAAGTAGTTATTATGGTGTGTTGTAGTTATTAAGGTGTAGAGTAGTTATTAAGGTGTGTAGTAGTTATTAAAGTGCAGAATAGTTATAAAAGAGTGGAAGTAGTTATTAAGATGCTGAGTATTAAGTCAAGACAGAGGTAAGTAACTCATAACAGAGGTCAGTAAATCAAGGCAGAAGTCAGTAAGTCACAGCAGAGGTCAGTAAGTCATGGCAGAGGTTAGTAAGTCAAGGCGGAGTTCATTAAGTCAAGGCAGAGTTCATTAAGTCAAGGCAGAGGTCAGTAAGTCATGACAAAGGTCAGTAAGTCAAGGCAGAGGTCAATAAGTCACAGCAGAGGTCAGTAAATAATGGCAGAGGTTAGTAAGTCAAGGCAGAGGTTAGTAAGTCAAGGCAGAGGTCAGTAAGTCAAGGCAGAGGTTAGTAAGTAATAGCAGAGGTCAGTAAGTCACGGCAGAGGTCAGTAAGTCAAGGCAGAGGTCAGTAAGTAATAGCAGAGGTCAGTAAGTCAAGGCAGAGGTCAATAAGTCACAGCAGAGGTCAGTAAATAATGGGAGAGGTTAGTAAGTCAAGGCAGAGGTCAGTAAGTCAAGGCAGAGGTTAGTAAGTCAAGGCAGAGGTTAGTAAGTCAAGGCAGAGGTCAATAAGTCAAGGCAGAGGTCAGTAAGATATAGCATAGGTCAGTAAGTCATGGCAGAGGTCAGTAATCAATTCAGTGGTCAGTAAGACATAGCAGAGGTCAGTAAGTCAAGGCTGAGGTCAGCAAGTCAAGGCAGAGGTCAGTAAGACATAGTAGAGATCAGTAAGTCATGGCAGAGGTCAGTAAATCATGGCAGAGGTCAGTAAGTCATGGCAGAGGTCAGTAAGTCACGGCAGAGGTCAGTAAGTCAAGGCAGAGGTCAGTAAGTCAAGGTAGAGGTCAGTAAGACATAGTAGAGGTCAGTAAGTCAAGGCAGAGGTCAGTAAGTCAAGGCAGAGGTCAGTAAGACATAGTAGAGATCAGTAAGTCATGGTAGAGGTCAGTAAGTCATGGCAGAGGTCAGTAAGTCATGGCAGAGGTCAATAAGTCAAGGCAGAGGTCAGTAAGTCATGGCAGAGGTCAGTAAGTCATGGCAGAGGTCAGTAAGTCATGGCAGAGGTCAGTAAGTCATGGCAGAGGTCAGTCAGTAAGTCAAGGCAGAGGTCAGTAAGTCAAGGCAGAGGTCAGTAAGTCAAGGTAGAGGTCAGTAAGACATAGTAGAGATCAGTAAGTCATGGCAGAGGTCAGTAAGTCAAGGCAGAGGTCAATAAGTCAAGGCAGAGGTCTGTAAGACATAGTAGAGGTCAGTAAGTCATGGCAGAGGTCAGTAAGTCATGGCAGAGGTTAGTAAGTCAAGGCGGAGTTCATTAAGTCAAGGCAGAGTTCATTAAGTCAAGGCAGAGGTCAGTAAGTCATGACAAAGGTCAGTAAGTCAAGGCAGAGGTCAATAAGTCACAGCAGAGGTCAGTAAATAATGGCAGAGGTTAGTAAGTCAAGGCAGAGGTTAGTAAGTCAAGGCAGAGGTCAGTAAGTCAAGGCAGAGGTTAGTAAGTAATAGCAGAGGTCAGTAAGTCACGGCAGAGGTCAGTAAGTCAAGGCAGAGGTCAGTAAGTAATAGCAGAGGTCAGTAAGTCAAGGCAGAGGTCAATAAGTCACAGCAGAGGTCAGTAAATAATGGGAGAGGTTAGTAAGTCAAGGCAGAGGTCAGTAAGTCAAGGCAGAGGTTAGTAAGTCAAGGCACTTGTCAACCCTCAGTGAGACAGGACGTGCCCCGAAGGCGCTCCCGGTTTTAGCAGCCAGGCCGAGTCTGTTTGGCCCTGCCACTCCCCCTGCTATACCCCAACGCCCTACCAGCCTTACTACACCAGGATCGATTCAGCAAAACATTCTAGTGATTAGTGAACGATTGATTACGGAGCAGTGCAATAAGTGATTACCATACAGTGCTCGATAGTGCACCCCAAGGAAAAGTCAGACAGTGGGCACTTTATCGGTCCCCTTTAAAGTGCCAGTGACAAGGACCACCGCGGTGTTTACATATATCGTGAAAACTGTGTCGGCGACCCCAAGCACCAGGGACAAAGACCCACGGTCTTTACGACTGACAAATACTAACAGATGTCTACCAGTGTCAGTGTCCCTCAAAGTGCCGCCAGTGACAAACACTTCCGTCCGCCCACAACAGATTTCAACAGATGGCCACCAATCACTTACTCCCGACGCGCTCTGTACCATCTAAAGCGTGGGAACGGTTATCCTGATGGCAGTGTTATCGCGCTACTCAAGTCACTAAACCTATTCCACGCGCGGAGCCGTAGACAAGGCCGTCATGCACATAAGCCCATTAGAACCGTAACCTCCACTAGGAAACCGGAGAAACCCACCCCTGACAGACCATACCACCACACTGAAGTTCCACGGATATGGTATGATCTCCCGTCTTTACTGCTATCCAACGTCACTTCCCTAGCTAACAAGTTCGACGAGCTGGCAACTACAGTCAGGTCAACCGCCGCGAGCGTCGTTGCCATATGTGAGGCCTGGCAAATTGTGCCTGAAACGTGTCATATTGAGGGATATCAACTCTTTCATCACCTTCGTTCACAAAGACGCGGAGGGGGCGTTGCCCTCTTCTGTCAAGATGACCTACGCCCGTCACGCCTGGATGTTCAAGTCCCAGCAGATGTGGAAGCATTATGGGTACGTGTCGTGCTAAGAGCCCACCCACGCAACACTGCTTCCATTATAATCTGTGTGGCATACCATCCGCCTCGATCACCCACCAGAGACACTCTTATCAATCATCTCATCACCACCTCAGACCACCTAGCTGAGCAAACAAAATAACCAGTTTCGCTACTATAATGCCAGACGCTCCCACGGCTTGACACAACCACTCTCCTGCTGACCTACCAGCCACAAATACCCACTTCCCAACTAGTGACATTAGATAGATAGCAATTATAGACCGTAAGCAAAAACGCCTGGACAAACTAAAATTAAAAACGCTCTACCACACCACATTGACTTACCAATGAAACCTCTTCATAGAGTTCTCCCCGGAGCTTGCTAAACCCTCTGCTCCATCATCAATGCTTCTGCTCAGTCAAGCCAGATGCCCAGCTGACTGGAAGACCTCTTATGTGATCACACCAGTGCCCAAGTCAACCAGCCCACAATCCTATAAATCAGCTACGACCTGATTGCAATCACCCCAATACCACAGCCCTAATCTGGAAAGTTGGGGGGGGTGCGAAGGCTGGGCTTATGCTGATATTGCTAGGAGGTCCGTAGACACCTGCAAGCAATTGGCAACTATGAAAACTTCCTCCACCACTCACTGTCTTGTCAGGCTTTCTCCGTTTACATATACCAGCCATCTCGAGAAACGAAAAAAAACGTCTGTTAGCTGTGCGCCTTCATTGATTGTCACTAAAGCGTTCGACCTCGCCGAAACCACAATATACTCATCAACAAAGCTATTGACCTCGGGCTTCGAAAGAAGGCCTCATTACACATGGCTTACAGGACTTCCTCAGTGACCGTCGCCAAGCTTTGTACGCTTCCTGGGGGCTGTCTCCACATTTCAGTCACTCACCTGTGCGTCCCCTCAAGGCACCAAGATGGTACCACTCTGCTTCCTTATGCTCATCAATGATCCACCAGAAGAAACCCCTGCTCG
>CAUDMG010002143.1:0-51181 GCA_958450375.1 Homarus gammarus
CTGGCCCTGTGTAGTACAGCAGTATATGGCCCTGGCCCTGTGTAGTACAGCAGTATATGGTCCTGGCCCTGTGTAGTACAGCAGTATATGGCCCTGGCCCTGTGTAGTACAGCAGTATATTGGCCCTGTGTAGTACAGCAGTATATGGTCCTGGCCCTGTGTAGTACAGCAGTATATGGTCCTGGCCCTGTGTAGTACAGCAGTATATGGTCCTGGCCCTGTGTAGTACAGCAGTATATGGTCCTGGCCCTGTGTAGTACAGCAGTATATGGCCCTGGCCCTGTGTAGTACAGCAGTATATGGCCCTGGCCCTGTGTAGTACAGCAGTATATGGTCCTGGCCCTGTGTAGTACAGCAGTATATGGTCCTGGCCCTGTGTAGTACAGCAGTATATGGCCCTGGCCCTGTGTAGTACAGCAGTATATGGTCCTGGCCCTGTGTAGTACAGCAGTATATGGTCCTGGCCCTGTGTAGTACAGCAGTATATGGTCCTGGCCCTGTGTAGTACAGCAGTATATGGCCCTGGCCCTGTGTAGTACAGCAGTATATGGCCCTGGCCCTGTGTAGTACAGCAGTATATGGCCCTGGCCCTGTGTAGTACAGCAGTATATGGCCCTGGCCCTGTGTAGTACAGCAGTATATGGCCCTGGCCCTGTGTAGTACAGCAGTATATGGCCCTGGCCCTGTGTAGTACAGCAGTATATGGCCCTGGCCCTGTGTAGTACAGCAGTATATGGCCCTGGCCCTGTGTAGTACAGCAGTATATGGCCCTGGCCCTGTGTAGTACAGCAGTATATGGTCCTGGCCCTGTGTAGTACAGCAGTATATGGTCCTGGCCCTGTGTAGTACAGCAGTATATGGCCCTGGCCCTGTGTAGTACAGCAGTATATGGCCCTGGCCCTGTGTAGTACAGCAGTATATGGTCCTGGCCCTGTGTAGTACAGCAGTATATGGTCCTGGCCCTGTGTAGTACAGCAGTATATGGTCCTGGCCCTGTGTAGTACAGCAGTATATGGCCCTGGCCCTGTGTAGTACAGCAGTATATGGTCCTGGCCCTGTGTAGTACAGCAGTATATGGCCCTGGCCCTGTGTAGTACAGCAGTATATGGCCCTGGCCCTGTGTAGTACAGCAGTATATGGTCCTGGCCCTGTGTAGTACAGCAGTATATGGTCCTGGCCCTGTGTAGTACAGCAGTATATGGTCCTGGCCCTGTGTAGTACAGCAGTATATGGCCCTGGCCCTGTGTAGTACAGCAGTATATGGTCCTGGCCCTGTGTAGTACAGCAGTATATGGTCCTGGCCCTGTGTAGTACAGCAGTATATGGCCCTGGCCCTGTGTAGTACAGCAGTATATGGTCCTGGCCCTGTGTAGTACAGCAGTATATGGCCCTGGCCCTGTGTAGTACAGCAGTATATGGCCCTGGCCCTGTGTAGTACAGCAGTATATGGCCCTGGCCCTGTGTAGTACAGCAGTATATGGTCCTGGCCCTGTGTAGTACAGCAGTATCTGGCCCTGTGTAGTACAGCAGTATATGGCCCTGGCCCTGTGTAGTACAGCAGTATATGGCCCTGGCCCTGTGTAGTACAGCAGTATATGGCCCTGGCCCTGTGTAGTACAGCAGTATATGGCCCTGGCCCTGTGTAGTACAGCAGTATATGGCCCTGGCCCTGTGTAGTACAGCAGTATATGGTCCTGGCCCTGTGTAGTACAGCAGTATATGGCCCTGGCCCTGTGTAGTACAGCAGTATATGGTCCTGGCCCTGTGTAGTACAGCAGTATATGGCCCTGGCCCTGTGTAGTACAGCAGTATATGGCCCTGGCCCTGTGTAGTACAGCAGTATATGGCCCTGGCCCTGTGTAGTACAGCAGTATATGGCCCTGGCCCTGTGTAGTACAGCAGTATATGGCCCTGGCCCTGTGTAGTACAGCAGTATATGGTCCTGGCCCTGTGTAGTACAGCAGTATATGGCCCTGGCCCTGTGTAGTACAGCAGTATATGGCGCTGTGTAGTACAGCAGTATATGGTCCTGGCCCTGTGTAGTACAGCAGTATGTGGTCCTGGCCCTGTGTAGTACAGCAGTATATGGTCCTGGCCCTGTGTAGTACAGCAGTATATGGCCCTGGCCCTGTGTAGTACAGCAGTATATGGCCCTGGCCCTGTGTAGTACAGCAGTATATGGCCCTGGCCCTGTGTAGTACAGCAGTATATGGCCCTGGCCCTGTGTAGTACAGCAGTATATGGCCCTGGCCCTGTGTAGTACAGCAGTATATGGTCCTGGCCCTGTGTAGTACAGCAGTATATGGTCCTGGCCCTGTGTAGTACAGCAGTATATGGCCCTGGCCCTGTGTAGTACAGCAGTATATGGTCCTGGCCCTGTGTAGTACAGCAGTATATGGCCCTGGCCCTGTGTAGTACAGCAGTATATGGCCCTGGCCCTGTGTAGTACAGCAGTATATGGCCCTGGTCCTGTGTGGTACAGCAGTATATGGTCCTGCCCTGTGTAGTACAGCAGTATCTGGCCCTGTGTAGTACAGCAGTATATGGCCCTGGCCCTGTGTAGTACAGCAGTATATGGCCCTGGCCCTGTGTAGTACAGCAGTATATGGCCCTGGCCCTGTGTAGTACAGCAGTATATGGCCCTGGCCCTGTGTAGTACAGCAGTATATGGCCCTGGCCCTGTGTAGTACAGCAGTATATGGTCCTGGCCCTGTGTAGTACAGCAGTATATGGCCCTGGCCCTGTGTAGTACAGCAGTATATGGTCCCTGGCCCTGTGTAGTACAGCAGTATATGGTCCTGGCCCTGTGTAGTACAGCAGTATATGGCCCTGGCCCTGTGTAGTACAGCAGTATATGGTCCTGGCCCTGTGTAGTACAGCAGTATATGGTCCTGGCCCTGTGTAGTACAGCAGTATATGGTCCTGGCCCTGTGTAGTACAGCAGTATATGGCCCTGGCCCTGTGTAGTACAGCAGTATATGGTCCTGGCCCTGTGTAGTACAGCAGTATATGGTCCTGGCCCTGTGTAGTACAGCAGTATATGGCCCTGGCCCTGTGTAGTACAGCAGTATATGGTCCTGGCCCTGTGTAGTACAGCAGTATATGGTCCTGGCCCTGTGTAGTACAGCAGTATATGGTCCTGGCCCTGTGTAGTACAGCAGTATATGGTCCTGGCCCTGTGTAGTACAGCAGTATATGGCCCTGGCCCTGTGTAGTACAGCAGTATATGGCCCTGGCCCTGTGTAGTACAGCAGTATATGGTCCTGGCCCTGTGTAGTACAGCAGTATATGGCCCTGGCCCTGTGTAGTACAGCAGTATATGGCCCTGGCCCTGTGTAGTACAGCAGTATATGGTCCTGGCCCTGTGTAGTACAGCAGTATATGGTCCTGGCCCTGTGTAGTACAGCAGTATATGGTCCTGGCCCTGTGTAGTACAGCAGTATATGGTCCTGGCCCTGTGTAGTACAGCAGTATATGGCCCTGGCCCTGTGTAGTACAGCAGTATATGGCCCTGGCCCTGTGTAGTACAGCAGTATATGGCCCTGGCCCTGTGTAGTACAGCAGTATATGGCCCTGGCCCTGTGTAGTACAGCAGTATATGGCCCTGGCCCTGTGTAGTACAGCAGTATATGGCCCTGGCCCTGTGTAGTACAGCAGTATATGGTCCTGGCCCTGTGTAGTACAGCAGTATATGGTCCTGCCCCTGTGTAGTACAGCAGTATATGGCCCTGGCCCTGTGTAGTACAGCAGTATATGGCCCTGGCCCTGTGTAGTACAGCAGTATATGGTCCTGGCCCTGTGTAGTACAGCAGTATATGGCCCTGGCCCTGTGTAGTACAGCAGTATATGGCCCTGGCCCTGTGTAGTACAGCAGTATATGGTCCTGGCCCTGTGTAGTACAGCAGTATATGGTCCTGGCCCTGTGTAGTACAGCAGTATATGGCCCTGGCCCTGTGTAGTACAGCAGTATATGGTCCTGGCCCTGTGTAGTACAGCAGTATATGGTCCTGGCCCTGTGTAGTACAGCAGTATATGGCCCTGGCCCTGTGTAGTACAGCAGTATATGGCCCTGGCCCTGTGTAGTACAGCAGTATATGGCCCTGGCCCTGTGTAGTACAGCAGTATATGGCCCTGGCCCTGTGTAGTACAGCAGTATATGGCCCTGGCCCTGTGTAGTACAGCAGTATATGGCCCTGGCCCTGTGTAGTACAGCAGTATATGGCCCTGGCCCTGTGTAGTACAGCAGTATATGGCCCTGGCCCTGTGTAGTACAGCAGTATATGGCCCTGGCCCTGTGTAGTACAGCAGTATATGGTCCTGGCCCTGTGTAGTACAGCAGTATATGGCCCTGGCCCTGTGTAGTACAGCAGTATATGGCCCTGGCCCTGTGTAGTACAGCAGTATATGGCCCTGGCCCTGTGTAGTACAGCAGTATATGGCCCTGGCCCTGTGTAGTACAGCAGTATATGGCCCTGGCCCTGTGTAGTACAGCAGTATATGGCCCTGGTCCTGTGTAGTACAGCAGTATATGGTCCTGGCCCTGTGTAGTACAGCAGTATATGGCCCTGGCCCTGTGTAGTACAGCAGTATATGGTCCTGGCCCTGTGTAGTACAGCAGTATATGGCCCTGGCCCTGTGTAGTACAGCAGTATATGGCCCTGGCCCTGTGTAGTACAGCAGTATATGGCCCTGGCCCTGTGTAGTACAGCAGTATATGGCCCTGGCCCTGTGTAGTACAGCAGTATATGGCCCTGGCCCTGTGTAGTACAGCAGTATATGGCCCTGGCCCTGTGTAGTACAGCAGTATATGGCCCTGGCCCTGTGTAGTACAGCAGTATATGGCCCTGGCCCTGTGTAGTACAGCAGTATATGGTCCTGGCCCTGTGTAGTACAGCAGTATATGGCCCTGGCCCTGTGTAGTACAGCAGTATATGGTCCTGGCCCTGTGTAGTACAGCAGTATATGGTCCTGGCCCTGTGTAGTACAGCAGTATATGGCCCTGGCCCTGTGTAGTACAGCAGTATATGGCCCTGGCCCTGTGTAGTACAGCAGTATATGGTCCTGGCCCTGTGTAGTACAGCAGTATATGGCCCTGGCCCTGTGTAGTACAGCAGTATATGGTCCTGGCCCTGTGTAGTACAGCAGTATATGGCCCTGGCCCTGTGTAGTACAGCAGTATATGGTCCTGGCCCTGTGTAGTACAGCAGTATATGGCCCTGGCCCTGTGTAGTACAGCAGTATATGGTCCTGGCCCTGTGTAGTACAGCAGTATATGGCCCTGGCCCTGTGTAGTACAGCAGTATATGGCCCTGGCCCTGTGTAGTACAGCAGTATATGGCCCTGGCCCTGTGTAGTACAGCAGTATATGGCCCTGGCCCTGTGTAGTACAGCAGTATATGGTCCTGGCCCTGTGTAGTACAGCAGTATATGGCCCTGGCCCTGTGTAGTACAGCAGTATATGGTCCTGGCCCTGTGTAGTACAGCAGTATATGGCTCTGGCCCTGTGTAGTACAGCAGTATATGGTCCTGGCCCTGTGTAGTACAGCAGTATATGGTCCTGGCCCTGTGTAGTACAGCAGTATATGGTCCTGGCCCTGTGTAGTACAGCAGTATATGGTCCTGGCCCTGTGTAGTACAGCAGTATATGGTCCTGGCCCTGTGTAGTACAGCAGTATATGGTCCTGGCCCTGTGTAGTACAGCAGTATATGGTCCTGGCCCTGTGTAGTACAGCAGTATATGGCCCTGGCCCTGTGTAGTACAGCAGTATATGGCCCTGGCCCTGTGTAGTACAGCAGTATATGGTCCTGGCCCTGTGTAGTACAGCAGTATATGGCCCTGGCCCTGTGTAGTACAGCAGTATATGGCCCTGGCCCTGTGTAGTACAGCAGTATATGGTCCTGGCCCTGTGTAGTACAGCAGTATATGGTCCTGGCCCTGTGTAGTACAGCAGTATATGGCCCTGGCCCTGTGTAGTACAGCAGTATATGGCCCTGGCCCTGTGTAGTACAGCAGTATATGGTCCTGGCCCTGTGTAGTACAGCAGTATATGGCCCTGGCCCTGTGTAGTACAGCAGTATATGGCCCTGGCCCTGTGTAGTACAGCAGTATATGGCCCTGGCCCTGTGTAGTACAGCAGTATATGGTCCTGGCCCTGTGTAGTACAGCAGTATATGGCCCTGGCCCTGTGTAGTACAGCAGTATATGGCCCTGGCCCTGTGTAGTACAGCAGTATATGGCCCTGGCCCTGTGTAGTACAGCAGTATATGGTCCTGGCCCTGTGTAGTACAGCAGTATATGGTCCTGGCCCTGTGTAGTACAGCAGTATATGGCCCTGGCCCTGTGTAGTACAGCAGTATATGGCCCTGGCCCTGTGTAGTACAGCAGTATATGGCCCTGGCCCTGTGTAGTACAGCAGTATATGGCCCTGGCCCTGTGTAGTACAGCAGTATATGGCCCTGGCCCTGTGTAGTACAGCAGTATATGGCCCTGGCCCTGTGTAGTACAGCAGTATATGGCCCTGGCCCTGTGTAGTACAGCAGTATATGGTCCTGGCCCTGTGTAGTACAGCAGTATATGGTCCTGGCCCTGTGTAGTACAGCAGTATATGGTCCTGGCCCTGTGTAGTACAGCAGTATATGGCCCTGGCCCTGTGTAGTACAGCAGTATATGGTCCTGGCCCTGTGTAGTACAGCAGTATATGGCCCTGGCCCTGTGTAGTACAGCAGTATATGGCCCTGGCCCTGTGTAGTACAGCAGTATATGGCCCTGGCCCTGTGTAGTACAGCAGTATATGGCCCTGGCCCTGTGTAGTACAGCAGTATATGGTCCTGGCCCTGTGTAGTACAGCAGTATATGGTCCTGGCCCTGTGTAGTACAGCAGTATATGGCCCTGGCCCTGTGTAGTACAGCAGTATATGGCCCTGGCCCTGTGTAGTACAGCAGTATATGGCCCTGGCCCTGTGTAGTACAGCAGTATATGGTCCTGGCCCTGTGTAGTACAGCAGTATATGGTCCTGGCCCTGTGTAGTACAGCAGTATATGGTCCTGGCCCTGTGTAGTACAGCAGTATATGGCCCTGGCCCTGTGTAGTACAGCAGTATATGGTCCTGGCCCTGTGTAGTACAGCAGTATATGGCCCTGGCCCTGTGTAGTACAGCAGTATATGGTCCTGGCCCTGTGTAGTACAGCAGTATATGGTCCTGGCCCTGTGTAGTACAGCAGTATATGGCCCTGGCCCTGTGTAGTACAGCAGTATATGGTCCTGGCCCTGTGTAGTACAGCAGTATATGGCCCTGGCCCTGTGTAGTACAGCAGTATATGGTCCTGGCCCTGTGTAGTACAGCAGTATATGGCCCTGGCCCTGTGTAGTACAGCAGTATATGGTCCTGGCCCTGTGTAGTACAGCAGTATATGGTCCTGGCCCTGTGTAGTACAGCAGTATATGGCCCTGGCCCTGTGTAGTACAGCAGTATATGGTCCTGGCCCTGTGTAGTACAGCAGTATATGGTCCTGGCCCTGTGTAGTACAGCAGTATATGGCCCTGGCCCTGTGTAGTACAGCAGTATATGGCCCTGGCCCTGTGTAGTACAGCAGTATATGGCCCTGGCCCTGTGTAGTACAGCAGTATATGGCCCTGGCCCTGTGTAGTACAGCAGTATATGGTCCTGGCCCTGTGTAGTACAGCAGTATATGGCCCTGGCCCTGTGTAGTACAGCAGTATATGGCCCTGGCCCTGTGTAGTACAGCAGTATATGGCCTGGCCCTGTGTAGTACAGCAGTATATGGTCCTGGCCCTGTGTAGTACAGCAGTATATGGTCCTGGCCCTGTGTAGTACAGCAGTATATGGTCCTGGCCCTGTGTAGTACAGCAGTATATGGTCCTGGCCCTGTGTAGTACAGCAGTATATGGCCCTGGCCCTGTGTAGTACAGCAGTATATGGTCCTGGCCCTGTGTAGTACAGCAGTATATGGCCCTGGCCCTGTGTAGTACAGCAGTATATGGCCCTGGCCCTGTGTAGTACAGCAGTATATGGTCCTGGCCCTGTGTAGTACAGCAGTATATGGTCCTGGCCCTGTGTAGTACAGCAGTATATGGTCCTGGCCCTGTGTAGTACAGCAGTATATGGTCCTGGCCCTGTGTAGTACAGCAGTATATGGCCCTGGCCCTGTGTAGTACAGCAGTATATGGTCCTGGCCCTGTGTAGTACAGCAGTATATGGCCCTGGCCCTGTGTAGTACAGCAGTATATGGCCCTGGCCCTGTGTAGTACAGCAGTATATGGCCCTGGCCCTGTGTAGTACAGCAGTATATGGTCCTGGCCCTGTGTAGTACAGCAGTATATGGTCCTGGCCCTGTGTAGTACAGCAGTATATGGCCCTGGCCCTGTGTAGTACAGCAGTATATGGCCCTGGCCCTGTGTAGTACAGCAGTATATGGTCCTGGCCCTGTGTAGTACAGCAGTATATGGTCCTGGCCCTGTGTAGTACAGCAGTATATGGCCCTGGCCCTGTGTAGTACAGCAGTATATGGTCCTGGCCCTGTGTAGTACAGCAGTATATGGTCCTGGCCCTGTGTAGTACAGCAGTATATGGTCCTGGCCCTGTGTAGTACAGCAGTATATGGTCCTGGCCCTGTGTAGTACAGCAGTATATGGCCCTGGCCCTGTGTAGTACAGCAGTATATGGTCCTGGCCCTGTGTAGTACAGCAGTATATGGCCCTGGCCCTGTGTAGTACAGCAGTATATGGCCCTGGCCCTGTGTAGTACAGCAGTATATGGTCCTGGCCCTGTGTAGTACAGCAGTATATGGCCCTGGCCCTGTGTAGTACAGCAGTATATGGTCCTGGCCCTGTGTAGTACAGCAGTATATGGTCCTGGCCCTGTGTAGTACAGCAGTATATGGTCCTGGCCCTGTGTAGTACAGCAGTATATGGTCCTGGCCCTGTGTAGTACAGCAGTATATGGTCCTGGCCCTGTGTAGTACAGCAGTATATGGCCCTGGCCCTGTGTAGTACAGCAGTATATGGCCCTGGCCCTGTGTAGTACAGCAGTATATGGTCCTGGCCCTGTGTAGTACAGCAGTATATGGTCCTGGCCCTGTGTAGTACAGCAGTATATGGCCCTGGCCCTGTGTAGTACAGCAGTATATGGTCCTGGCCCTGTGTAGTACAGCAGTATATGGTCCTGGCCCTGTGTAGTACAGCAGTATATGGTCCTGGCCCTGTGTAGTACAGCAGTATATGGTCCTGGCCCTGTGTAGTACAGCAGTATATGGCCCTGGCCCTGTGTAGTACAGCAGTATATGGTCCTGGCCCTGTGTAGTACAGCAGTATATGGCCCTGGCCCTGTGTAGTACAGCAGTATATGGTCCTGGCCCTGTGTAGTACAGCAGTATATGGTCCTGGCCCTGTGTAGTACAGCAGTATATGGTCCTGGCCCTGTGTAGTACAGCAGTATATGGTCCTGGCCCTGTGTAGTACAGCAGTATATGGTCCTGGCCCTGTGTAGTACAGCAGTATATGGTCCTGGCCCTGTGTAGTACAGCAGTATATGGTCCTGGCCCTGTGTAGTACAGCAGTATATGGCCCTGGCCCTGTGTAGTACAGCAGTATATGGCCCTGGCCCTGTGTAGTACAGCAGTATATGGCCCTGGCCCTGTGTAGTACAGCAGTATATGGCCCTGGCCCTGTGTAGTACAGCAGTATATGGTCCTGGCCCTGTGTAGTACAGCAGTATATGGCCCTGGCCCTGTGTAGTACAGCAGTATATGGTCCTGGCCCTGTGTAGTACAGCAGTATATGGCCCTGGCCCTGTGTAGTACAGCAGTATATGGTCCTGGCCCTGTGTAGTACAGCAGTATATGGCCCTGGCCCTGTGTAGTACAGCAGTATATGGCCCTGGCCCTGTGTAGTACAGCAGTATATGGTCCTGGCCCTGTGTAGTACAGCAGTATATGGTCCTGGCCCTGTGTAGTACAGCAGTATATGGTCCTGGCCCTGTGTAGTACAGCAGTATATGGCCCTGGCCCTGTGTAGTACAGCAGTATATGGTCCTGGCCCTGTGTAGTACAGCAGTATATGGCCCTGGCCCTGTGTAGTACAGCAGTATATGGTCCTGGCCCTGTGTAGTACAGCAGTATATGGTCCTGGCCCTGTGTAGTACAGCAGTATATGGCCCTGGCCCTGTGTAGTACAGCAGTATATGGTCCTGGCCCTGTGTAGTACAGCAGTATATGGCCCTGGCCCTGTGTAGTACAGCAGTATATGGTCCTGGCCCTGTGTAGTACAGCAGTATATGGTCCTGCCCTGTGTAGTACAGCAGTATATGGTCCTGGCCCTGTGTAGTACAGCAGTATATGGTCCTGGCCCTGTGTAGTACAGCAGTATATGGTCCTGGCCCTGTGTAGTACAGCAGTATATGGTCCTGGCCCTGTGTAGTACAGCAGTATATGGTCCTGGCCCTGTGTAGTACAGCAGTATATGGCCCTGGCCCTGTGTAGTACAGCAGTATATGGCCCTGGCCCTGTGTAGTACAGCAGTATATGGCCCTGGCCCTGTGTAGTACAGCAGTATATGGCCCTGGCCCTGTGTAGTACAGCAGTATATGGTCCTGGCCCTGTGTAGTACAGCAGTATATGGCCCTGGCCCTGTGTAGTACAGCAGTATATGGTCCTGGCCCTGTGTAGTACAGCAGTATATGGCCCTGGCCCTGTGTAGTACAGCAGTATATGGTCCTGGCCCTGTGTAGTACAGCAGTATATGGCCCTGGCCCTGTGTAGTACAGCAGTATATGGCCCTGGCCCTGTGTAGTACAGCAGTATATGGTCCTGGCCCTGTGTAGTACAGCAGTATATGGTCCTGGCCCTGTGTAGTACAGCAGTATATGGTCCTGGCCCTGTGTAGTACAGCAGTATATGGCCCTGGCCCTGTGTAGTACAGCAGTATATGGCCCTGGCCCTGTGTAGTACAGCAGTATATGGTCCTGGCCCTGTGTAGTACAGCAGTATATGGCCCTGGCCCTGTGTAGTACAGCAGTATATGGCCCTGGCCCTGTGTAGTACAGCAGTATATGGCCCTGGCCCTGTGTAGTACAGCAGTATATGGCCCTGGCCCTGTGTAGTACAGCAGTATATGGCCCTGGCCCTGTGTAGTACAGCAGTATATGGTCCTGGCCCTGTGTAGTACAGCAGTATATGGCCCTGGCCCTGTGTAGTACAGCAGTATATGGCCCTGGCCCTGTGTAGTACAGCAGTATATGGTCCTGGCCCTGTGTAGTACAGCAGTATATGGTCCTGGCCCTGTGTAGTACAGCAGTATATGGCCCTGGCCCTGTGTAGTACAGCAGTATATGGCCCTGGCCCTGTGTAGTACAGCAGTATATGGTCCTGGCCCTGTGTAGTACAGCAGTATATGGTCCTGGCCCTGTGTAGTACAGCAGTATATGGTCCTGGCCCTGTGTAGTACAGCAGTATATGGTCCTGGCCCTGTGTAGTACAGCAGTATATGGCCCTGGCCCTGTGTAGTACAGCAGTATATGGCCCTGGCCCTGTGTAGTACAGCAGTATATGGTCCTGGCCCTGTGTAGTACAGCAGTATATGGCCCTGGCCCTGTGTAGTACAGCAGTATATGGCCCTGGCCCTGTGTAGTACAGCAGTATATGGTCCTGGCCCTGTGTAGTACAGCAGTATATGGCCCTGGCCCTGTGTAGTACAGCAGTATATGGCCCTGGCCCTGTGTAGTACAGCAGTATATGGCCCTGGCCCTGTGTAGTACAGCAGTATATGGCCCTGGCCCTGTGTAGTACAGCAGTATATGGTCCTGGCCCTGTGTAGTACAGCAGTATATGGCCCTGGCCCTGTGTAGTACAGCAGTATATGGTCCTGGCCCTGTGTAGTACAGCAGTATATGGTCCTGGCCCTGTGTAGTACAGCAGTATATGGCCCTGGCCCTGTGTAGTACAGCAGTATATGGCCCTGGCCCTGTGTAGTACAGCAGTATATGGCCCTGGCCCTGTGTAGTACAGCAGTATATGGTCCTGGCCCTGTGTAGTACAGCAGTATATGGTCCTGGCCCTGTGTAGTACAGCAGTATATGGTCCTGGCCCTGTGTAGTACAGCAGTATATGGCCCTGGCCCTGTGTAGTACAGCAGTATATGGCCCTGGCCCTGTGTAGTACAGCAGTATATGGTCCTGGCCCTGTGTAGTACAGCAGTATATGGTCCTGGCCCTGTGTAGTACAGCAGTATATGGTCCTGGCCCTGTGTAGTACAGCAGTATATGGTCCTGGCCCTGTGTAGTACAGCAGTATATGGTCCTGGCCCTGTGTAGTACAGCAGTATATGGCCCTGGCCCTGTGTAGTACAGCAGTATATGGTCCTGGCCCTGTGTAGTACAGCAGTATATGGCCCTGGCCCTGTGTAGTACAGCAGTATATGGTCCTGGCCCTGTGTAGTACAGCAGTATATGGCCCTGGCCCTGTGTAGTACAGCAGTATATGGTCCTGGCCCTGTGTAGTACAGCAGTATATGGCCCTGGCCCTGTGTAGTACAGCAGTATATGGTCCTGGCCCTGTGTAGTACAGCAGTATATGGCCCTGGCCCTGTGTAGTACAGCAGTATATGGCCCTGGCCCTGTGTAGTACAGCAGTATATGGCCCTGGCCCTGTGTAGTACAGCAGTATATGGCCCTGGCCCTGTGTAGTACAGCAGTATATGGTCCTGGCCCTGTGTAGTACAGCAGTATATGGTCCTGGCCCTGTGTAGTACAGCAGTATATGGCCCTGGCCCTGTGTAGTACAGCAGTATATGGCCCTGGCCCTGTGTAGTACAGCAGTATATGGTCCTGGCCCTGTGTAGTACAGCAGTATATGGCCCTGGCCCTGTGTAGTACAGCAGTATATGGTCCTGGCCCTGTGTAGTACAGCAGTATATGGTCCTGGCCCTGTGTAGTACAGCAGTATATGGTCCTGGCCCTGTGTAGTACAGCAGTATATGGTCCTGGCCCTGTGTAGTACAGCAGTATATGGCCCTGGCCCTGTGTAGTACAGCAGTATATGGTCCTGGCCCTGTGTAGTACAGCAGTATATGGCCCTGTCCCTGTGTAGTACAGCAGTATATGGCCCTGGCCCTGTGTAGTACAGCAGTATATGGTCCTGGCCCTGTGTAGTACAGCAGTATATGGTCCTGGCCCTGTGTAGTACAGCAGTATATGGTCCTGGCCCTGTGTAGTACAGCAGTATATGGTCCTGGCCCTGTGTAGTACAGCAGTATATGGTCCTGGCCCTGTGTAGTACAGCAGTATATGGCCCTGGCCCTGTGTAGTACAGCAGTATATGGTCCTGGCCCTGTGTAGTACAGCAGTATATGGCCCTGGCCCTGTGTAGTACAGCAGTATATGGCCCTGGCCCTGTGTAGTACAGCAGTATATGGTCCTGGCCCTGTGTAGTACAGCAGTATATGGTCCTGGCCCTGTGTAGTACAGCAGTATATGGTCCTGGCCCTGTGTAGTACTGCAGTATATGGCCCTGGCCCTGTGTAGTACAGCAGTATATGGTCCTGGCCCTGTGTAGTACAGCAGTATATGGCCCTGGCCCTGTGTAGTACAGCAGTATATGGTCCTGGCCCTGTGTAGTACAGCAGTATATGGTCCTGGCCCTGTGTAGTACAGCAGTATATGGTCCTGGCCCTGTGTAGTACAGCAGTATATGGTCCTGGCCCTGTGTAGTACAGCAGTATATGGCCCTGGCCCTGTGTAGTACAGCAGTATATGGTCCTGGCCCTGTGTAGTACAGCAGTATATGGCCCTGTCCCTGTGTAGTACAGCAGTATATGGCCCTGGCCCTGTGTAGTACAGCAGTATATGGTCCTGGCCCTGTGTAGTACAGCAGTATATGGTCCTGGCCCTGTGTAGTACAGCAGTATATGGTCCTGGCCCTGTGTAGTACAGCAGTATATGGTCCTGGCCCTGTGTAGTACAGCAGTATATGGTCCTGGCCCTGTGTAGTACAGCAGTATATGGCCCTGGCCCTGTGTAGTACAGCAGTATATGGTCCTGGCCCTGTGTAGTACAGCAGTATATGGCCCTGTCCCTGTGTAGTACAGCAGTATATGGCCCTGGCCCTGTGTAGTACAGCAGTATATGGTCCTGGCCCTGTGTAGTACAGCAGTATATGGTCCTGGCCCTGTGTAGTACAGCAGTATATGGTCCTGGCCCTGTGTAGTACAGCAGTATATGGCCCTGGCCCTGTGTAGTACAGCAGTATATGGTCCTGGCCCTGTGTAGTACAGCAGTATATGGCCCTGGCCCTGTGTAGTACAGCAGTATATGGTCCTGGCCCTGTGTAGTACAGCAGTATATGGTCCTGGCCCTGTGTAGTACAGCAGTATATGGCCCTGGCCCTGTGTAGTACAGCAGTATATGGTCCTGGCCCTGTGTAGTACAGCAGTATATGGTCCTGGCCCTGTGTAGTACAGCAGTATATGGTCCTGGCCCTGTGTAGTACAGCAGTATATGGCCCTGGCCCTGTGTAGTACAGCAGTATATGGTCCTGGCCCTGTGTAGTACAGCAGTATATGGTCCTGGCCCTGTGTAGTACAGCAGTATATGGCCCTGGCCCTGTGTAGTACAGCAGTATATGGCCCTGGCCCTGTGTAGTACAGCAGTATATGGCCCTGGCCCTGTGTAGTACAGCAGTATATGGCCCTGGCCCTGTGTAGTACAGCAGTATATGGCCCTGGCCCTGTGTAGTACAGCAGTATATGGTCCTGGCCCTGTGTAGTACAGCAGTATATGGCCCTGGCCCTGTGTAGTACAGCAGTATATGGCCCTGGCCCTGTGTAGTACAGCAGTATATGGCCCTGGCCCTGTGTAGTACAGCAGTATATGGTCCTGGCCCTGTGTAGTACAGCAGTATATGGTCCTGGCCCTGTGTAGTACAGCAGTATATGGCCCTGGCCCTGTGTAGTACAGCAGTATATGGCCCTGGCCCTGTGTAGTACAGCAGTATATGGCCCTGGCCCTGTGTAGTACAGCAGTATATGGTCCTGGCCCTGTGTAGTACAGCAGTATATGGTCCTGGCCCTGTGTAGTACAGCAGTATATGGTCCTGGCCCTGTGTAGTACAGCAGTATATGGTCCTGGCCCTGTGTAGTACAGCAGTATATGGCCCTGGCCCTGTGTAGTACAGCAGTATATGGCCCTGGCCCTGTGTAGTACAGCAGTATATGGTCCTGGCCCTGTGTAGTACAGCAGTATATGGCCCTGGCCCTGTGTAGTACAGCAGTATATGGCCCTGGCCCTGTGTAGTACAGCAGTATATGGTCCTGGCCCTGTGTAGTACAGCAGTATATGGCCCTGGCCCTGTGTAGTACAGCAGTATATGGCCCTGGCCCTGTGTAGTACAGCAGTATATGGCCCTGGCCCTGTGTAGTACAGCAGTATATGGTCCTGGCCCTGTGTAGTACAGCAGTATATGGCCCTGGCCCTGTGTAGTACAGCAGTATATGGTCCTGGCCCTGTGTAGTACAGCAGTATATGGTCCTGGCCCTGTGTAGTACAGCAGTATATGGCCCTGGCCCTGTGTAGTACAGCAGTATATGGCCCTGGCCCTGTGTAGTACAGCAGTATATGGCCCTGGCCCTGTGTAGTACAGCAGTATATGGCCCTGGCCCTGTGTAGTACAGCAGTATATGGTCCTGGCCCTGTGTAGTACAGCAGTATATGGTCCTGGCCCTGTGTAGTACAGCAGTATATGGTCCTGGCCCTGTGTAGTACAGCAGTATATGGCCCTGGCCCTGTGTAGTACAGCAGTATATGGCCCTGGCCCTGTGTAGTACAGCAGTATATGGTCCTGGCCCTGTGTAGTACAGCAGTATATGGTCCTGGCCCTGTGTAGTACAGCAGTATATGGTCCTGGCCCTGTGTAGTACAGCAGTATATGGTCCTGGCCCTGTGTAGTACAGCAGTATATGGTCCTGGCCCTGTGTAGTACAGCAGTATATGGCCCTGGCCCTGTGTAGTACAGCAGTATATGGCCCTGGCCCTGTGTAGTACAGCAGTATATGGTCCTGGCCCTGTGTAGTACAGCAGTATATGGCCCTGGCCCTGTGTAGTACAGCAGTATATGGTCCTGTCCCTGTGTAGTACAGCAGTATATGGCCCTGGCCCTGTGTAGTACAGCAGTGTGTGGCCCTGGCCCTTTGTAGTACAGCAGTATATGGTCCTGGCCCTGTGTAGTACAGCAGTATATGGTCCTGGCCCTGTGTAGTACAGCAGTATATGGCCCTGGCCCTGTGTAGTACAGCAGTATATGGTCCTGGCCCTGTGTAGTACAGCAGTATATGGTCCTGGCCCTGTGTAGTACAGCAGTATATGGCCCTGGCCCTGTGTAGTACAGCAGTATATGGCCCTGGCCCTGTGTAGTACAGCAGTATATGGCCCTGGCCCTGTGTAGTACAGCAGTATATGGCCCTGGCCCTGTGTAGTACAGCAGTATATGGCCCTGGCCCTGTGTAGTACAGCAGTATATGGTCCTGGCCCTGTGTAGTACAGCAGTATATGGTCCTGGCCCTGTGTAGTACAGCAGTATATGGTCCTGGCCCTGTGTAGTACAGCAGTATATGGCCCTGGCCCTGTGTAGTACAGCAGTATACGGCCCTGGCCCTGTGTTGTACTGCAGTATATGGTCCTGGCCCTGTGTAGTACAGCAGTATATGGTCCTGGCCCTGTGTAGTACAGCAGTATATGGCCCTGGCCCTGTGTAGTACAGCAGTATATGGCCCTGGCCCTGTGTAGTACAGCAGTATATGGTCCTGGCCCTGTGTAGTACAGCAGTATATGGTCCTGGCCCTGTGTAGTACAGCAGTATATGGTCCTGGCCCTGTGTAGTACAGCAGTATATGGTCCTGGCCCTGTGTAGTACAGCAGTATATGGTCCTGGCCCTGTGTAGTACAGCAGTATATGGCCCTGGCCCTGTGTAGTACAGCAGTATATGGCCCTGGCCCTGTGTAGTACAGCAGTGTATGGCCCTGTCCCTGTGTAGTACAGCAGTATATGGTCCTGGCCCTGTGTAGTACAGCAGTATATGGTCCTGGCCCTGTGTAGTACAGCAGTGTATGGCCCTGTCCCTGTGTAGTACAGCAGTATATGGCCCTGGCCCTGTGTAGTACAGCAGTATATGGCCCTGGCCCTGTGTAGTACAGCAGTATATGGTCCTGCCCCTGTGTAGTACAGCAGTATATGGCCCTGGCCCTGTGTAGTACAGCAGTATATGGTCCTGGCCCTGTGTAGTACAGCAGTATATGGTCCTGGCCCTGTGTAGTACAGCAGTATATGGTCCTGGCCCTGTGTAGTACAGCAGTATATGGCCCTGGCCCTGTGTAGTACAGCAGTATATGGTCCTGGCCCTGTGTAGTACAGCAGTATATGGCCCTGGCCCTGTGTAGTACAGCAGTATATTCTCCTGCCCCTGTGTAGTACAGCAGTTTATGGCCCTGGCCCTGTGTAGTACAGCAGTATATGGTCCTGGCCCTGTGTAGTACAGCAGTATTTGGTCCTGGCCCTGTGTAGTACAGCAGTATTTGGCTCTGGCCCTGTGTAGTACAGCAGTATATGGTCCTGGCCCTGTGTAGTACAGCAGTATATGGCCATGGCCCTGTGTAGTACAGCAGTATATGGCCCTGGCCCTGTGTAGTACAGCAGTATTGCCCTGGCCCTGTGTAGTACAGCAGTATATGGCCCTGGCCCTGTGTAGTACAGGAGTATATGGCCCTGGCCCTGTGTAGTACAGCAGTATATGGCCCTGGCCCTGTGTAGTACAGCAGTATATGGTCCTGGCCCTGTGTAGTACAGCAGTATATGGTCCTGGCCCTGTGTAGTACAGCAGTATATGGCCATGGCCCTGTGTAGTACAGCAGTATTTGGTCCTGGCCCTGTGTAGTACAGCAGTATATGGCCCTGGCCCTGTGTAGTACAGCAGTATATGGTCCTGGCCCTGTGTAGTACAGCAGTATATGGCCCTGGCCCTGTGTAGTACAGCAGTATATGGTCCTGGCCCTGTGTAGTACAGCAGTATATGGTCCTGGCCCTGTGTAGTACAGCAGTATATGGTCCTGGCCCTGTGTAGTACAGCAGTATATGGTCCTGGCCCTGTGTAGTACAGCAGTATATGGCCCTGGCCCTGTGTAGTACAGCAGTATATGGTCCTGGCCCTGTGTAGTACAGCAGTATATGGCCCTGGCCCTGTGTAGTACAGCAGTATATGGTCCTGGCCCTGTGTAGTACAGCAGTATATGGCCCTGGCCCTGTGTAGTACAGCAGTATATGGTCCTGTCCCTGTGTAGTACAGCAGTATATGGCCCTGGCCCTGTGTAGTACAGCAGTATATGGTCCTGGCCCTGTGTAGTACAGCAGTATATGGCCCTGGCCCTGTGTAGTACAGCAGTATATGGTCCTGGCCCTGTGTAGTACAGCAGTATATGGTCCTGGCCCTGTGTAGTACAGCAGTATATGGCCCTGGCCCTGTGTAGTACAGCAGTATATGGCCCTGGCCCTGTGTAGTACAGCAGTATATGGCCCTGGCCCTGTGTAGTACAGCAGTATATGGCCCTGGCCCTGTGTAGTACAGCAGTATATGGTCCTGGCCCTGTGTAGTACAGCAGTATATGGCCCTGGCCCTGTGTAGTACAGCAGTATATGGTCCTGGCCCTGTGTAGTACAGCAGTATATGGCCCTGGCCCTGTGTAGTACAGCAGTATATGGCCCTGGCCCTGTGTAGTACAGCAGTATATGGCCCTGGCCCTGTGTAGTACAGCAGTATATGGCCCTGGCCCTGTGTAGTACAGCAGTATATGGTCCTGGCCCTGTGTAGTACAGCAGTATATGGTCCTGGCCCTGTGTAGTACAGCAGTATATGGCCCTGGCCCTGTGTAGTACAGCAGTATATGGCCCTGGCCCTGTGTAGTACAGCAGTATATGGTCCTGGCCCTGTGTAGTACAGCAGTATATGGCCCTGGCCCTGTGTAGTACAGCAGTATATGGTCCTGGCCCTGTGTAGTACAGCAGTATATGGTCCTGGCCCTGTGTAGTACAGCAGTATATGGTCCTGGCCCTGTGTAGTACAGCAGTATATGGTCCTGGCCCTGTGTAGTACAGCAGTATATGGCCCTGGCCCTGTGTAGTACAGCAGTATATGGTCCTGGCCCTGTGTAGTACAGCAGTATATGGCCCTGGTCCTGTGTAGTACAGCAGTATATGGCCCTGGCCCTGTGTAGTACAGCAGTATATGGTCCTGGCCCTGTGTAGTACAGCAGTATATGGTCCTGGCCCTGTGTAGTACAGCAGTATATGGTCCTGGCCCTGTGTAGTACAGCAGTATATGGTCCTGGCCCTGTGTAGTACAGCAGTATATGGTCCTGGCCCTGTGTAGTACAGCAGTATATGGCCCTGGCCCTGTGTAGTACAGCAGTATATGGTCCTGGCCCTGTGTAGTACAGCAGTATATGGCCCTGGCCCTGTGTAGTACAGCAGTATATGGCCCTGGCCCTGTGTAGTACAGCAGTATATGGTCCTGGCCCTGTGTAGTACAGCAGTATATGGTCCTGGCCCTGTGTAGTACAGCAGTATATGGTCCTGGCCCTGTGTAGTACAGCAGTATATGGCCCTGGCCCTGTGTAGTACAGCAGTATATGGTCCTGGCCCTGTGTAGTACAGCAGTATATGGCCCTGGCCCTGTGTAGTACAGCAGTATATGGTCCTGGCCCTGTGTAGTACAGCAGTATATGGTCCTGGCCCTGTGTAGTACAGCAGTATATGGTCCTGGCCCTGTGTAGTACAGCAGTATATGGTCCTGGCCCTGTGTAGTACAGCAGTATATGGCCCTGGTCCTGTGTAGTACAGCAGTATATGGTCCTGGCCCTGTGTAGTACAGCAGTATATGGCCCTGGCCCTGTGTAGTACAGCAGTATATGGCCCTGGCCCTGTGTAGTACAGCAGTATATGGTCCTGGCCCTGTGTAGTACAGCAGTATATGGTCCTGGCCCTGTGTAGTACAGCAGTATATGGTCCTGGCCCTGTGTAGTACAGCAGTATATGGTCCTGGCCCTGTGTAGTACAGCAGTATATGGTCCTGGCCCTGTGTAGTACAGCAGTATATGGCCCTGGCCCTGTGTAGTACAGCAGTATATGGTCCTGGCCCTGTGTAGTACAGCAGTATATGGCCCTGGCCCTGTGTAGTACAGCAGTATATGGCCCTGGCCCTGTGTAGTACAGCAGTATATGGTCCTGGCCCTGTGTAGTACAGCAGTATATGGTCCTGGCCCTGTGTAGTACAGCAGTATATGGTCCTGGCCCTGTGTAGTACAGCAGTATATGGCCCTGGCCCTGTGTAGTACAGCAGTATATGGTCCTGGCCCTGTGTAGTACAGCAGTATATGGCCCTGGCCCTGTGTAGTACAGCAGTATATGGTCCTGGCCCTGTGTAGTACAGCAGTATATGGTCCTGGCCCTGTGTAGTACAGCAGTATATGGCCCTGGCCCTGTGTAGTACAGCAGTATATGGTCCTGGCCCTGTGTAGTACAGCAGTATATGGTCCTGGCCCTGTGTAGTACAGCAGTATATGGTCCTGCCCTGTGTAGTACAGCAGTATATGGCCCTGGCCCTGTGTAGTACAGCAGTATATGGTCCTGGCCCTGTGTAGTACAGCAGTATATGGTCCTGGCCCTGTGTAGTACAGCAGTATATGGCCCTGGCCCTGTGTAGTACAGCAGTATATGGCCCTGGCCCTGTGTAGTACAGCAGTATATGGCCCTGGCCCTGTGTAGTACAGCAGTATATGGCCCTGGCCCTGTGTAGTACAGCAGTATATGGCCCTGGCCCTGTGTAGTACAGCAGTATATGGTCCTGGCCCTGTGTAGTACAGCAGTATATGGCCCTGGCCCTGTGTAGTACAGCAGTATATGGCCCTGGCCCTGTGTAGTACAGCAGTATATGGCCCTGGCCCTGTGTAGTACAGCAGTATATGGTCCTGGCCCTGTGTAGTACAGCAGTATATGGTCCTGGCCCTGTGTAGTACAGCAGTATATGGCCCTGGCCCTGTGTAGTACAGCAGTATATGGCCCTGGCCCTGTGTAGTACAGCAGTATATGGCCCTGGCCCTGTGTAGTACAGCAGTATATGGTCCTGGCCCTGTGTAGTACAGCAGTATATGGTCCTGGCCCTGTGTAGTACAGCAGTATATGGTCCTGGCCCTGTGTAGTACAGCAGTATATGGTCCTGGCCCTGTGTAGTACAGCAGTATATGGCCCTGGCCCTGTGTAGTACAGCAGTATATGGCCCTGGCCCTGTGTAGTACAGCAGTATATGGTCCTGGCCCTGTGTAGTACAGCAGTATATGGCCCTGGCCCTGTGTAGTACAGCAGTATATGGCCCTGGCCCTGTGTAGTACAGCAGTATATGGTCCTGGCCCTGTGTAGTACAGCAGTATATGGCCCTGGCCCTGTGTAGTACAGCAGTATATGGCCCTGGCCCTGTGTAGTACAGCAGTATATGGCCCTGGCCCTGTGTAGTACAGCAGTATATGGCCCTGGCCCTGTGTAGTACAGCAGTATATGGTCCTGGCCCTGTGTAGTACAGCAGTATATGGCCCTGGCCCTGTGTAGTACAGCAGTATATGGTCCTGGCCCTGTGTAGTACAGCAGTATATGGTCCTGGCCCTGTGTAGTACAGCAGTATATGGCCCTGGCCCTGTGTAGTACAGCAGTATATGGCCCTGGCCCTGTGTAGTACAGCAGTATATGGCCCTGGCCCTGTGTAGTACAGCAGTATATGGCCCTGGCCCTGTGTAGTACAGCAGTATATGGTCCTGGCCCTGTGTAGTACAGCAGTATATGGTCCTGGCCCTGTGTAGTACAGCAGTATATGGTCCTGGCCCTGTGTAGTACAGCAGTATATGGCCCTGGCCCTGTGTAGTACAGCAGTATATGGCCCTGGCCCTGTGTAGTACAGCAGTATATGGTCCTGGCCCTGTGTAGTACAGCAGTATATGGTCCTGGCCCTGTGTAGTACAGCAGTATATGGTCCTGCCCTGTGTAGTACAGCAGTATATGGTCCTGGCCCTGTGTAGTACAGCAGTATATGGTCCTGGCCCTGTGTAGTACAGCAGTATATGGCCCTGGCCCTGTGTAGTACAGCAGTATATGGCCCTGGCCCTGTGTAGTACAGCAGTATATGGTCCTGGCCCTGTGTAGTACAGCAGTATATGGCCCTGGCCCTGTGTAGTACAGCAGTATATGGTCCTGTCCCTGTGTAGTACAGCAGTATATGGCCCTGGCCCTGTGTAGTACAGCAGTATATGGCCCTGGCCCTGTGTAGTACAGCAGTATATGGTCCTGGCCCTGTGTAGTACAGCAGTATATGGTCCTGGCCCTGTGTAGTACAGCAGTATATGGCCCTGGCCCTGTGTAGTACAGCAGTATATGGTCCTGGCCCTGTGTAGTACAGCAGTATATGGTCCTGGCCCTGTGTAGTACAGCAGTATATGGCCCTGGCCCTGTGTAGTACAGCAGTATATGGCCCTGGCCCTGTGTAGTACAGCAGTATATGGCCCTGGCCCTGTGTAGTACAGCAGTATATGGCCCTGGCCCTGTGTAGTACAGCAGTATATGGCCCTGGCCCTGTGTAGTACAGCAGTATATGGTCCTGGCCCTGTGTAGTACAGCAGTATATGGTCCTGGCCCTGTGTAGTACAGCAGTATATGGTCCTGGCCCTGTGTAGTACAGCAGTATATGGCCCTGGCCCTGTGTAGTACAGCAGTATATGGCCCTGGCCCTGTGTAGTACAGCAGTATATGGTCCTGGCCCTGTGTAGTACAGCAGTATATGGTCCTGGCCCTGTGTAGTACAGCAGTATATGGCCCTGGCCCTGTGTAGTACAGCAGTATATGGCCCTGGCCCTGTGTAGTGCAGCAGTATATGGTCCTGGCCCTGTGTAGTACAGCAGTATATGGTCCTGGCCCTGTGTAGTACAGCAGTATATGGTCCTGGCCCTGTGTAGTACAGCAGTATATGGTCCTGGCCCTGTGTAGTACAGCAGTATATGGTCCTGGCCCTGTGTAGTACAGCAGTATATGGCCCTGTCCCTGTGTAGTACAGCAGTATATGGCCCTGGCCCTGTGTAGTACAGCAGTGTATGGCCCTGTCCCTGTGTAGTACAGCAGTATATGGTCCTGGCCCTGTGTAGTACAGCAGTATATGGTCCTGGCCCTGTGTAGTACAGCAGTATATGGCCCTGTCCCTGTGTAGTACAGCAGTATATGGCCCTGGCCCTGTGTAGTACAGCAGTATATGGCCCTGGCCCTGTGTAGTACAGCAGTATATGGTCCTGCCCCTGTGTAGTACAGCAGTATATGGCCCTGGCCCTGTGTAGTACAGCAGTATATGGTCCTGGCCCTGTGTAGTACAGCAGTATATGGTCCTGGCCCTGTGTAGTACAGCAGTATATGGTCCTGGCCCTGTGTAGTACAGCAGTATATGGCCCTGGCCCTGTGTAGTACAGCAGTATATGGTCCTGGCCCTGTGTAGTACAGCAGTATATGGCCCTGGCCCTGTGTAGTACAGCAGTATATTGTCCTGCCCCTGTGTAGTACAGCAGTATATGGCCCTGGCCCTGTGTAGTACAGCAGTATATGGTCCTGGCCCTGTGTAGTACAGCAGTATATGGTCCTGGCCCTGTGTAGTACAGCAGTATATGGCTCTGGCCCTGTGTAGTACAGCAGTATATGGTCCTGGCCCTGTGTAGTACAGCAGTATATGGCCATGGCCCTGTGTAGTACAGCAGTATATGGCCCTGGCCCTGTGTAGTACAGCAGTATTGGCCCTGGCCCTGTGTAGTACAGCAGTATATGGCCCTGGCCCTGTGTAGTACAGCAGTATATGGCCCTGGCCCTGTGTAGTACAGCAGTATATGGCCCTGGCCCTGTGTAGTACAGCAGTATATGGTCCTGGCCCTGTGTAGTACAGCAGTATATGGTCCTGGCCCTGTGTAGTACAGCAGTATATGGCCCTGGCCCTGTGTAGTACAGCAGTATATGGTCCTGGCCCTGTGTAGTACAGCAGTATATGGCCCTGGCCCTGTGTAGTACAGCAGTATATGGTCCTGGCCCTGTGTAGTACAGCAGTATATGGCCCTGGCCCTGTGTAGTACAGCAGTATATGGTCCTGGCCCTGTGTAGTACAGCAGTATATGGTCCTGGCCCTGTGTAGTACAGCAGTATATGGCCCTGGCCCTGTGTAGTACAGCAGTATATGGCCCTGGCCCTGTGTAGTACAGCAGTATATGGCCCTGGCCCTGTGTAGTACAGCAATATATGGCCCTGGCCCTGTACAGCAGTATATGGCCCTGGCCCTGTACAGCAGTATATGGCCCTGGCCCTGTACAGCAGTATATGGCCCTGGCCCTGTACAGCAGTATATGGCCCTGGCCCTGTACAGCGGTATATGGCCCTGGCCCTGTACAGCAGTATATGGCCCTGGCCCTGTACAGCAGTATATGGCCCTGGCCCTGTACAGCAGTATATGGCCCTGGCCCTGTCCAGCAGTATATGGCCCTGGCCCTGTACAGCAGTATATGGCCCTGGCCCTGTACAGCAGTATATGGCCCTGGCCCTGTACAGCAGTATATGGCCCTGGCCCTGTACAGCAGTATATGGCCCTGGCCCTGTGCAGCAGTATATGGCCCTGGCCCTGTACAGCAGTATATGGCCCTGGCGCTGTACAGCAGTATATGGCCCTGTGCCTGCTACCTGCTCCAGCAGTGGTCCCAGGTCCCCTTGGCCTGAACCTCACTTTGTTTACATTGATGAGGATGACAAATTGCTTGACTTTTAGTTGTTTTTCTCATTTTTTGTCTGTTTACACTTAACTACATGATGCCACCTAACTATAAACAGTCTGCTAGTGTTGCTGCAGTGAAGAAACCATGACATTACCAGAGAAAATGATTTATGACACACTCTAGTATCCCTCAGTTGCCAGTACAGCAAAATATGCTATCCATGTGTCTTATTTGTGTGAGAGGAAAAGGTTGGTGCTAAACTAAAGGCACTCTTGCTTTGAAAAGATTGAGAAGTTACTAAGAGTGCAGATCACTGATCAAATTAAAATAAAGGCTCTGTTGTTGATGGCATACCCATACAGCAAAAAGCATGTAATTTATAAGAATATGTGGTTGCCAGTGACGGTTTATTTTTCATTGGTGAATGCAACCTTCTGTACAGTGTTATCGAGTATTTCAGTATCTACATACACAAACACATTACAAATTTATACAAAAAGTATCTGCAAAATGTTTTGCTAGACAATATGACAATAGATGAAGGATTCTGACGACCTTACTGAGACAACAGGAGTCGCAGTGTTTATTTTGACATCCAGACACTTTCTGTAGTGAGTGTACTATCGTGGACAAAAGTTTGCTCCTTCCCAAACTGAAGCAGTATCGACCCCAAATGAGAAAAAACAGCACACCTACACCAGATGACAGTCAAGGTAAATCAGTTCGGAGACTCATTCCCGTGATTCAGTTTCGCCACAGGGGGCGAACTTTTGTCCACGATAGAACATGTATACACTATACATATGCAGTACAATATATATTCACGCTTGAAACTAGGTTAGAATTTTTTTTTAACTTCTCCAAACACAATTTTTCCCTTCAGGTATTAAGTTTGCCCAGTGTGAATATGCCTAAAATGATATTATTCAAGATCGTAAATCCCACATTGGACAAATGAATGTTTGGGGGCGCAGAAACACTATTGGAAATTGTTTTGGGGGCTCTAACCATTCCGAGTTATCAAGGCACTTTCCTCCCAGTCTTTTGTTCCACCCCAATACCCAACTTTTGGGCCAAAATATCCTACCAGCACTACAGGTGAAGAATGAGGATAATTCAGCCACAATATATACAGTACAATTCTGTATTGTAAGCAATTAGAGCACCAACCTTACCAGTGAAAGCCTGGGAGGCATTCACTGAACCAGTGCGAGACAGAGAAGTATGCCAGAGCTAGCACTCAGAGTGGTTATTATTTTTTTTTCTGCTACATGCACAGACAATCTTTCATACAGAATGTGCAACAACAAAAAAATAGGTCAAAAGTAACAAGGAATAAACTTTTCTTAAATGTGTGGGAGCTGTCACACACAGCAGGGAACGGCGTGGGGGACCTCTCAGCTGTCTCCTGTATAGTGCAGTAGTTAAATGATTGCCAAATGACGATGCCTTATTTTTTCTTTTATTTTATTTATTAGTACCTGTATATATTATTTTATGTACAAAGAATAGCTCCTCTGGGGGACTTGACACAGTTCAGCCACCCAGCTGATTCTCATCAGGGAAGGGTGGGAGGGAGGAATGCAGTTACAGTGGTCCCTCAGTTAACGAGCACAATCCGTTCCAGCAGGTTACTCATTAACCGAAAAACGCGTTAACCGAAACCATTGTTTCAATGGGTTTTTGGGTAATTGGTTCCAGCTCACCGAAAATTGCCTAAATTCAACAAAAAATGTAGAAAAGTACACTTACTTTGCGGTGTGTATGTAGAAGGCTCCTGGATGATGATGATGATGGGAATTAGACTGGGGGTGGAGGAGAAGGGAGAAGAGAAGACATTGGGGTGGAAGAGAAGTTACCCCATGGCACCATTTCACCCATAAAATTTTAGTTCTCTTGGTGTAATTCAAGATTATTTTCTTTAAATCAACACTGCACTGCATTATATATTGTCAATATGTAAAATAAATTTCAAAATGACCAATAATTTGCTTGGAAACACAGAAAAAAAGCGTTCAGTTGAAGAGAGTCTCAAGCAAGATGTTACCTCCACTGAAAACAGAGAGACTAACGCCTGTTTGTGTGTTAACAGGCTGGATGACACGCCAGAATTTAGTTTCTTTACCTCACAATTATGTTCAATAATTGTTAAAATGACTAAAAAAGTTAATATTAAACTTTTAAAATTATTGAATAGTATAAACTTCTTGATATTTACTAAAATAGTAAGGAATTTAAGCCCTAAAACCGATTACTGTATTGGCGGACTAATCCTACAGCTGGTGGACCGCCAAATGCAAGCGAAAACATGTTGAAGTCGGCTCGTAAAAAACTCGTTAATCGAGGGCTTGCTCGTTAACCGAAGTTAGGAATCTTATGGAAGGTAAATCGTTAACCGAAATCTCGTTAAACGAGGGATCACTGTACATTTACAGCAAACTGCCTCCTCACGCAAACGTTCATTTCTCTCACATACTGTACACACTCACGCTCTTCATATGTTCTTATTTTATAGTTTTATGCTATATTTTCTTTATTTCTAAGCTACAGTAGAGTACTATACTGTATTGGAATAATTTTTGTTCTCAAACTATCATGGACAAGTGATAAACATGCCGAGCAAGCAGGAGATAATGGGTGGGTTGGCTAGTACAAGAGTGGGACCCAAGCATAAGGTTACACATGTTATGCCATTCTGAGATTGTGTCATCATATTGCAGAATATTTGAGTTATGCAAAATAAATTTTTTATGTAAAATAATTACAAAATAATTTACAGTTGAATATTTTACTGCCATTCTGAGTTATATCGAATTATGAATTATTAATTCAAGTTATTAAGGGTTTACTGAGGATCAATTTTTAAAAGGTCACTGATTTGAATACAGTATCTTGATATTTGGAGTTTGATTTTTACCATTTGCAGTCAGGTATTATTTATCTTGCTCCAGGAACTTCTTGTAGATTCCCCTCACACAGGAAAGGACACTGTGTTTTAAGAGAGGAAGTGATGAACACTGGCATAGATACCAGGTGTGCCTCCGCCCCAAGAGGAAGGAGGAAGATTTGGACACTGATTTAATTTTCATGCATATCTCTTCACACATTTCTCAGACCACTGACCAGCTGACATAGTGAGGTTCCCAGGTGCCCGTGTGAGCACCTAAGCTTCTTCTGTTTTTTTTTTTTTTTTTTTTTTTTTTTTTTTTTTTTTTACGGGCATTAGCCCACCCGGGCACAGGTAATGACCCACATCAGAGCCTGGGGGGCAAACATATAATAATAAATAATAATAATAATAATAATAATAATAATAATAATAATAATAATAATAATAATAATAATATCTATTATTATTATTATTATTATTATTATTATTATTATTATTACTACACAAGTTATAAAATTAATAGCAAACTAATACAAATAAAAATAAAATGATAAAAATAATTAAAATAATAACTATAAATAAATACAAAATCGAAAACATAAATCAAGAGTGAGAAATTATATACATTATATATGATGTGTTGTCCAAGTAAGAGAAATAATTGAGACCCTGCGGACTTTGAACATATAATCAACGACCTCACCAGCCAGGACTCGAACCCTGGACCTAAAGCATGGGACCAGGGAACACTACCGACCATACCACAAGAGCACTTAAAGCAGTTCTAGACTATGTGATATTTCACACATAGCCTGTTCATCGAGCTGATGGCACCGTGAACCTGGATTCGGTAAAATGCTACTGACAGCCACATAAGCAGCATGGGCAGTTCCCAATGAGAGGTTCACGGTGCCATCAGCTCGATGAACAGGCTTTGTGCGAAATATCACATAGTCTAGAACTGCTTTTAGTGCTCTTGTGGTATGGTCGGTAGTGTTCCCTGGTCCCATGCTTTAGGTCCAGGGTTCGAGTCCTGGCTGGTGAGGTCGTTGATTATATGTTCAAAGTCCGCAGGGTCTCAATTATTTCTCTTACTTGGACAACACATCATATATAATGTATATAATTTCTCACTCTTGATTTATGTTTTCGATTTTGTATTTATTTATAGTTATTATTTCAATTATTTTTATCATTTTATTTTTATTTGTATTAGTTTGCTATTAATTTTATAACTTGTGTAGTAATAATAATAATAATAATAATAATAATAATAATGGTAATAGATATTATTATTATTATTATTATTATTATTATTATTATGAGGGCCTCTGTGTGCCAGTAACAATTCCTTTTACTCTTACTTATCATCATTGGTAGCGTGACGATAGGAGGCTCGTGGGTAGGTGTAATGATAGTATCAAGCAATAGGGAAGAAATAACGGTAAATACTGTAGGTAAATAATAGACACAATTATACAAATACAAAGTTTATTTAAACATGAATATGAAATTAGAAGAAAGAATTTATTTGTACTAACAGACGAAATCTAGTACTAGGCCCTCAGGCTCCACATACTCACACCATTACTGGGTGGACATAATAACACTTCCAACCCTACTGGGTGGACATACTCAATACACAACTATTATAGTCACTTAGCACCATAAATACTAGGGCAACTGCCACTACAACACTCAGTCGTCAGGTGTGATACTCAAGCAACAGCCATGGGGTCCAGCCACCATGGAGTACTTTCCAACGAACTCTGGAGATCCCAGTGGATTAATTTCACCACACAAATAACCCTACTGAGTTAGACACTCATCCACCAATGATGGGGGCTGGTAGTGGTGTGTGGCTTGGTGATCCGGCGTCACCTCGTGGGCCGAGCGTGAGGGCTAGACGAGCCAGCTATGGGGGGCTATAGGTAGTCTGGAGTGTCTGACGGCCGGGTCTCACGAAGGTAAATGATCCTACTGGACCTCG
The DNA here is from genome assembly GCA_958450375.1 of Homarus gammarus. Taxonomy (NCBI): domain Eukaryota; kingdom Metazoa; phylum Arthropoda; class Malacostraca; order Decapoda; family Nephropidae; genus Homarus; species Homarus gammarus. Next base: position 29,709 of record CAUDMG010002143.1, read on the forward strand.
GACATCTTCCCAGACATTGTGGAAGCAACATCCACCCTACAGACACGGCCTAGGCTGCGTTAGGGACCTGTATGGATGAAGGGACGGGCACTTACTAACCGGTGACAACAACATCACGTTTCAGGGGACGTTAAAGACGTAAATATGACTTTACTCAGAGCATATCAACTACGTTACTGTAACACTTGCACAATCAACTATTAATTGGGTCAAATCACTTAAAGAAGGGCAAATTACAACACAGCGTGGAATGGCATACCTGTATGGATGAAGGGACGGGCACTTACTAACGGTTGAAATGCCCGCGGCGCCCTCACTCAAACCAGGCCAGGGAGTCCACCTACTCCTATTCCGATGAATTAATTTACGGTACACTCTGACCTTGAAATTGAGACTATGAACTCATTTTCATTCTCTACTATTATCTTCACTAACAATGCTCTGACTCAGCTATCGAAAGCAAAATTAAATTGATTACAAAGGGTTGGATGGCAACAGGTCCCAGCATACAGCGTCTGCTCCCATAGACAAAGGCGGGGGAAACAGAGAAAACGGGGAACGTTTCCACTGGGGGACTCAGAAGGTTTTGTGGACGTTTGAGCGTAATATGAATCCTTAAGGTTTTCAGGTTAGCTCTTATCATGACCATTACAAAGCTTCCTCCTTCCTCAAGATTTATATTATGCGGTAACGTTCAGAAAACACGTAAGTAGTGACAGACACATTAAATGATTAATACAAAATATAAATCCCCATACAAAACATTGCACATATTATATCAATAAAATAGAAAAATAATTCCCTACCGGTGGTCAGAATTGGGCAAAAGAAATGGAAATCTGTTAACATACAACTAGAATGTGACACACCCTCATAAAAAAAATATATTGGGATACATATTACAAAATAGCACCAAAAATAATAGCACATGGGGTTAGGTACATCCTGTCATAATAATACTGAATGGTGGTAAATACATCATATCATATCATAATAATAAATGGTGTTACATACCTCATATCATATAATAATAATAAATGGGGTTACATGTTACAAAATATATCCTCACATCGGTAGATAAAGTGCACACTCAAAATTTCCTTACAGAACTCAAATTTCAATGTTCATAGATCATGAAAGTTTCTTTTACGTGATTGGTCAAATGCTTACAGGACACACTGAGATTCAACATAGATTTCTCAAGCTAGGATATAGACGCACGGACCCCATCAAGTCAAAGGAATGATTTGTTGCCCTTAATCTAAAGAGTTGTGTCGCATTCGCGAGAGGCAGCACCATTCCAGGGACTCCGAACGAGCGGGTATTCCCAAGAATTCAATGCTAACGAAACGGTCCTCATGAGAACACTACCAAACCAAAAACTGTCTGTACTTATGGCATTTGCCATGTAGAAGTAATAGCACCATATTTCTATGCCCGACTACTCCCTGAAAGTCACGAACTCTACACCTATATACCAACAACACCCAGCCTACGTAGGACTTACCAACCGGAACTTGAGAATTCACCACCGGTATCTTTACTCATACTAGTAACAGATACCCTTCAGATGATTGCATAACTGCCAATCCATCTTCCAATCTCTGTCTTTACTGCAAATTGACCCTTCCTCTGCAAAATACTTTTAATAAAAAAAAAATCATCAATTCTTTACCTCTCCCTTTACCACAAGTTACTTATAACTGATTGTGCACTTCATTATCAACCAATGAGGGTCACTTTAAAGCTCACTGCTTTTAAAGATCCAGTCTCACCACTGGTTTTCTCATCCTTACGGGAAATCGGGGAGCAGGAGCAACTACTGTTCTCTCCTCATCCCGTATAGCATCTCTCTCATCAGGTTCTGATTCTGAGGAAGTATCATCAGGGGGAACCTGGATGTCATTTACATGGACAAACATATCTCTGTTGATGCATCTTTTCACCTTTTCTGCTGCTCGTCGAATTACTTCTGTCTCATCTGAAAGGTGGGTTAACTCATACGCTGCACCATTACGTATTACTTCAGTTACGGTATATGGGCCCTTCCACTTAGCATTTAATTTCCTACTGGTACCTGGGATAGTAACTTCATCTCTCACCCAAACAGTTTCCCCTAGCTGTACTGTCTGATTGACTCTATCTCGGTTTGCTACGTTCCGGAATTCTCTAGACATTCGTTCAGAAGTTTCCTTAATTACTTTGTGAGCTTCTCTCAACCCTTCAGTACTCTCGTTTTCTATTATTGGTAACTCAATTCCCACTTGTCTCTGTGCATGCCGGGAGAAGAATGCGAAGTGTGGCTGCGCTCCAGTCGTTGTGTGAACAGAAGTGTTCAACGCATATTGGGTCGGACCCAAGAATCGTGGCCAGCGACGTGGGTTATCTTCACACATTATTGACAAAATGTTCTTAAAAGTTCGGTGCATTCTCTCCGTGATACTGTTACCTCGGGGGTGGTAAGGCAAGGTAAAATACACTTGAATGTTAGTTAATTGACAGAGCTCCCTGAATTGTGCGGTAGTAAATTCTCCTCCATTATCCGCAATCACTACTTTAGGACTACCGAAGACATTAACAAACTTTTCAAATTCACGGGTAACTTCTTGCGTTGTCTTCGTGCGCAATGGATAGAAGTTCACGAACCTTGAGTAATGATCTGTGATCGTTAACACATATCGGTAATCATTGATCCCGGAATGCATGTCGGTTAAATCCACCGAAATTCGTTCTAGTGGTTTGCTTACGACTGGTAATTCTTGCCAAAGTTGCGTAAGTCCCTTAGTTCCCTTGAACCTTTGACACGTCTCGCATGATGCTACATAATCAACACAATCTTTACGGTAGTTAGGCCAATAAAACAAATTTGCTACTCGGGTGATGGTCTTCCACCGTCCTAAATGACCTGAGGTGGCATTGTCGTGTGCCAACTCTAATGCGGCTTTACGTAAATGTTGCGGGATTACGAGACAATACTTCAATGCTTTATCGAGTTGTTCTTTTACTAGGAACAATACTCCATTTATTACTTCAAAGCTATCAACGGTGGCCTTTGGGTATTTATGTTGTGGAATTTTTCCTCCTGCTAAATACTGTTTTAACTCTTGCCACCTGGGTTCTTTTTGTTGTTCTTTACCAAAGTCTGCCTGTGTGAAACCTTCTAGTGTGGGAAGTTGAGCGGCAACATGGTCGTGCATGACCTGTCTCAAGGTTCTGACTGGTCGACTTAATGCATCAGCCACTACATTAGCTCTGCCGGGTTTATATTCAATGTTATAAGCGTAATCTCTCATTTCTAAGATCCAACGGTTCATTCGCTGACTTTTGGTTTTCTTTCTAAAGACGGAGGTTAGAGGTTGGTGATCTGTCTTAACTGTAAACTGCGTACCCCAAAGAAAATGATGGAAGAACCTGCACACTAATACAATGCCTAACGCTTCTTTATCTGTGGTGGAATAACGAGTTTCTGCCGGCTTTAACTTCCTAGAAAAATAACCCACCGGTCGTAAAGAGCCATCTTCTTGTATCTGATTAAGGGAAGCGCCTACGCAGAAATTGCTGGCATCACTATGCAGTTCGAATGGTTTATAAATATCGGCCTTGACAAGAACTGGGTATGAAGCTAGTGCTTGCTTTAACTTCTGAAATGCTTCTTGACACTCACTGGACCATGCAAAATCAACAGTCTGTTTCGTTAACTCAGTGAGGGGGTAAGCTACTTTGGCAAACTCGGGAACATGCTTACGGTAAAATCCACACATACCCAAAAATTGGTGGACTTGTTTAACATTAGTTAGGGGTTTACAATCTGTCAAAGCCTGGACATTTTCTGGGTCAGGCTCAATGCCTCTCTCTGAAACTACATGTCCTAAAAATTTAACTTGCTTATGGCCAAATTGACACTTAGACAAATTTAGTTTAATACCCATCTCTTCAAATCTCTCAAATACTCTGGTGAGTCTTTGCAGCAAGGTGGGGAAGTCAGGAGCCCATACTATTACATCATCAAGATAGTTTCGTACCCAGTCTTCAACTGCTAAGGGAGCTAATACTCGGTTTACTTCTCGAGTGAAAACGGCAGGACTAGCTGAGAGTCCAAACGGAAGGCGTGTGAACCTCCATAGATTGTACCCATCGCTAAAAGTAGTTAGATCTCGGCTGCTGTCGTTAAGGATGACCTGATAATATGCATCCTTCAAATCTAATGTGGCATAATATTTATTTCCTGCAGCTTTCTCTACTAATTCGTCAATTCGTGGCAAGGGTTGTATGTCGACCTTCAAATGCTTATTGACCGCTCGAAAATCTAAGCACATACGCTTTGAACCGTTGGGTTTTGTTACCAGAACAATGGGGGATAACCAGGCGGCAGTCGATGGTTCAATGATATTACGATCCCTCATATCTGTTATCATTTCTTTAATTATTTCCTTTGCTTTCTCGGGGTGTCTATTCTGTGGTCCTCGGACAGGATTGTGGTTGGCGAGCTGAATGTTAGCGGGTATACCAGCAATTGACCCTATTTCATGTGGTCCTAAAACAAATAAGGAATCATGAGCTAGAATTACTTTCCGCAAATGTTTACGCATTTCTCGGTCTAGATGGTTCCACGGTTGGTTTCTAATTAACTCATTCAACTTCTCTTGTCTAGTGGTTCCGCCTTTTACTTCGTCACATTCCAGTATCATACTGTTGGAAATCTCTTGGACATGTCTTGTAATGGTCATGATAAGAGCTAACCTGAAAACCTTAAGGATTCATATTACGCTCAAACGTCCACAAAACCTCTTGAGTCCCCCAGTGGAAACGTACTCCGTTTTCTCGGTTCCTTGTTGACGTCACCGACGGGCAGCCTTTGTGTATGTGAGCAGACGCTGTATGCGGGGACCTGTTGCCATCCAACACTTTGTAATCAATTTAATTTTGCTTTCGATAGCTGAGTCAGAGCATTGTTAGTTGAGATAATAATAGAGAATGAAAATGAGTCCATAGTCTCAGTTTCAACGTCAGAATGTACCGTAAATTAATTCATCGGAATAGGAGTAGGTGGAATCCCTGGCCTGTTTTGAGTGAGGGCGCAGCGGGCATTTCAACCGTTAGTAAGTCCCGTCCCTTCATCCATACAGGTATGCTGCTATTCCACTCTGTGTTGTAATTTGCCCTTCTTTAAGTGATTTGACCCAATTGATAGTTGATTGTGCAAGTGTTACAGTAACGTAGTTGATATGCTCTGAGTAAAGTCATATTTACGTCTTTAACGTCCCCTGAAACGTGATGTTGTTGTCACCGGTTAATAAGTGCCCGTCCCTTCATCCATACAGGTCCCTAACGCAGCCTAGGCCGTGTCTGTAGGGTGGATGTTGCTTCCACAATGTCTGGGAAGATGTCCGAGGTCCAGTAGGATCATTTACCTTCGTGAGACCCGGCCGTCAGACACTCCAGACTACCTATAGCCCCCATAGCTGGCTCGTCTGTCCCTAACGCTTGGCCCACGAGGTGACGCCGGATCACCAAGCCACCCACCACTACTAGCCCCCATCATTGGTGGATGAGTGTCTAACTCAGTAGGGTTATTTGTGTGGTGGAATCACTCCACTGGGATCTCCAGAGTTCGTTGGAAAGTACTCCATGGTGGCTGGACCCCATGGCTGTTGCTTGAGTATCACACCTGACGACTGAGTATTGTAGTGGCAGTTGCCATAGTATTTATGGTGCTAAGTGACTGTAATAGTTGTGGGTTGAGTATGGCCACCCAGTAGGGTTGGAAGAGTTATTATGTCCACCCAGTAATGGTGTGAGTATGTTGAGCCTGAGGGCCTAGTACTAGATTTCGTCTGTTAGTACAAATAATTTCTTTTTTTTAATTTCATATTCATGTTAAATAAACTTTGTATTTGTATAATTGTGTCTATAAATTACCTACAGTATTTACCGTTATTTCTTCCCTATTGCCGGATACTATCATTACACCTACCCACGAGCCTCCTATCGTCACGCTACCAATGATGATAAGTAAGAGTAAAAGGAATTGTTACTGGCACACAGAGGCCCTCATAAATGGTGGCAGCTCAAGCCCTCATAAATACTGGCAGCTATGGTGATGTAATGAACATAGTATCGAGTTGGGAGGAATGACTGTGATACTGTAGTTTTTAACTGAATGATAACCATTTCTCTGTACGGGTATTTAATAACCATTCCACTGTAACTAATGAGTATTTCAGATTGCTAATGATTTTGTTCCATATTTTTCCGAGGTACAGCTTTTTGTGGTGGTTTGCAGAGAAAGTGAAATAAGTTCAAAGAAATACCTTGGAGTTAGGTTAGAAAAAAGTCTTGTTTAAAGTAAATGATACCGGCAACAATAACTTGAGTGTGAATAAGGTTCATTAATATTGGGAGAATGTTGATGTGTAACAATCTGCCCCCAATTTTTTTTTTCTCCATTGTTAACTCAGTATTACTTACAGACAGTGAATACATGTTTGGGCCGTGGCACTAGTGTGAAATGTTTCCATCGTGGGAGTGCCCAGTGTTTTAATTCTGAGTGCTAGCAGAAGCATTGCACTATATGCAAAGGTTAAGTGGATGCTAATTCTGTACTTGCAACATTCTTTAGTTTATGTGTTAGGTAGGATATATATAGCCCATTTACTTAATATCTCAGGGCATTTTACAGTTCCTCATATTAATATTTCCATGTATACGCTATAATTTTAAAGTTTATTTTAATCAGGTGCTAACGGTTCATTATTTGGTGAAACGTATGTTATGCGAACTCTCATGCCAGTATACTTTCAGAATACAGTATTATATATGTGAGGACCTTATGGTGATACGGTATATGGAAAGTGTTATACAAGTGTATGGACCCAGAATTGTGAGTACAGAAATTCGTGAAGTGTTCACGCAGTGTTGCACCATACTGAATTTGTGAATGGCAAAGTGTCTCAGTGAAGTTTTCATGCAATAATATTATCTTTTGGGAGATTAATAATCTGAACAGTATTTTGAATAGTTGATGCATGGAATGTTTAGTGGAATTGCAGTAAATTAGTACCAGTCCTTGGGTCTTGAGTGAGAACTGTGCATGTATCGTATTTAAAGTGGGTTATTGTAGTGATTTGTTGTAACACAATGGCAGAAGCTAACGCAAATAAGGGGACCATGACGGCCAAAGCCGCTGTTGAACTAGCAACAGAAGCCCAAGCTCTTCTGGCTAAACTCGCTAAAGCCATGGGTAAAGGAGGAGAAAACCAGTGGTTAGACTGGATCTTTAAGAAACAGTGGGCTTTGTAAGTGAACCTCCTTGGTTGGTGATGGGTAGTGAAGTGCACAATCAGTTATAAGTAACTCGTGGTAAAGGGAGGGGTAAAGAATTGATGATTTTTTTTTATTAAAAGTAGTTTGCAGAGGAAGGGTCAATTTGCAGTAAAGACAGAGATTGGAAGATGTATTGGCAGTTATGCAATCATCTGAAGGGTATCTGTTACTAGTATGAGTAAAGATACCAGTGGTGAATTCTCAAGTTCCGGTTGGTAAGTCCTACGTAGGCTGGGTGTTGTTGGTATATAGGTGTAGAGTTCGTGACTTTCAGGGAGTAGTCGAGCATAGAAATATGGTGCTATTACTTCTACATGGCAAATGCCATAAGTACAGACAGTTTTTGGTTTGGTAGTGTTCTCATGAGGACCGTTTCGTTAGCATTGAATTCTTGGGAATACCCGTTCGTTCGGAGTCCCTGGAATGGTGCTGCCTCTCGCGAATGCGACACAACTCTTAAGATTAAGGGCAACAAATCATTCCATTTGACTTGATGGGGTCCGTTCGTCTATGTCCTAGCTTGAGAAATCTATGTTAAATCTCAGTGTGTCCTGTATGCATTTGACAAATCACGTAACAGAAACTTTCATGATCTATGAACATTGAAATTTGAGTTCTGTAAGGAAATTTTGAGTGTACACTTTATCTACCGATGTGAGGATATATTTTGTAACATGTAACCCCATTTATTATTATATGATATGAGGTATCTAACTCAAATCATTATTATTCTATGATGATGTACTTAACACCATTTATTATTATATGATATGATGTATGTAACACCATTTATTATTATATTATATGATATGATGTACGTAACACCATTTATTATTATGATATGACAGGATGTATTTACCACCATACAGTATTATTATGACATGATGTACCTAACCCCATGTGCTATTATTTTTGGTGCCATTTTGTAATATGTATCCCAATATATTTTTTTATGAAGGTGCGTCACATTCTAGTAGTATGTTAACAGATTTCCATTTCTTGTACCTAATCCTGACCACCGGTAGGGAATTATTTTTCTATTTTATTGATGATTTGTGCAATGTTTTGTATGAGCATTCATACTTTATATTAATGATTTAATGTGTCTGTCACTACTTACGTGTTTTCTGAACGTTACCGCATAATATGAATCTTGAGGAAGGAGGAAGCTTTGTAATTGTCATGATAAGAGCTAACCTGAAAACCTTAAGGATTCATATTACGCTCAAACGTCCACAAAACCTCTTGAGTCCCCCAGTGGAAACGTACTCCGTTTTCTCGGTTCCTTGTTGACGTCACCGACGGGCAGCCTTTGTGTATGTGAGCAGACGCTGTATGCGGGGACCTGTTGCCATCCAACACTTTGTAATCAATTTAATTTTGCTTTCGATAGCTGAGTCAGAGCATTGTTAGTTGAGATAATAATAGAGAATGAAAATGAGTCCATAGTCTCAGTTTCAACGTCAGAATGTACCGTAAATTAATTCATCGGAATAGGAGTAGGTGGAATCCCTGGCCTGTTTTGAGTGAGGGCGCAGCGGGCATTTCAACCGTTAGTAAGTCCCGTCCCTTCTTCCATACAGGTATGCTGCTATTCCACTCTGTGTTGTAATTTGCCCTTCTTTAAGTGATTTGACCCAATTGATAGTTGATTGTGCAAGTGTTACAGTAACGTAGTTGATATGCTCTGAGTAAAGTCATATTTACGTCTTTAACGTCCCCTGAAACGTGATGTTGTTGTCACCGGTTAGTAAGTGCCCGTCCCTTCATCCATACAGGTCCCTAGCGCAGCCTAGGCCGTGTCTGTAGGGTGGATGTTGCTTCCACAATGTTTGGGAAGATGTCCGAGGTCCAGTAGGATCTTTTACCTTCGTGAGAGCCGGCCGTCAGACACTCCAGACTACCTATAGCCCCCATAGCTGGCTCGTCTGTCCCTAACGCTTGGCCCACGAGGTGACGCCGGATCACCAAGCCACCCACCACTACTAGCCCCCATCATTGGTGGATGAGTGTCTAACTCAGTAGGGTTATTTGTGTGGTGGAATCACTCCACTGGGATCTCCAGAGTTCGTTGGAAAGTACTCTGGTGGCTGGACCCCATGGCTGTTGCTTGAGTATCACACCTGACGACTGAGTATTGTAGTGGCAGTTGCCATAGTATTTATGGTGCTAAGTGACTGTAATAGTTGTGGGTTGAGTATGGCCACCCAGTAGGGTTGGAAGAGTTATTATGTCCACCCAGTAATGGTGTGAGTATGTTGAGCCTGAGGGCCTAGTACTAGATTTCGTCTGTTAGTACAAATAATTTCTTTCTTTTAATTTCATATTCATGTTAAATAAACTTTGTATTTGTATAATTGTGTCTATTAATTACCTACAGTATTTACCGTTATTTCTTCCCTATTGCTGGATACTATCATTACACCTACCCACGAGCCTCCTATCGTCACGCTACCAATGATGATAAGTAAGAGTAAAAGGAATTGTTATAAATGGTGGGCAGTACCAACCCTCATAGTCTTACCTTCTTTACTGTACCGTTGGGAATTACGGCACAAATTACACAGTCAGAGGACGGTACTCTCTGATCAGCACCTACATTGACTTTTAATTGGTTTGAGGATCTCCTCTCCCCTTCTGTTTGAATGGCTAGGTGATGAGGTGCACAAAGGGATAATTCAGTTGAAGACTTTACTTTACACAATTTGTCATAGACCTGTTGAATATGTCCCAAGTGATTTCCCTTAGTGTCAACATACGAGATTATCTCCTCCGGGATTAACTCATATTCGCCAATGACAGTGCCAACTCTCAAATACACTGATTTATCGGTACAATTACTTACTGGCAAATATATACGTGAATCTGGCTGTACTCTAACACATATCTCTGGTTGTTGGTTGAAACTTTTATGCGTGAATCGTATGCTCAGAATTTGACCTATCTCTACTTTCACCTTGATGGATAAGATCGGTGCATGGTGGCCTCGTACAATAGTCTTCCTATCAATATGGAGCCTCTTCAACTGTGGTGGACAAGGTACATCGGGCTTTAATGACAATCTATTGACACATTTGATTCCTTACATGTGATCTCTCATTACTACTTTCCCATATTCATGTGACTGGCCTACCCAAATGAAAAGTTTCCTTTTACGTTCCCAGGCTACTCTAAATCTACCAAGGAGATCTGCTCCGAATAGTAATTCTGCATTAAAATATTTATCATCCACCACAATAGCATGGTGTCTGACTTGCAACTGGGGTGTTACTTGTACTGTTATGACTACTTTACCTTTAATTTTTAACTCATCTCCCGTAACACCCTGGTATCTATCTTTACAAGGTTTGCTGGGTTGCAAATTCAAAGTTTTTACTAGACTCTCCTGAATTAAGGTGACTTCACTACCTGTATCTATTAAAGCAAGACAGACCCGTTCATTTACAGTAAACCAAATGCAAGGAGACACATTGGAAGGGACCCGCTTATGTCAATATTTTGGATATTGCCGACGATTGGAGTGTCCGGGGCAGCGTGGACTGTTTCTCCGACATCCTACTTCTAAGCAATCCCATCATGAACGTGGGGGTGGATTTAAGGGGCAAGTAGAAGTATCATGATTCGGTGTTCGGCAATATGGACAGTAAGGTCCCTGTCGCTTTCCAACTAACTTTTTACGAGGACTTTCAAATAAGGCTACAGCGTGTTGATCTCGCTTACTACTGGTATCCCAAGCTCCTCCTGTTACGTTACCTTCTGCCCTACTGGCTCTTTCATTCTTTATTGGGAGTTCTTGGTTCGCCTGCTTGTGAACTGGCCGGATACCAGGATACCCAGTTCTGTTACTTCTCAGATAGCTATGTCGGAGTTTCTCCAAGTGTTCGGCCATCATGTCTACTGGACAACAAGGGGAATAGTAAGATATCAACTCGTCTTTCAACTGTTCTGGCAGTTTCTGGTACAATTTATCTTTCAACGTTTGTTCTTCACCTTCCCTGGACCCATACCGGCGGAAAATGATGGTGAGAGCGGATTTAATTTGGCTCAAGAAGCGCCGGGGATCATCCTCCAAATTGTACTCTGACCGCACAAATTTCTGCCAGGCAACTTCCAGAGGGATTGGTTTCACAAACAATTTCCGCAAGGTTGCTTTAAGTTTATCCCAATCTTCCTCATCGGTACCGAGTTCTACTTGGACCATGTCTTCAATCTGCTGGTCCATGCGGTCGGTAGCTACATACCATCTATCCCTGGAGCTAACTGCGCAATACTCTACTCTCTTACAGAATTTAGTTAAGATGGTGTCTGCGTTAAGACCAACGAGGTCGTCAAAGGACAGCCTCGGAATGTATTGGTGGTAATGGGGGCCAGGAGGTCGGCTGGGTATATCGTTAGGAGGGGGCAAAAGTGGAACCACGGCAGGAGGGGGCACAAGTGGAACCACGGCAGGAGGGGGCACAAGTGGAACCACGGCAGGAGGGGGCACAAGTGGAACCACGGCAGGAGGGAGCACAAGTGGAACCACGGCAGGACGAGTAGGTACAGCCGGTGCTTCCCTCCGTTCATCAAGCAAAGCTTGTTGTCTCCTTATCGTATCCATAGACTCAGCGAGTTTAGTCCGAAGAGCTTGCATTTCTGTTGCTGAATCAACAGCGGCTTTGGCCGTCATGGTCCCCTTATTTGTGTTAGCATCTGCCATTGTGTTACAACAAATCACTACAATAACCCACTTTAAATACGATACATGCACAGTTCTCACTCAAGACCCAAGGACTGGTACTTATTTTCTGCACTACCACTAAACATTCCATGCATCAACTATTCAAAATACTGTTCAGATTATTAATCTCCCAAAAGAAAATATTATTGCATGAAAACTCACTTAGACACTTTGCCATTCACAAACTCAGTATGGTGCAACACTGTGTGAACACTTCACGAATTTCTGTACTCACAATTCTGGGTCCATGCACTTGTATAACATTTTCCATACACCGTATCACCATAAGGTCCTCACATATATAATACTGTATTCTGAAAGTATATTGGCATTAGAGTTCACATAACATACGTTTCACCAAATAATGAACCGTTAGCACCTGGTTAAAATAACTTTAAAATTATAACATATACATAGGAATATTAATAGTAGGAACTGTAAAATGCCCTGAGATATTAAGTAAATGGAATATATATCCTACCTAACACATAACTAAAGAATATTACAAGTAGAGAATTAGCATCCACTTAACCTTTGCATATAGTGAAATGCTTCTGTTAGCACTCAGAATTAAAACACTGGGCACTCCCATGATGGAAACATTTCACAACTAGTGCCACGGCCCAAACATGTATTCACTGTCTGTAAGTAATACTGAGTTAACAACGGAAAAAAAAATTTGGCAGACTGTTACACATCATAATTCTTCCAATATTAACGAACCTTATTCACACTCTACACTCAAGTTATTGTTGCAGGCATCATTTACTTTAAACAAGACTTTTTTCTAACCTAACTCCAAGGTATTTCTTTGAACTTATTTCACTTTCTCTGCAAACCACCACAAAAAGCTGTACCTCGGAAAAATATGGAACAAAATCATTAGCAATCTGAAATACTCATTAGTTACAGTGGAATGGTTATTAAATACCCGTACAGAGAAATGGTTATCACTCAGTTAAAACTCCAGTATCACAGTCATTCCTCCCAACTCGATACTATGTTCATTACATCACCATAGCTGCCACCATTTATGAGGGCTTGAGCTGCCACCATTTATGAGGGCCTCTGTGTGCCAGTAACAATTCCTTTTACTCTTACTTATCATCATTGGTAGCGTGACGATAGGAGGCTCGTGGGTAGGTGTAATGATAGTATCCAGCAATAGGGAAGAAATAACGGTAAATACTGTAGGTAAATAATAGACACAAATATACAAATACAAAGTTTATTTAAACATGAATATGAAATTAGAAGAAAGAATTTATTTGTACTAACAGATGAAATCTAGTACTAGGCCCTCAGGCTCCACATACTCACACCATTACTGGGTGGACATAATAACACTTCCAACCCTACTGGGTGGACATACTCAATACACAACTATTATAGTCACTTAGCACCATAAATTCTAGGGCAACTGCCACTACAACACTCAGTCGTCAGGTGTGATACTCAAGCAACAGCCATGGGGTCCAGCCACCATGGAGTACTTTCCAACGAACTCTGGAGATCCCAGTGGATTAATTTCACCACACAAATAACCCTACTGAGTTAGACACTCATCCACCAATGATGGGGGCTGGTAGTGGTGTGTGACTTGGTGATGCGGCGTCACCTTGTGGGCCGAGCGTGAGGGCTAGACGAGCCAGCTATGGGGGCTATAGGTGATCTGAAGTGTCTGACGGCCGGGTCTCACGAAGGTAACAGATCCTACTGGACCTCGGACATCTCCCCAGACATTGTGGATACAACATCCACCCTACAGACACGGCCTAGGCTGCGTTAGGGACCTGTATGGATGAAGGGACGGGCACTTACTAACCGGTGACAACAACATCACGTTTCAGGGGACGTTAAAGACGTAAATATGACTTTACTCAGAGCATATCAACTACGTTACTGTAACACTTGCACAATCAACTATTAATTGGGTCAAATCACTTAAAGAAGGGCAAATTACAACACAGCGTGGAATGGCATACCTGTATGGATGAAGGGACGGGCACTTACTAACGGTTGAAATGCCCACGGCGCCCTCACTCAAACCAGGCCAGGGAGTCCACCTACTCCTATTCCGATGAATTAATTTACGGTACACTCTGACCTTGAAATTGAGACTATGAACTCATTTTCATTCTCTACTATTATCTTCACTAACAATGCTCTGACTCAGCTATCGAAAGCAAAATTAAATTGATTACAAAGGGTTGGATGGCAACAGGTCCCAGCATACAGCGTCTGCTCCCATAGACAAAGGCGGGGGAAACAGAGAAAACGGGGAACGTTTCCACTGGGGGACTCAGAAGGTTTTGTGGACGTTTGAGCGTAATATGAATCCTTAAGGTTTTCAGGTTAGCTCTTATCATGATCATTACACCTGGACCTAAAGCATGGGACCAGGGAACACTACCGACCATACCACAAGAGCACTTAAAGCAGTTCTAGACTATGTGATATTTCACACATAGCCTGTTCATCGAGCTGATGGCACCGTGAACCTGGATTCGGTAAAATGCTACTGACAGCCACATAAGCAGCATGGGCAGTTCCCAATGAGAGGTTCACGGTGCCATCAGCTCGATGAACAGGCTTTGTGCGAAATATCACATAGTCTAGAACTGCTTTTAGTGCTCTTGTGGTATGGTCGGTAGCATTCCCTGGTCCCATGCATTAGGTCCAGGGTTCGAGTCCTGGCTGGTGAGGTCGTTCAATATATATATATATATATATATATATATATATATATATATATATATATATATATATATATATATATCTTAATAAAATCACACGGGAGAATGGAAACAACGGAGTACCTTAGCTTTCGTCTTTATTCAAGACATCTTCAGAGGCAACTGGATTACATGGACAGAGAGAGGCTTAAATATACAGGGTGACCTAAAAACATGAGGTCAGGTCAAAATGATGACATCCACTAATCCCCACATGTAATTGTAATTATGTAGGTCAGACAGGAAAAACACTGCAGCTCAGAATCAAACAACATAAGTATAATATTAGAACTGCATCTGAAAGCAGTGCCTTGTTCGTTCATGTTAGGAATAATAATCACCCCATTGCTTGGGAAAAAAGCTTAGAAGTTTTCAAATCATCTTGTGTCACAGAAAGACTTCTTGTTGAAGCTAGTTTGATTAAGGAATTAAAATCAATAAACCTTAGTGATGGTCAGTTCAAAGCTGATAATATGTTACATAAATTTATTTGTCAGTGGCCCAAGGTTAAAAATGCTTTAAAAACCTTTGATCTAGATGTATGATAGTTATTTTGTGGGTCCCCTTTTTTCTGACCTGACTTGACTAGTCACGTCACCACCCTTCTCTTAAGCTCCTCTACGTTTGTGTTGGTGTGGGGATTAGTGGATGTCATCATTTTGACCTGACCTCATGTTTTTAGGTCACCCTGTATATTTAAGCCTCTCTCTGTCCATGTAATCCAGTTGCCTCTGAAGATGTCTTGAATAAAGACGAAAGCTAAGGTACTCCGTTGTTTCCATTCTCCCGTGTGATTTTATCAAGATTTATCTTATCCACGTTTTCATTGTGGATTTACATGAAATATATATATATATATATATATATATATATATATATATATATATATATATATATATATATATATATATTATATATATATATATATGTAACCGGTCGGAATTTACTCTGGACTTTAATTTCTCACTTGACTTGGGGTTTATTAAAAATTAATAGATGGTAATGGCAGTGGAAGCGCCCCTTTGAGAAAAAATCCCGAACCAGCACAAGAACACTTAAATCTACTAAACAAATGACTTGTCCGTGACCCGTGGAAGGATAGCATCTGTGACTGGGATGAATGAGACACACTGTAAAATTTAGACACATATATTCCCTCCAACACTACAAACACAATCAAATAATGGTACACCAATATGCGCACCTCTTAACTTGAACTTAAAACACTACTCTGGGGAATAAAAGTTATACATGATATAGAAATTATTAGAAACTCAGGCAACAATAAATTTGAAGTATTAAGAACTGTTGCTTGCACACATGAAACAGGCCTTAAAGGCTTTCACACAATAATATCAGTCACTTAGGAAATGGTATTAAAAATTAAGAAATTAACTACTCTACAATGAATAGGCCTTAAGGGCACTCAACAAAATTATATCATCCCAACAGATGCACTCTTCCTAACCTAACTTAAGCACTACTCTGGGGAACAAAAGTTATTCCTGATATCAGAATTATGGAGAAAATTTAGATGCACTAAAAGAATCAAATCACAGTATCACTCTGGTTCCACTTAATGACACAAACATTCAAAAAACACAACTATCAAAATTATTTAAGAAATATTAAACTACACACGTCAAGATAATATCAGTAACTGAGAATGGTATTAACTACACCCGTAATAAGGGAGATAAAATGTTCCTCTAGGTAGCTCCTAGAGTCCTAGATTCATGGTCTCAGTGTGTGACAATTAATTCACTCAGATAGCCTCAGTGTACCCCCAGTGCGTCCATGGGCAGGAAGGGAGTGAGCCAATCAGACCTTGTGCAGTTGAGAGAAGCTTTAGCTTCCCGTTAGCAAGAGGGTTTCACTAAGCAGCTCGGGACATGTGGTGTTGTGAGCCGACGTCAGCTGGGCACCCAGACGGCTAGATTCCCTCAAGAGATCCTTTGGTACCCCGCTAAACAGTGACAGGCCTACTCTGATCGGTCCAATGGCGACAATCGCCACCCTCAATCATCAACGGCAGTCTCAAACGGCAGTCAATCTCTCGCAATCAAACTCCGGTCAACTCCAGTCAAGTGGGTTCTGACGGAAACCCTGAAATGAACTCACTGTTAGCTCTAGTTAACTTTACCACTGCCCTATCTAAACCCTGTCTGAGATTGAATGAGACTTACTTGTTATACTGCCATCGCGCAGCACAGGTGACTAGGCCACGTGACTATTTCTGTGACAGACGCCCAAGGACGTCTTGTCTATGTGGATGCTTCCCGCGACTGAGAGAGAGGCAGCGTCGCGTCCTCTCAAGGCGTTAGCTTAGGTCTATGTGACATATTTTCCGCCTAACTAATAACTCCTTGGGACACCCGTAACATTATTCAGACTGCTAAACGATCTATAATAATTTAAAATTCAATAATAGTCCCTTACTTCATGAATCGCATCATTATTAAATCGGTAAACTACATTTAATATCATATAGGCCTAGTTCCACCATCTCTCGCTATGAGCAGGAAGCGCTCTCTCCCCTCAGATGACCTTGAACGCTGAGTATCGCTTATGGCGGGGCATTTGAAATTACTCTGAAATTTCTGAATATTACATATATATATATATATATATATATATATATATATATATATATATATATATATATATATATATATATATATATATATATATATATATATATATATATATAGTACACACATTTTGTGATCAGTCCAGTTTTTTATTTAATCCCCTTTACTTAGTTACCACTAAGTTTTGAATCTTATTTGTGAACTATCAATTCAGTTCCGTCAGCGTACTACCGATTCGACCTTTCTTTTACAACTGGGATATCTACATTTCAATTGGATTCATAATGGGTCGACAGCCATTCAACTGAGGCTGAATGTCTCCAAAAATATCTGGAAAATAAGTGTGTCAAGAGAGCGGACTGGGTTTTTTAACTCTAAAAGTAGGGCATCGGTTCACTAGATATCGTCCCTCCCTCCCTCCCTCTATCTGTCTATCTGTCTTTGTGTCTGCATATTTATCTATCCGTCTGTCAGTCTCGCTCTTCATTATCTTTCAATCTATTTATCTATATATCTATCTATCTATCCGTCTGTCTGTCTTTGTGCCTGCATATTTATCTATCTGTGTGTCTGTTACCCATAGATTTTTTTTTTTTTTCAGTTGAAGGAAGTTTGAACCTTCTGTCTCTCGCTGTAACAAGTGAGTTACAGTAATATTAGTTATAAAGGGAGGTGATGCACCACCCCTCCCCCCCCCCCCTAACTGTGTGAAGCTTATGTCCCTCCTCTGTGTGTGTAAATCCCCTCTATACCATTCTGTAAAACTCCACATATTTGTAAATAAATTTTATCGAAAGAGACGTTTTCAAGAGATATTTTGGAATGTCCCCAGACGAAAGCCTATCCACTCATAACCACCCACATGCACTGGTCGTACATTATCAGCGTGACCTATCACCAAAATAGTTGGAGAGGTCAATGTTTTAACCTGCAGTCACAAGGTCAACACAAAGGGTATATCTGTCTCCGGAGTTGTATTCCACCCACACCTGACACCGTTGACAAGAGGAACATTAACACAGATGCTAGCGACCAGGGATGTGTCAGGTTATGAGATGCACGAGAGTTGACGTACAAGGCATGTGTTAGTAACTGTGGGGATATGTCAAGTTTCATCATAGCACGTAAACGTGTATATTTTAAACTGGCCAACTATTCAGTTATTTATACAAAGAAATTAAGGAGTTAGAAAATGTACAGTCAACCCTCACTCTACGCGGTTAATGTAACCCACATGGTACCGCGTAAAGTGAATAACATAAGATATGGGATTTAATGAAATAGAGACCAGCTGACCCCCAAACTCCACTTTTTCTAACACAATACCTATGTTCTAGTAAAAATAACATCTTAATTTTATGATGGTACATGCACACAATTAATACTTAAGAGAAATAGAGAAATACAGTCGCCAAGTTAATGTTCATTCAAATAATGGACTCAACTCCCTCCCCCTCTTCTCACACTACACTGCCAGCTCTTCCCTCTCTGAGAAATTTTGGGGGGAAAACCAGGTATAGTAATCAATAATACCTCAAACTAAAGTTAGGATAATATTATTGACATTGCTGGATTCCTTGTAAGACCAGGAATATTTTGAATACAAATGTCATATATTTTGCACAAAAGATAATATATTTACTCAGAGTAAACATTATATCTAAAATTTGTATGTCTAATGCAAAATCTATGATGTTTATATTCAAAATGATCATCAAATTGTAAGAATTCCAGCAATGTAAATTATATTCTGGCCAGGTAATTTGGATGAATTTTATGAGCTAAAACAAATATCTTCAGTTAATAAAAAAAAAATATTCTTCACGACACTATCTGTCAATCAAAGTACCCCACCTTGCCTCCCCCCTCTGCCAACCGGGCCAGATGGTCGGTCCATCCCAACCCTCCCCCCCCCCACCCCCCACCAATCCTCCCTTCAAGAGAAAGGTTGGGTGAAAAAACTAGATTTTAACATTTAGTATTAAATAATACCTCAGATTAAAGTTAGGATAATATAATTGACATTGCTGGATTCCTTGTAAAACCAGGAATATTTTGAATATAAATGTCATATATTTTGCACAAAAGATAACATATTTACTCAGAGTAAACATTATATCTAAAATTTGTATGTCTAATGCAAAATATATGATGTTTATATTCAAAATGATCATCAAATTGTAAGAATTCCAGCAATGTAAATTATATTCTGGCCGGGTAATTTGTATTAATTTTATGAGCTAAAACAAATATCTTCAGTTAATAAAAAAAAAAAAATATTCTTCACACCGTGGTGCCAGGTGGTCGGTCACCAGTCCCTCCCTCCCTCCCACCCCCCACCAACCCTCTCTACCAGACTGGGAATACCAGACTGTTTACCTTTTTAGTAATAAATAATAAATTAGACTGAAGTTAGGATAATATAATTGACATTGCTGGATTCCTTGTAAGACCAGGAATATTTTGAATATAAATGTCATATATTTTGCACAAAAGATAACATATTTACTCAGAGTAAACATTATATCTAAAATTTGTATGTCTAATGCAGAATATATGATGTTTATATTCAAAATGATCATCAAATTGTAAGAATTCCAGCAATGTAAATTATATTCTGGCCAGATAATTTGTATGAATTTTATGAGCTAAATAAAAAAATTATACTTCACCCGTGTAAAGGGGTACACCCACCGCGGAATGTGAGCATCCTGGGTTCTGGCAGGGCACCATGGAAACGCGGAATGTGGGACCTCGTAAAGTGAGGGTTGACTGTATATGTTATCTTGGCCATCTTTTTTTTCTTTACAAAATTTTATTGGAAACTACCTGTATGATATCATCAGTAAACGTAGGGTCTTAGTGCACGACTTATTTTAAACATGCTAACTAATGACACTTATATAGAAATATCTTATACCTGTCAATAATATTACCTTCCCTTCTTCCCCAAGCAATCCTTGACTAATTATAAATGCATGACACAATCTTATCTCGACTACCAGCTAACACTTGCTTCACCATCATCACCACCACCATCAACACCACTACGACCACCACTGCCATCAGCACTACCACCACCACTACAATCACCATCACCACTACAACTATTAATCACTACCACCACCATCATCAGAACCACCACCACCACCACCAGCGGAATGTAACGACAAGAGGAGGCGCCGACCACCTCGCCCGGGGCTATAACTATATGAAGAAGGTTCATGTCCTAAGATGAAGCGGTAAGATCGAGTACCACATATTACAGAAAGTTGTATACACGCTGCCTTAAAGATTTTCGTTGGGAGCGCGTGAATGTTTGTATTACACAGCAAATCGTCCTCACTTGTAGGAGACCTCGCATATCAACAAATGAGGGCAATGTTGTTCTTGTATTATAAGCATTCACGCAACATCCACCAAAATATGTAAGCAGTGTGTATACATCTTTCTGAAACACGTTTTAAATCAGCTGAGTCTCATCCTGAAACCTCTACGAGTTGTATATCCTCAGCGACCAATAAGGAAAGGGCAGAGAGCCATTCATATCACCCTACCTTTATTCCTTGTTTGATGTCCCTGGGAAATATCTTTGAATAGTATATCCTGAGGCTTTTGTCAGAGGATGAAGTAAAAACGCCTGTGATGAGCAGATTAAAGGTTGTCATTAAAAGTCGACAAGTCAGTCCTGTTGTGCATCTGAGAAGCTTCCCACCACTTGTGATAGTTTGCCTGCCAGACACCTAAAAGACGACTTATAACTTAATGAACCTCTACGACAAATAATGGGTTAAGAGACTTATTAGTTTCGTACAATCCATAAAAGTAAAGCCACTTAAGGTTTCATTAGATTGCATTCCTTTGGACTTAATATTACCAACGAATTGAAGTGAATGTTCATTGTTTTATTGAATTCCGATGACAATTTTCTCAGATATTAAATCAAGGAATGTTTTTGCATCATAGTCTTATGAGTCTTATTGGACGACTTAATCCATCTACGATCCCTTAGCTGCATCGCTATTTGTTCCTTGGTCACACCTTCAACTTATATACCCAGTGAAGATTTTAACAACATTTCCAAACAATAACTGGTTCTCGCAT
>CAUDMG010002144.1:0-28729 GCA_958450375.1 Homarus gammarus
TTCTGTGTCCTAGCACGTGTCCTGTGTCCTAGCACGTGTCCTATGTCCTAGCACGTGTCCTTCTGCGTCCTAGCACGCGTCCTTCTGTGTCCTAGCACGTGTCCTTCTGTGTCCTAGCACGTGTCCTGAGTCCTAGCACGTTTCCCTGTACCCTGTGTCCTAGCACGTGTCCTTATGTGTCCTAGCACGTGTCCTTCTGTGTCCTAGCACGTGTCCTTCTGTGTCCTAGCACGTGTCCTTCTGTGTTCTAGCACGTGTCCTTCTGTGTCCTAGCACGTGTCCTTCTGTGTTCTAGCACGTGTCTTTGTATCCGAGCACGTGTCCTTTTGTGTCCCAGCACGTGTCCTTCTGTGTCCCAGCACGTGTCCTTCTGTGTCCTAGCACGTGTCCTTCTGTGTCCTAGCACGTATCCTTCTGTGTTCTAGCACGTGTCCTTCTGTGTCCTAGCACGTGTCCTTCGTCCTAGCACGTGTCCTTCTGTGTTCTAGCACGTGTCTTTGTATCCGAGCACGTGTCCTTTTGTGTCCCAGCACGTGTTTTTGTATCCTAGCACGTGTCGTTCTGTGTCCTAGCACGTATCCTTCTGTGTTCTAGCACGTGTCTTTGTATCCGAGCACGTGTCCCTTTGTGTCCCAGCACGTGTCCTTCTGTGTCCTAGCACGTATCCTTCTGTGTCCTAGCACGTATCCTTCTGTGTCCTAGCACGTGTCCTTTTGTGTCCCAGCACGTGTCCTTCTGTGTCCTAGCACGTGTCCTTCTGTGTCCTAGCACGTGTCCTTCTGTGTTCCAGCACGTGTCCTTCTGTGTCCTAGCACGTGTCCTTCTGTGTCCTAGCACGTGTCCTTCTATGTCCTAGCACGTGTCCTGTGTCCTAGCACGTGTCCTTCTATGTCCTAGCACGTGTCCTTCTGTGTCCTAGCACGTGTCCTTCTGTGTCCTAGCACGTGTCCTGTGTCCTAGCACGTGTCCTATGTCCTAGCACGTGTCCTTCTGCGTCCTAGCACGCGTCCTTCTGTGTCCTAGCACGTGTCCTTCTGTGTCCTAGCACGTGTCCTGAGTCCTAGCACGTTTCCCTGTACCCTGTGTCCTAGCACGTGTCCTTCTGTGTCCTAGCACGTGTCCTTCTGTGTCCTAGCACGTGTCCTTCTGTGTCCTAGCACGTGTCCTTCTGTGTTCTAGCACGTGTCCTTCTGTGTCCTAGCACGTGTCCTTCTGTGTTCTAGCACGTGTCTTTGTATCCGAGCACGTGTCCTTTTGTGTCCCAGCACGTGTCCTTCTGTGTCCCAGCACGTGTCCTTCTGTGTCCTAGCACGTGTCCTTCTGTGTCCTAGCACGTATCCTTCTGTGTTCTAGCACGTGTCCTTCTGTGTCCTAGCACGTGTCCTGTGTCCTAGCACGTGTCCTTCTGTGTTCTAGCACGTGTCTTTGTATCCGAGCACGTGTCCTTTTGTGTCCCAGCACGTGTTTTTGTATCCTAGCACGTGTCGTTCTGTGTCCTAGCACGTATCCTTCTGTGTTCTAGCACGTGTCTTTGTATCCGAGCACGTGTCCCTTTGTGTCCCAGCACGTGTCCTTCTGTGTCCTAGCACGTATCCTTCTGTGTCCTAGCACGTATCCTTCTGTGTCCTAGCACGTGTCCTTTTGTGTCCCAGCACGTGTCCTTCTGTGTCCTAGCACGTGTCCTTCTGTGTCCTAGCACGTGTCCTTCTGTGTCCTAGCACGTGTCCTTCTGTGTCCTAGCACGTGTCCTGTGTCCTAGCACGTGTCCTTCTTGTCCTAGCACGTGTCCTTCTGTGTCCTAGCACGTGTCCTTCTGTGTCCTAGCACGTGTCCTGTGTCCTAGCACGTGTCCTATGTCCTAGCACGTGTCCTTCTGCGTCCTAGCACGCGTCCTTCTGTGTCCTAGCACGTGTCCTTCTGTGTCCTAGCACGTGTCCTGAGTCCTAGCACGTTTCCCTGTACCCTGTGTCCTAGCACGTGTCCTTCTGTGTCCTAGCACGTGTCCTTCTGTGTCCTAGCACGTGTCCTTCTGTGTTCTAGCACGTGTCTTTGTATCCGAGCACGTGTCCTTTTGTGTCCCAGCACGTGTCCTTCTGTGTCCCAGCACGTGTCCTTCTGTGTCCTAGCACGTGTCCTTCTGTGTCCTAGCACGTATCCTTCTGTGTTCTAGCACGTGTCCTTCTGTGTCCTAGCACGTGTCCTTCTGTGTCCTAGCACGTATCCTTCTGTGTTCTAGCACGTGTCTTTGTATCCGAGCACGTGTCCCTTTGTGTCCCAGCACGTGTCCTTCTGTGTCCTAGCACGTGTCCTTCTGTGTCCTAGCACGTATCCTTCTGTGTCCTAGCACGTGTCCTTTGTGTCCCAGCACGTGTCCTTCTGTGTCCTAGCACGTGTCCTTCTGTGTCCTAGCACGTGTCCTTCTGTGTCCTAGCACGTGTCCTTCTGTGTCCTAGCACGTGTCCTTCTGTGTCCTAGCACGTGTCCTTCTATGTCCTAGCACGTGTCCTGTGTCCTAGCACGTGTCCTTCTATGTCCTAGCACGTGTCCTTCTGTGTCCTAGCACGTGTCCTTCTGTGTCCTAGCACGTGTCCTGTGTCCTAGCACGTGTCCTATGTCCTAGCACGTGTCCTTCTGCGTCCTAGCACGCGTCCTTCTGTGTCCTAGCACGTGTCCTTCTGTGTCCTAGCACGTGTCCTGAGTCCTAGCACGTTTCCCTGTACCCTGTGTCCTAGCACGTGTCCTTCTGTGTCCTAGCACGTGTCCTTCTGTGTCCTAGCACGTGTCCTTCTGTGTCCTAACACGTGTCCTGAGTTCTAGCACGTGTCCTGTGTCCTACCACGTGTCCTTCTGTGTCCTAGCACGTGTCCTTCTGTGTCCTAGCACGTTTCCTGTGTCCTAGCACGTGTCCTTCTGTGTCCTAGCACGTGTCCTTCTGTGTCCTAGCACGTGTCCTTCTGTGTCCTAGCACGTGTCCTTGTGTCCTAGCACGTGTCCTATGTCCTAGCATGTGTCACAAGGGGAGATT
This sequence comes from Homarus gammarus, assembly GCA_958450375.1. Lineage (NCBI taxonomy): Eukaryota > Metazoa > Arthropoda > Malacostraca > Decapoda > Nephropidae > Homarus > Homarus gammarus. Next base: position 3,026 of record CAUDMG010002144.1, read on the forward strand.
TTAGCTATACAGTCTATATTGAGAGAGAGAGAGAGAGAGAGAGAGAGAGAGAGAGAGGTAATAATAACAGTAGTAATATATGATCAGTATCTGTGACGGCGGAGGTTGACATGTGATAAATACCTCCCTCCCTCCCTCCCTCACTCACTCCTTCACTCCCTCACTCCGTCCCTCCCTCACTCCTTCACTCCCTCACTCCGTCCCTCCCTCACTCCTTCACTCCCTCCCTCCCTCCCTCCCTCCCTCACTCCTTCACTCCCTCCCTCCCTCACTCCTTCACTCCCTCACTCCTTCACTCCCTCCCTCCCTCACTCCGTCTCTCCCTCCCTCCTTCACTCCCTCCCGCCCTCACTCCGTCCCTCCCTCACACCTTCACTCCCTCACTCCCTCTCTCCCTCACTCCCGTCCTCTTCCCTCCTCCCTCCACTCACTCCGTCCTCTCCCTCACTCCCTCCCTCCCTCCCTCACTCCTTCACTCCCTCCCTCCCTCACTTCCTTCACTCCCTCACTCCTTCACCTCCCTCCCTCCCTCACTCCGTCTCTCCCTCCCTCCTTCACTCCCTCCCGCCCTCACTCCGTCCCTCCCTCACTCCTTCACGTCCCTCCCCCTCCCTCACTCCCTCACTCCCTCTCTCCTCACTCCGTCTCTCCTCCCTCACTCCGTCTCTCCCTCACTCCGTCTCCCTCCCTCACTCCTTCACTCCCTCACTCCGTCACTCCGTCCCTCACCTCCTTCACTCCCTCCCTCCCTCACTCCGTCTCTCCCTCACTCCTTCACTCCTCACTCCTTCACTCCCTCACCCCGTCACCTCACCTCACTCCTTCACTCCCTCACCTCCCTCCCTCACCTCCTCCGTCACCTCACTCACTCCCTCTCCCCTCACCTCCGTCTCTCCCTCACTCACCTCCCTCACCTCACTCCCTCACTCCTCCCTCCCTCACTCCTCCTCCTCTCCTCCCTCACCTCCGTCCCTCTCCTCCCTTCACTTACCATTCCTCCTTCACTCCTCCCTCACCCCTCACTCTCCCTCACTCCTTCACTCCCTCACTCCTTCACTCCCTCACTCCGTCTCTCCCTCACTCCGTCTCTCCCTCCCTCAGTCCTCCCTCATCCTTCACTCCCTCACTCCGTCTCCCCTCACCCGTCTCCTCCCTCACCCTGCACTCCTCACTCCTTCACTCCACTCCCTCACTCTTCACCTCCCTCACTCCGTCATCTCCCTCACTCCGTCACTCCCTCACTCTCTCCCTCACTCCTTCACTCCCTCACCTCCTTCACTCCCTCACTCCGTCTCTCCCTCACTCTCCTCTCTCCCTCACTCCGTCACTCCCTCACTCCTTCCCTCCCTCACTCCTTCCTCCTACCGTCTCTTCACCTCCCTCACTCCCTCACTCCTCCCTCACTCCGTCATCATCCCTCACGTCCTTCACTCCTTCCTCCCCACTCCCCACTCCGTCTCTCCCTCACCTCCGTCCTCCCCTCAATCCTCTCTCCCTCACTCCGTCTCTCCCACTGCTTCACTCCACACCGCCTGCTTTCCCTGTTGTGCTGCATTTCTCTATAAATATGAACCGTACATACATACATACGTACATACATACATACGTACATACATACATACATACATACATACATACATACATACATGTATTTGTTAATTAGATTGTTTTGTGGGTGTTAGGTGTTGGTGTCTGTTTTATTGGGTGCTAGGTGTTGGGTGTCTGTGTTGGTGGGTGTTAGGTGTTGGGTGTCTGTATTATTGGGTGTTAGGTGGTGGGTGTCTGTGTTGCTGGGTGTTAGGTGGTGGGTGTCTATTTTATTGGGTGTTAGGTGGTGGGTGTCTGTGTTGCTGGGTGTTAGGTGCTGGGTGTCTGTTTTATTGGGTGATAGGTGGTGGGTGTCTGTGTTGCAGGGTGTTAGGTGTTGGGTGTCTGTGTTGCTGAGTGTTAGGTGTTGGGTGTCTGTTTTATTGGGTGTTACGTGGTGGTTGTCTATGTTGCAGGGTGTTAGGTGTTGGGTGTCTGTTTTATTGGGTGTTAGGTGGTGGGTGTCTGTGTTGCTAGGTGTTAGGTATGATTGTCTGTTTTATTGGTGTTAGGTGTGGGTGTCTGTGTTGCTGGGTGTTAGGTGTTGGGTGTCTGTGTTGCTGGGTGGTAGGTGTTGGGTGTCTGTTTTATTGGGTGTTAGGTGGTGGGTATGTGTGATGCTGGGTGTTAGGTGGTGGGTGTCTGTTTTATTGGGTGTTAGGTGTTGGGTGTCTGTAGTGTAGGGTGTTAGGTGTAGGGTGTTTGTGGTGCTGGGTGTTAGGTGTTGGGTGTCTGTTTTATTGGGTGTTAGGTGGTGGTTGTCTGTGTTGCTTGGTGTTATGGTGTTTTGTGTCTGTGTTGCTTGGTGTTAGGTGTTGGATGTCTATTTTATTGGGCGTTAGGTGGTGGGTGTCTGTGTTGCTGGGTGTTAGGTGTTGGATGTCTATTTTATTGGGTGTTAGGTGGTGGGTGTCTGTGTTGCTGGGTGTTAGTTTTGGGTTTTTGTTTTATTGGGTGTTAGGTAGTGTGTGTCTGTTGCTGGGTATTAGGTGTTGGGTGTTTGTGTTGCTGGGTGTTAGATGATGGGTGTCTGTTTTATTGGGTGTTAGCTGGGGGGTGTCTGTTTTGGTGGGTGTTAGGTGTTGGGTGTCTGTTTTATTGGGTGTTAGGTGGTGGTTGTCTGTGTTGCTGGGTGTTAGGTGGTGGGTGTCTGTGTTGGTGGGTGTTAGGTGTTGGGTGTCTATTTTATTGGGTGTTGGGTGGTGGGTGTCTGTGTTGCTGGGTGTTAGGTGGTGGGTGTCTATTTTATTGGGTGTTAGGTGGTGGGTGTCTGTGTTGCTGGGTGTTAGGTGTTGGGTGTCTGTTTTATTGGGTGTTAGGTGGTGGGTGTCTGTGTTGTTGGGTGTTAGGTGTTGGGTGTCTGTATTATTGGGTGTTAGGTGGTGGGTGTCTGTGTTGGTGGGTGTTAGGTGTTGGGTGTCGATTTTATTGGGTGTTAGGTGGTGGGTGTCTGTGTTGCTGGGTGTTAGGTGGTGGGTGTCTGTATTGCTGGGTGGTAGGTGTTGGGTGTCTGTTTTACTGGGTGTTAGGTGGTGGGTGTCTGTGTTGCTGGGTGTTAGGCGGTGGGTGTCTGTCTTGCTGAGAATTAGGTGTTGGGTGTCTGTGTTGCAGGGTGGTAGGTGTTGGGCGTCTGTGTTGCTGGGTGTTAGGTGTTGGGTGTCTATGTTGCAGGGTGTTAGGTGTTGGGTGTCTGTTTTATTGGGTGTTAGGTGTTGGGTGTCTGTTTTGCAGGGTGTTAGGTGTTGGGTGTCTGTGTTGCTGAGTGTTAGGTGTTGGGTATCTGTTTTATTGGGTGTTACGTGGTGGGTGTCTATGTTGCAGGGTGTTAGGTGTTGGGTGTCTGTTTTATTGGGTGTTAGGTGGTGGGTGTCTGTGTTGCTTGGTGTTAGGTGTTGGGTGTCTGTAGTATAGGGTGTTAGGTAGTGGGTGTCTGTTTTGCTGGTGGTAGGGTTTGGGTGTCTGTAGTATAGGGTGTTAGGTGTTGGGTGTCTGTAGTATAGGGTGTTAGGTGTTGGGTGTTTGTGGTGCTGGGTGTTAGGTGTTGGATGTCTGTTTTATTGGGTGTTAGGTGGTGGGTGTCTGTGTTCCTTGGTGTTAGGTGTTTTGTGTCTGTGTTGCTTGGTGTTAGGTGTTGGGTGTCTGTTTTATTGAGTGTTAGGTGGTGGGTGTCTGTGTTGCTGGGTGTTAGTTGGTGGGTGTCTGTCTTGCTGAGAGTTAGGTGTTGGGTGTCTTTGTTGCAGGGTGATAGGTGTTGGGTGTCTGTTTTATTAGGTGTTAGGTGGTGTGTGTCTGTGATGTTTGGTGTTAGGTGTTGGGTGTCTGTTTTGCAGGGTGTTAGGTGTTGGGTTTCTGTGTTGCTGGGTGTTAGGAGGTGGTGGGTGTTTGTTTTATTGGGTGTTAGGTGGTTGGTTTCTCTGTTGCTCGGTGTTAGGTGTTGGCTGTCTGTTTTATTGGGTGTTAGGTGGTGGGTGTCTGTGTACCTGGGTGTTAGGTGTTGGGTGTCTGTATTGCTGGGTGGTAGGTTTTTGGTGTCTGTTCTATTGGGTATTAGGTGCTGGGTGTCTGTGTTGCTGGGTGTTAGGTGTTGGGTGTTTGTTATATTGGGTGTTAGCTGGGGGGTGTCTGTGTTGCTGGGTGTTAGGTGGTGGGTGTCTGTGTTGCTCGGTGTTAGGTGTTGGGTGTCTGATTTATTAGGTGTTAGGTGGTGGGTGTCTGTGATGTTTGGTGTTAGGTGTTGGGTGTCTGTTTTGCAGGGTGTTAGGTGTTGGGTGTCTGTGTTGCTGGGTGGTAGGTGTTGAGTGTAAATTTTATTGGGTGCTAGGTGGTGGGTGTCTGTGTTGTTGGGTGTTAGGTGTTGGGTGTCTTTTTTATTGGGTGTTTGGTGATGGGTGTCTGTTTTGCTGGGTGTTAGGTGGTGGGTGTCTGTATTGCTGGGTGGTAGGTGTTAGGTGTATCTTTTATTGGGTGTTAGGTTGTGGGTGTCTGTGTTGCTGGGTGTTAGGTGGTGGGTGTCTGTCTTGCTGAGAGTTAGGTGTTGGGTGTCTGTATTGCTGGGTGGTAGGTTTTCGGTATCTGTTTTATTGGGTGTTAGGTGGTGGGTTTCTCTGTTGCTCAGTGTTAGGTGTTGGGTGTCTGTTTTATTGGGTGTTAGGTGGTGGGGGTCTGTGTTGCTGGGTGTTAGGTGTTGGGTGTCTATATTGCTGGGTGGTAGGTTTTTGGTGTCTGTTATATTGGGTATTAGGTGTTGGGTGTCTGTTTTATTGGGTGTTAGGTGGTGGGTGTATGTGTTGGTGGGTGTTAGGTGTTGGATGTCTGTTTTATTGGGTGTTAGGTGGTGGGTGTCTGTGTTGCGGGGTGTTAGGTGGTGGGTGTCTGTATTGGTGGGTGGTATGTGTTGCGTGTCTGTTTTATTGGGTATTTGGTGGTGGGTGTCTGTGTTGCTGGGTGTTAGGTGGTGAGTGTCTGTCTTGCTGAGAGTTAGGTGTTGGGTGTCTGTGTTGCAGGGTGGTAGGTGTTGGGTGTATGTGTTGCTGGGTGTTAGGTCTTGTGTGTCTATGTTGCAGGGTGTTTGGTGTTGGGTGTCTGTTTTATTGGGTGTTAGGTGGTGGGTGTCTGTGATGCTTGGTGTTAGGTGTTGGGTGTCTGTTTTGCAGGGTGTTAGGTGTTGGGTGTCTGTGTTGCTGGATGTTAGGTGTTGGGTGTCTGTTTTATTGGGTGTTAGGTGGTGGGTGTCTGTGTTGCTGGGTGTTAGGTGTTGGGTATCTGTTTTATTGTGTGTTACGTGGTGGGTGTCTATGTTGCAGGGTGTTAGGTGTTGGGTGTCTGTTTTATTGGGTGTTAGGTGTTGGGTGTCTGTAGTGTAGGGTGTTAGGTGTAGGGTGTTTGTGGTGCTGGGTGTTAGGTGTTGGGTGTCTGTTTTATTGGGTGTTAGGTGGTGGGTGTCTGTGTTGCTTGGTGTTATGGTGTTTTGTGTCTGTGTTGCTTGGTGTTAGGTGTTGGATGTCTGTTTTATTGGGTATTTGGTGGTGGGTGCCTGTGTTGCTGGGTGGTAGGTGGTGGGTGTCTATTTTATTGGGTGTTAGGTGGTGGGTGTCTGTGTTGTTGGGTGTTAGTTTTGGGTGTTTGTTTTATTGGGTGTTAGGTAGTGTGTGTCTGTTGCTGGGTATTAGGTGTTGGGTGTTTGTGTTGCTGGGTGTTAGATGATGGGTGTCTGTTTTATTGGTTGTTAGCTGGGGGGTGTCTGTTTTGGTGGGTGTTAGGTGTTGGGTGTCTGTTTTATTGGGTGTTAGGTGGTGGTTGTCTGTGTTGCTGGGTGTTAGGTGGTGGGTGTCTGTGTTGGTGGGTGTTAGGTGTTGGGTGTCTATTTTATTGGGTGTTGGGTGGTGGGTGTCTGTGTTGCTGGGTGTTAGGTGGTGGGTGTCTATTTTATTGGGTGTTAGGTGGTGGATGTCTGTGTTGCTGGGTGTTAGGTGTTTGGTGTCTGTTTTATTGGGTGTTAGGTGGTGGGTGTCTGTGTTGTTGGGTGTTAGGTGTTGGGTGTCTGTTTTATTGGGTGTTAGGTGGTGGGTGTCTGTGTTGGTGGGTGTTAGGTGTTGGGTGTCTTATTTTATTGGGTGTTAGGTGGTGGGTGTCTGTGTTGCTGGGTGTTAGGTGGTGGGTGTCTGTATTGCTGGGTGGTAGGTGTTGGGTGTTTGTTTTATTGGGTGTTAGGTGGTGGGTGTCTGTGTTCCATGGTGTTAGGTGTTTTGTGTCTGTGTTGCTTGGTGTTAGGTGTTGGGTGTTTGTTTTAATGGGTGTTAGGTGGTGGGTGTCTGTGTTGCTGGATGTTAGGTGGTGGGTATCTGTGTTGCTGGGAGGTAGGTGTTGGGTGTCTGTTTTGCAGGTTGTTAGGTGTTGGGTGTCTGTGCTGCTGAGTGTTAGGTGTTGGGTGTCTGTTTTATTGGGTGTTAGGTGGTGGGTGTCTGTTTTATTGGGTGTTAGGTGTTGGGTGTCTATGTTGCAGGGTGTTAGGTGTTGGGTGTCTGTAGTATAGGGTGCTAGGTAGTGGGTGTCTGTTTTGCTGGGTGGTAGGTTTGGGTGTCTGTAGTATGGGTGTTAGGTGTTGGGTGTCTGTAGTATGGGTGCTAGGTGTTGGGTGTCTGTGTGCTGGGTGTTAGGTGTTGGATGTCTGTTTTATTGGGTGTTAGGTGGTGGGTGTCTGTGTTCTTGGTGTTAGGTGTTGTGTGTCTGTGTTGCTGGGTGTTAGGTGTTGGGTGTCTGTTTTATTGGTGTTAGGTGGTGGGTGTCTGTGTTGCTGGGTGTTAGGTGGTGGGTGTCTGTCTTGCTGAGAGTTAGGTGTTGGGTGTCTTGTTGCAGGGTGATAGGTGTTGGGTGTCTGTTTTATGGTGTTAGGTGTGTGTGTCTGTGTGTTGGTGCTAGGTGTTGGGTGTCTGTTTTGCTGGGTGTTAGGTGTTGGGTTTCAGTATTGCTGGGTGTTAGGTGGTGGTGTTTGTTTTATGGGTGTTAGGTGGTTGGTTCTCTGTTGCTCGGTGTTAGGTGTTGGCTGTTGTTTATGGGTGTTAGGTGGTGGTGTCTGTGTACTGGGTGCTAGGTGTTGGGTGTCTGTATTGCTGGTGGTAGGTTTTGGTGTCTGTTTTATGGGTTTAGGTGCTGGGTGTCTGTGTTGCTGGGTGTTAGGTGTTGGGTGTTTGTTATATTGGGTGTCAGCTGGGGGGTGTCTGTGTTTCTGGGTGTTAGGTGGTGGGTGTCTGTGTTGCTCGGTGTTAGGTGTTGGGTGTCTGATTTATTAGGTGCTAGGTGGTGGGTGTCTGTGATGTTTGGTGTTAGGTGTTGGGTGTCTGTTTTGCAGGGTGTTAGGTGTTGGGTGTCTGTGTTGCTGGGTGGTAGGTGTTGAGTGTATATTTTATTAGGTGCTAGGTGGTGGGTGTCTGTGTTGTTGGGTGTTAGGTGTTGGGTGTCTATTTTATTGGGTGTTAGGTGGTGGGTGTCTGTGTTGCTGGGTGTTTGGTGGTGGGTGTCTGTATTGCTGGGTGGTAGGTGTTGGGTGTTTGTTTTATTGGGTGTTAGGTGGTGGGTGTCTGTGTTCCATGGTGTTAGGTGTTTTGTGTCTGTGTTGCTTGGTGTTAGGTGTTGGGTGTCTGTTTTATTGGGTGTTAGGTGGTGGGTGTCTGTGTTGCTGGATGTTAGGTGGTGGGTGTCTGTGTTGCTGGGAGGTAGGTGTTGGGTGTCTGTTTTATTGGGTGTTAGGTGGTGGGTATGTGTGATGCTGGGTATTAGGTGGTGGGTGTCTCTGTTGCAGTGTGGTAGGTGTTGCGTGTCTGTGTTGCAGGGTGGTAGGTTTTGGGTATCTGTGTTGCTGGATGTTAGGTGGTGAGTGTCTGTGTTGCAGGGTGTTAGGTGTTGGGTGTCTGTGTTGCTGGGTGTTAGGTATTGTGTGTCTGTTTTATTGGGTGTTAGGTAGTGGGTGTCTGTGTTGCTGGATGTTAGGTGGTGGGTATCTGTGTTGCTGGGAGGTAGGTGTTGGGTGTCTGTTTTATTGGGTGTTAGGTGGTGGGTATGTGTGATGCTGGGTGTTAGGTGGTGGGTGTCTCTGTTGCAGTGTGGTAGGTGTTGGGTGTCGGTGTTACAGGGTGTTAGGTGGTGGGTGTCTGTGTTGCTGGGTGTTAGGTGTTGGGTGTCTGTTTTATTGGGTGTTAGGTGGTGGGTGTCTTTGTTGGTGGGTGTTAGGTGTTGGGTGTCTGTGTTGCTTGGTGTTATGAGTTGGGTGTCTGTATTGCTGGGTGGTAGGTGTTGGGAGCCTGTTTTATTGGGTGTTAGGTGGTGGGTGTTTGTGTTGCTGGGTGTTAGGTGTTGGGTGTCTGTGTTGCTTGGTGTTAGGAGTTGGGTGTCTGTATTGCTGGGTGGTAGGTGTTGGGAGCCTGTTTTATTGGGTGTTAGGTGGTGGGTGTTTGTGTTGCTGGGTGTTAGGTGATGGGTGTCTATTGCTGGGTATTAGATGTTGGGTGTATGTGTTGCTAGGTGTTAGGTGGTGGGTGTCTGTGTTGCTGGGTGTTAGGTGTTGGGTGTCTTTTTTATTGGGTGTTTGGTGATGGGTGTCTTTTTTATTGGGTGTTAGGTGATGGGTGTCTGTTTTGCTGGGTGTTAGGTGGTGGGTGTCTGTATTGTTGGGTGGTAGGTGTTAGGTGTCTCTTTTATTGGGTGTTAGGTTGTGGGTGTCTGTGTTGCTGGGTGTTAGGTGGTGGGTGTCTGTCTTGCTGAGAGTTAGGTGTTGGGTGTCTGTATTGCAGGGTGGTAGGTTTTTGGTTTCTGTTATATTGGGTATTAGGTGTTGGGTGTCTGTTTTATTGGGTGTTAGGTGGTGGGTGTCTGTGTTGGTGGGTGTTTGGTGTTGGGTGTCTATATTGCTGGGTGGTAGGTTTTTGGTGTCTGTTATATTGGGTATTAGGTGTTGGGTGTCTGTTTTATTGGGTGTTAGGTGGTGGGTGTCTGTGTTGGTGTGTGTTAGGTGTTGGATGTCTGTTTTATTGGGTGTTAGGTGGTGGGTGTCTGTGTTGCGAGGTGTTAGGTGGTGGGTGTCTGTATTGGTGGGTGGTATGTGTTGCGTGTCTGTTTTATTGGGTGTTAGGTGGTGGTGTCTGTGTTGCTGGGTGTTAGGTGGTGAGTGTCTGTCTTGCTGAGAGTTAGGTGTTGGGTGTCTGTGTTGCAGGGTGGTAGGTGTTGGGTGTCTGTGTTGCTGGGTGTTAGGTCTTGTGTGTCTATGTTGCAGGGTGTTTGGTGTTGGGTGTCTGTTTTATTGGGTGTTAGGTGGTGGGTGTCTGTGATGCTTGGTGCTAGGTGTTGGGTGCCTGTTTTGCAGGGTGTTAGGTGTTGGGTGTCTGTGTTGCTGGGTGTTCGGTGTTGGGTGTCTGTTCCTGGGTATTAGGTGTTGGGTGTTTATGTTGCAGGGTGTAAGGTGTTGGGTGTCTGTTTTATTGGGTGTTAGGTGGTGGGTGTCTGTGTTGCTTGGTGTTATGGTGTTTTGTGTCTGTGTTGCTTGGTGTTTGGTGTTGGATGTCTGTTTTATTGGGTATTTGGTGGTGGGTGCCTGTGTTGCTGGGTGTTAGGTGGTGGGTGTCTATTTTATTGGGCGTTAGGTGGTGGGTGTCTGTGTTGCTGGGTGTTAGTTTTGGGTGTTTGTTTTATTGGGTGTTAGGTAGTGTGTGTCTGTTGCTGGGTATTAGGTGTTGGGTGTTTGTGTTGCTGGGTGTTAGATGACGGGTGTCTGTTTTATTGGGTGTTAGCTGGGGGGTGTCTGTTTTGGTGGGTGTTAGGTGTTGGGTGTCTGTTTTATTGGGTGTTAGGTGGTGGTTGTCTGTGTTGCTGGGTGATAGGTGGTGGGTGTCTGTGTTGGTGGGTGTTAGGTGTTGGGTGTCTATTTTATTGGGTGTTGGGTGGTGGGTGTCTGTGTTGCTGGGTGTTAGGTGGTGGGTGTCTATTTTATTGGGTGTTAGGTGGTGGGTGTCTGTGTTGCTGGGTGTTAGGTGTTGTGTGTCTGTTTTATTGGGTGTTAGGTGGTGAGTGTCTGTGTTGTTGGGTGTTAGGTGTTGGTTGTCTGTTTTATTGGGTGTTAGGTGGTGGGTGTCTGTGTTGGTGGGTGTTAGGTGTTGGGTGTCTATTTTATTGGGTGTTAGGTGGTGGGTGTCTGTGTTGCTGGGTGTTAGGTGGTGGGTGTCTGTATTGCTGGGTGGTAGGTGTTGGGTGTGTGTTTTACTGGGTGTTAGGTGGTGGGTGTCTGTGTTGCTGGGTGTTAGGCGGTGGGTGTCTGTCTTGCTGAGAATTAGGTGTTGGGTGTCTGTGTTGCAGGGTGGTAGGTGTTGGGCGTCTGTGTTGCTGGGTGTTAGGTGTTGGGTGTCTATGTTGCAGGGTGTTAGGTGTTGGGTGTCTGTTTTATTGGGTGTTAGGTGTTGGGTGTCTGTTTTGCAGGGTGTTAGGTGTTGGGTGTCTGTGCTGCTGAGTGTTAGGTGTTGGGTATCTGTTTTATTGGGTGTTAGGTGGTGGGTGTCTGTTTTATTGGGTGTTAGGTGTTGGGTGTCTATGTTGCAGGGTGTTAGGTGTTGGGTGTCTGTAGTATAGGGTGCTAGGTAGTGGGTGTCTGTTTTGCTGGGTGGTAGGGTTTGGGTGTCTGTAGTATAGGGTGTTAGGTGTTGGGTGTCTGTAGTATAGGGTGTTAGGTGTTGGGTGTTTGTGGTGCTGGGTGTTAGGTGTTGGATGTCTGTTTTATTGGGTGTTAGGTGGTGGGTGTCTGTGTTCCTTGGTGTTAGGTGTTTTGTGTCTGTGTTGCTTGGTGTTAGGTGTTGGGTGTCTGTTTTATTGAGTGTTAGGTGGTGGGTGTCTGTGTTGCTGGGTGTTAGTTGGTGGGTGTCTGTCTTGCTGAGAGTTAGGTGTTGGGTGTCTTTGTTGCAGGGTGATAGGTGTTGGGTGTCTGTTTTATTAGGTGTTAGGTGGTGTGTGTCTGTGATGTTTGGTGTTAGGTGTTGGGTGTCTGTTTTGCAGGGTGTTAGGTGTTGGGTTTCTGTGTTGCTGGGTGTTAGGTGGTGGGTGTTTGTTTTATTGGGTGTTAGGTGGTTGGTTTCTCTGTTGCTCGGTGTTAGGTGTTGGCTGTCTGTTTTATTGGGTGTTAGGTGGTGGGTGTCTGTGTACCTGGGTGCTAGGTGTTGGGTGTCTGTATTGCTGGGTGGTAGGTTTTTGGTGTCTGTTTTATTGGGTATTAGGTGCTGGGTGTCTGTGTTGCTGGGTGTTAGGTGTTGGGTGTTTGTTATATTGGGTGTCAGCTGGGGGGTGTCTGTGTTGCTGGGTGTTAGGTGGTGGGTGTCTGTGTTGCTCGGTGTTAGGTGTTGGGTGTCTGATTTATTAGGTGCTAGGTGGTGGGTGTCTGTGATGTTTGGTGTTAGGTGTTGGGTGTCTGTTTTGCAGGGTGTTAGGTGTTGGGTGTCTGTGTTGCTGGGTGGTAGGTGTTGAGTGTATATTTTATTAGGTGCTAGGTGGTGGGTGTCTGTGTTGTTGGGTGTTAGGTGTTGGGTGTCTTTTTTATTGGGTGTTAGGTGATGGGTGTCTGTTTTGCTGGGTGTTAGGTGGTGGGTGTCTGTATTGCTGGGTGGTAGGTGTTAGGTGTCTCTTTTATTGGGTGTTAGGTTGTCGGTGTCTGTGTTGCTGGGTGTTAGGTGGTGGGTGTCTGTCTTGCTGAGAGTTAGGTGTTGGGTGTCTGTATTGCTGGGTGGTAGGTTTTCGGTATCTGTTTTATTGGGTGTTAGGTGGTGGGTTTCTCTGTTGCTCAGTGTTAGGTGTTGGGTGTCTGTTTTATTGGGTGTTAGGTGGTGGGGGTCTGTGTTGCTGGGTGTTAGGTGTTCGGTGTCTATATTGCTGGGTGGTAGGTTTTTGGTGTCTGTTATATTGGGTATTAGGTGTTGGGTGTCTGTTTTATTGGGTGTTAGGTGGTGGGTGTCTGTGATGCTTGGTGCTAGGTGTTGGGTGTCTGTTTTGCAGGGTGTTAGGTGTTGGGTGTCTGTGTTGCTGGGTGTTAGGTGTTGGGTATCTGTTTTATTGGGTGTTACGTGGTGGGTGTCTATGTTGCAGGGTGTAAGGTGTTGGGTGTCTGTTTTATTGGGTGTTAGGTGTTGGGTGTCTGTAGTGTAGGGTGTTTGGTGTAGGGTGTTTGTGGTGCTGGGTGTTAGGTGTTGGGTGTCTGTTTTATTGGGTGTTAGGTGGTGGGTGGCTGTGTTGCTTGGTGTTATGGTGTTTTGTGTCTGTGTTGCTTGGTGTTAGGTGTTGGGTATCTGTTTTATTGGGTGTTACGTGGTGGGTGTCTATGTTGCAGGGTGTAAGGTGTTGGGTGTCTGTTTTATTGGGTGTTAGGTGTTGGGTGTCTGTAGTGTAGGGTGTTTGGTGTAGGGTGTTTGTGGTGCTGGGTGTTAGGTGTTGGGTGTCTGTTTTATTGGGTATTTGGTGGTGGGTGCCTGTGTTGCTGGGTGTTAGGTGGTGGGTGTCTATTTTATTGGGTGTTAGGTGGTGGGTGTCTGTGTTGCTGGGTGTTAGGTTTTGGGTGTTTGTTTTATTGGGTGTTAGGTAGTCTGTGTCTGTTGCTGGGTATTTGGTGTTGGGTGTTTGTGTTGCTGGGTGTTAGATGATGGGTGTCTGTTTTATTGGGTGTTAGCTGGGGGGTGTCTGTTTTGGTGGGTGTTAGGTGTTGGTGTCTGTTTTATTGGGTGCTAGGTGGTGGGTGTCTGTGTTGGTGGGTGTTAGGTGTTGGGTGTCTATATTATTGGGTGTTAGGTGGTGGGTGTCTGTGTTGCTGGGTGTTAGGTGGTGGGTGTCTATTTTATTGGGTGTTAGGTGGTGGGTGTCTGTGTTGCTGGGTGTTAGGTGCTGGGTGTCTGTTTTATTGGGTGATAGGTGGTGGGTGTCTGTGTTGCAGGGTGTTAGGTGTTGGGTGTCTGTGTTGCTGAGTGTTAGGTGTTGGGTATCTGTTTTATTGGGTGTTACGTGGTGGTTGTCTATGTTGCAGGGTGTTAGGTGTTGGGTGTCTGTTTTATTGGGTGTTAGGTGGTGGGTGTCTGTGTTGCTAGGTGTTAGGTATTATGTGTCTGTTTTATTGGGTGTTAGGTAGTGGGTGTCTGTGTTGCTGGATGTTAGGTGGTGGGTATCTGTGTTGCTGGGAGGTAGGTGTTGGGTGTCTGTTTTATTGGGTGTTAGGTGGTGGGTATGTGTGATGCTGGGTGTTAGGTGGTGGGTGTCTGTTTTATTGGGTGTTAGGTGGTGGGTGTCTGTGTTCCATGGTGTTAGGTGTTTTGTGTCTGTGTTGCTTGGTGTTAGGTGTTGGGTGTCTGTTTTATTGGGTGTTAGGTGGTGGGTGTCTGTGTTGCTGGGTGTTAGTTGGTGGGTGTCTGTCTTGCTGAGAGTTAGGTGTTGGGTGTCTGTGTTGCAGGGTGGTAGGTGTTGGGTATCTGTGTTGCTGGGTGTTAGGTGGTGAGTGTCTGTGTTGCAGGGTGTTAGGTGTTGGGTGTCTGTGTTGCTGGGTGTTAGGTATTGTGTGTCTGTTTTATTGGGTGTTAGGTAGTGGGTGTCTGTGTTGCTGGATGTTAGGTGGTGGGTGTCTGTGTTGCTGGGAGGTAGGTGTTGGGTGTCTGTTTTATTGGGTGTTAGGTGGTGGGTATGTGTGATGCTGGGTGTTAGATGGTGGGTGTCTCTGTTGCAGTGTGGTAGGTGTTGCGTGTCGGTGTTACAGGGTGATAGGTGGTGGGTGTCTGTGTTGCTGGGTGTTAGGTGTTGGGTGTCTGTTTTATTGGGTGTTAGGTGTTGGGTGTCTGTGTTGCTTGGTGTTAGGAGTTGGGTGTCTGTATTGCTGGGTGGTAGGTGTTGGGAGCCTGTTTTATTGGGTGTTAGGTGGTGGGTGTTTGTGTTGCTGGGTGTTAGGTGTTGGGTGTCTGTGTTGCTTGGTGTTAGGAGTTGGGTGTCTGTATTGCTGGGTGGTAGGTGTTAGGAGCCTGTTTTATTGGGTGCTAGGTGGTGGGTGTTTGTGTTGCTGGGTGTCAGGTGATGGGTGTCTATTGCTGGGTATTAGATGTTGGGTGTATGTGTTGCTGGGTGTTAGGTGGTGGGTGTCTGTGTTGCTGGGTGGTAGGTGTTGGGTGTATATTTTATTGGGTGCTAGGTGGTGGGTGTCTGTGTTGTTGGGTGTTAGGTGTTGGGTGTCTTTTTTATTGGGTGTTAGGTGGTGGGTGTCTGTGTTGCTGGGTGGTAGGTTTTTGGTATCTGTTTTATTGGGTGTTAGGTGGTGGGTTTCTGTGTTGCTCGGTGTTAGGTGTTGGGTGTCTGTTTTATTGGGTGTTAGGTGGTGGGGGTCTGTGTTGCTGGGTGTTATGTGTTGGGTGTCTATATTGCTCGGTGGTAGGTTTTTGGTGTCTGTTATATTGGGTATTAGGTGTTGGGTGTCTGTTTTATTGGGTGTTAGGTGGTGGGTGTCTGTGTTGGTGGGTGTTAGGTGTTGGATGTCTGTTTTATTGGGTTTTAGGTGGTGGGTGTCTGTGTTGCGGGGTGTTAGGTGGTGGGTGTCTGTATTGGTGGGTGGTATGTGTTGCGTGTCTGTTTTATTGGGTATTAGGTGGTGGGTGTCTGTGTTGCAGGGTGTTAGGTGGTGAGTGTCTGTCTTGCTGAGAGTTAGGTGTTGGGTGTCTGTGTTGCAGGGTGGTAGGTGTTGGGTGTCTGTGTTGCTGGGTGTTAGGTCTTGTGTGTCTATGTTGCAGGGTGTTTGGTGTTGGGTGTCTGTTTTATTGGGTGTTAGGTGGTGGGTGTCTGTGATGCTTGGTGCTAGGTGTTGGGTGTCTGTTTTGCAGGGTGTTAGGTGTTGGGTGTCTGTGTTGCTGGGTGTTAGGTGTTGGGTGTCTGTTGCTGGGTATTAGGTGTTGGGTGTCTGTGTTGCTGAGTGTTAGGTGTTGGGTATCTGTTTTATTGGGTGTTACGTGGTGGGTGTCTATGTTGCAGGGTGTAAGGTGTTGGGTGTCTGTTTTATTGGGTGTTAGGTGTTGGGTGTCTGTAGTGTAGGGTGTTAGGTGTAGGGTGTTTGTGGTGCTGGGTGTTAGGTGTTGGGTGTCTGTTTTATTGGGTGTTAGGTGGTGGGTGTCTGTGTTGCTTGGTGTTATGGTGTTTTGTGTCTGTGTTGCTTGGTGTTAGGTGTTGGATGTCTGTTTTATTGGGTATTTGGTGGTGGGTGCCTGTGTTGCTGGGTGTTAGGTGGTGGGTGTCTATTTTATTGGGCGTTAGGTGGTGGGTGTCTGTGTTGCTGGGTGTTAGTTTTGGGTGTTTGTTTTATTAGGTGTTAGGTAAAGTGTGTCTGTTGCTGGGTATTTGGTGTTGGGTGTTTGGGTTGCTGGGTGTTAGATGATGGGTGTCTGTTTTATTGGGTGTTAGCTGGGGGGTGTCTGTTTTGGTGGGTGTTAGGTGTTGGGTGTCTGTTTTATTGGGTGTTAGGTGGTGGTTGTCTGTGTTGCTGGGTGTTAGGTGGTGGGTGTCTGTGTTGGTGGGTGTTAGGTGTTGGGTGTCTATTTTATTGGGTGTTGGGTGGTGGGTGTCTGTGTTGCTGGGTGTTAGGTGGTGGGTGTCTATTTTATTGGGTGTTAGGTGGTGGGTGTCTGTGTTGCAGGGTGTTAGGTGTTGGGTGTCTGTTTTATTGGGTGTTAGGTGGTGGGTGTCTGTGTTGTTGGGTGTTAGGTGTTGGGTGTCTGTTTTATTGGGTGTTAGGTGGTGGGTGTCTGTGTTGGTGGGTGTTAGGTGTTGGGTGTCGATTTTATTGGGTGTTAGGTGGTGGGTGTCTGTGTTGCTGGGTGCTAGGTGGTGGGTGTCTGTATTGCTGGGTGGTAGGTGTTGGGTGTCTGTTTTACTGGGTGTTAGGTGGTGGGTGTCTGTGTTGCTGGGTGTTAGGCGGTGGGTGTCTGTCTTGCTGAGAATTAGGTGTTGGGTGTCTGTGTTGCAGGGTGGTAGGTGTTGGGCGTCTGTGTTGCTGGGTGTTAGGTGTTGGGTGTCTATGTTGCAGGGTGTTAGGTGTTGGGTGTCTGTTTTATTGGGTGTTAGGTGTTGGGTGTCTGTTTTGCAGGGTGTTAGGTGTTGGGTGTCTGTGTTGCTGAGTGTTAGGTGTTGGGTATCTGTTTTATTGGGTGTTACGTGGTGGGTGTCTATGTTGCAGGTGTGTTAGGTGTTGGGTGTCTGTTTTATTGGGTGTTAGGTGGTGGGTGTCTGTGATGCTTGGTGTTAGGTGTTGGGTGTCTGTAGTGTAGGGTGTTAGGTAGTGGGTGTCTGTTTTGCTGGGTGGTAGGGTTTGGGTGTCTGTAGTATAGGGTGTTAGGTGTTGGGTGTCTGTAGTATAGGGTGTTAGGTGTTGGGTGTTTGTGGTGCTGGGTGCTAGGTGTTGGATGTCTGCTTTATTGGGTGTTAGGTGGTGGGTGTCTGTGTTGGTGGGTGTTAGGTGTTGGGTGTCTATTTTATTGGGTGTTAGGTGGTGGGTGTCTGTGTTGCTGGGTGTTAGGTGTTTTGTGTCTGTGTTGCTTGGTGTTAGGTGTTGGGTGTCTGTTTTATTGAGTGTTAGGTGGTGGGTGTCTGTGTTGCTGGGTGTTAGTTGGTGGGTGTCTGTCTTGCTGAGAGTTAGGTGTTGGGTGTCTTCTGTTGATGGGTGTTAGGTGTTGGGTGTTTGTTATATTGGGTGTTAGCTGGGGGGTGTCTGTGTTGCTGGGTGTTAGGTGGTGGGTGTCTGTGTTGCTCGGTGTTAGGTGTTGGGTGTCTGATTTATTAGGTGCTAGGTGGTGGGTGTCTGTGATGTTTGGTGTTTGGTGTTGGGTGTCTGTTTTGCAGGGTGTTAGGTGTTGGGTGTCTGTGTTGCTGGATGGTAGGTGTTGAGTGTATATTCTATTGGGTGCTAGGTGGTGGGTGTCTGTGTTGTTGGGTGTTAGGTGTTGGGTGTCTTTTTTATTGGGTGTTAGGTGATGGGTGTCTGTTTTGCTGGGTGTTAGGTGTTGGGTGTCTTTTTTATTGGGTGTTAGGTGGTGGGTGTCTGTATTGCTGGGTGGTAGGTGTTAGGTGTCTCTTTTATTGGGTGTTAGGTTGTGGGTGTCTGTGTTGCTGGGTGTTAGGTGGTGGGTTTCTCTGTTGCTCAGTGTTAGGTGTTGGGTGTCTGTTTTATTGGGTGTTAGGTGGTGGGGGTCTGTGTTGCTGGGTGTTAGGTGTTGGGTGTCTATATTGCTGGGTGGTAGGTTTTTGGTGTCTGTTATATTGGGTATTAGGTGTTGGGTGTCTGTTTTATTGGGTGTTAGGTGGTGGGTGTCTGTGTTGGTGGGTGTTAGGTGTTGGATGTCTGTTTTATTGGTGTTAGGTGGTGGGTGTCTGTGTTGCGGGGTGTTAGGTGGTGGGTGTCTGTATTGGTGGGTGGTATGTGTTGCGTGTCTGTTTTATTGGGTATTAGGTGGTGGGTGTCTGTGTTGCTGGGTGTTAGGTGGTGAGTGTCTGTCTTGCTGAGAGTTAGGTGTTGGGTGTCTGTGTTGCAGGGTGGTAGGTGTTGGGTGTCTGTGTTGCTGGGTGTTAGGTGTTGTGTGTCTATGTTGCAGGGTGTTTGGTGTTGGGTGTCTGTTTTATTGGGTGTTAGGTGGTGGGTGTCTGTGATGCTTGGTGCTAGGTGTTGGGTGTCTGTTTTGCAGGGTGTTAGGTGTTGGGTGTCTGTGTTGCTGGGTGTTAGGTGTTGGGTGTCTGTTGCTGGGTATTAGGTGTTGGGTGTCTGTGTTGCTGAGTGTTAGGTGTTGGGTATCTGTTTTATTGGGTGTTAGGTGTTGGGTGTCTGTAGTGTAGTGTGTTTGGTGTAGGGTGTTTGTGGTGCTGGGTGTTAGGTGTTGGGTGTCTGTTTTTTTGGGTGTTAGGTGGTGGGTGTCTGTGTTGCTTGGTGTTATGGTGTTTTGTGTCTGTGTTGCTGGGTGTTAGGTGTTGGGTGTCTGTTGCTGGGTATTAGGTGTTGGGTGTCTGTGTTGCTGGGTGTTAGGTGGTTTGTGTCTATTTTATTGGGTGTTAGGTGGTGGGTGTCTGTGTTGCTGGGTGTTAGTTTTGGGTGTTTGTTTTATTGGGTGTTAGGTAGTGTGTGTCTGTTTCTGGGTATTAGGTGTTGGGTGTTTGTGTTGCTGGGTGTTAGATGATGGGTGTCTGTTTTATTGGGTGTTAGCTGGGGGGTGTCTGTTTTGGTGGGTGTTAGGTGTTGGGTGTCTGTTTTATTGGGTGTTAGGTGGTGGTTGTCTGTGTTGCTGGGTGTTAGGTGTTGGGTGTCTATTTTATTGGGTGTTGGGTGGTGGGTGTCTGTGTTGCTGGGTGTTAGGTGTTGGGTGTCTGTGTTGCTGGGTGTTAGGTGTTGGGTGTCTGTTTTATTGGGTGTTAGGTGGTGGGTGTCTGTGTTGTTGGGTGTTAGGTGTTGGGTGTCTGTTTTATTGGGTGCTAGGTGGTGGGTGTCTGTGTTGGTGGGTGTTAGGTGTTGGGTGTCTATTTTATTGGGTGTTAGGTGGTGGGTGTCTGTGTTGCTGGGTGTTAGGTGGTGGGTGTCTGTATTGCTGGGTGGTAGGTGTTGGGTGTCTGTTTTATTGGGTGTTAGGTGGTGGGTGTCTGTGTTGCTGGGTGTTAGGCGGTGGGTGTCTGTCTTGCTGAGAATTAGGTGTTGGGTGTCTGTGTTGCAGGGTGGTAGGTGTTGGGCGTCTGTGTTGCTGGGTGTTAGGTGTTGGGTGTCTATGTTGCAGGGTGTTTGGTGTTGGGTGTCTGTTTTATTGGGTGTTAGGTGTTGGGTGTCTGTTTTGCAGGGTGTTAGGTGTTGGGTGTCTGTGTTGCTGAGTGTTAGGTGTTGGGTATCTGTTTTATTGGGTGTTACGTGGCTGGGTGTCTGTGTTGCTTGGTGTTAGGTGTTGGGTGTCTGTAGTATAGGGTGTTAGGTAGTGGGTGTCTGTTTTGCTGGGTGGTAGGGTTTGGGTGTCTGTAGTATAGGGTGTTAGGTGTTGGGTGTCTGTAGTATAGGGTGTTAGGTGTTGGGTGTTTGTGGTGCTGGGTGTTAGGTGTTGGATGTCTGTTTTATTGGGTGTTAGGTGGTGGGTGTCTGTGTTCCTTGGTGTTAGGTGTTTTGTGTCTGTGTTGCTTGGTGTTAGGTGTTGGGTGTCTGTTTTATTGGGTGTTAGGTGGTGGGTGTCTGTGTTGCTGGGTGTTAGTTGGTGGGTGTCTGTCTTGCTGAGAGTTAGGTGTTGGGTGTCTTCTGTTGCTGGGTGTTAGGTGTTGGGTGTTTGTTTTATTGGGTGTTAGCTGGGGGGTGTCTGTGTTGCTGGGTGTTAGGTGTTGGGTGTCTGTGTTGCTCGGTGTTAGGTGTTGGGTGTCTGTTTTATTAGGTGTTAGGTGGTGTGTGTCTGTGATGTTTGGTGTTAGGTGTTGGGTGTCTGTTTTGCAGGGTGTTAGGTGTTGGGTTTCTGTGTTGCTGGGTGTTAGGTGGTGGGTGTTTGTTTTATTGGGTGTTAGGTGGTTGGTTTCTGTGTTGCTCGGTGTTAGGTGTTGGCTGTCTGTTTTATTGGGTGTTAGGTGGTGGGTGTCTGTGTACCTGGGTGTTAGGTGTTGGGTGTCTGTATTGCTGGGTGGTAGATTTTTGGTGTCTGTTTTATTGGTATTGGTGCTGGTGTCTGTTGCTGGGTGTTAGGGTTGGGTGTTTGTTTTTCTGGGTGTTAGCTGGGGGGTGTCTGTGTTGCTGGGTGTTAGGTGGTGGGTGTCTGTGTTGCTCGGTGTTAGGTGTTGGGTGTCTGTTTTATTAGGTGTTAGGTGGTGGGTGTCTGTGATGTTTGGTGTTAGGTGTTGGGTGTCTGTTTTGCAGGGTGTTAGGTGTTGGGTGTCTGTGTTGCTGGGTGTTAGGTGTTGGGTGTTTGTTTTATTGTGTGTTAGCTGGGGGTGTCTGTGTTGCTTGGTGTTAGGTGTTGGGTGTCTGTAGTATAGGGTGTTTGGTGTTGTGTCGTTTTGGGTGTGGTTGGTGTCTGTAGTATGGGTGTAGTGTTGGGGTTGTGTATGGGTGTAGGTGTTGGGTGTCTGTTTTATTGGGTGTTAGGTGGTGGGTGTCTGCGTTGGTGGGTGTTAGGTGTTGCGTGTCTGTTTTATTGGGTGTTAGGTGGTGGGTGTCTGTGTTGCTGGGTGGTAGGTGTTGGGTGTCTGTTTTATTGGGTGTTAGGTGGTGGGTGTCTGTGTTGCTCGGTGTTAGGTGTTGGGTGTCTGTATTGCTGGGTGGTAGGTGTTGGGTGTCTGTTTTATTGGGTGTTAGGTGGTGGGTGTCTGTGTTGCTGGGTGTTAGGTGTTGGGTGTCTGTGTTGCTGTGTGTTAGGTGATGGGTGTCTGTTGCTGGGTATTAGGTGTTGGGTGTCTGTGTAGCTGGGTGTTAGGTGTTGGGTGTCTGCTTTATTGGGTGTTACCTGGAGGGTGTCTGTGTTGCTGGGTGCTAGGTGGTAGGTGTCTGTTGTGTTGGGTGAAAGATGGTGGGTGTATGTGTTGATGGGTGTTAGGTGGTGGGTATCTGTGTTTTTGGGTGTAAGGTGTTAGGTGTCTGTGTTGCTGGGTGTTAGGTGTTGGGTGTCTGTTTTATTGTGTGTTAGGTTTGTGATTGATTTTGATTTTGCCGCTTGCAGCGCCTACTTTATTGTGCACCCCACACTCATCCTGTGAGCGGTAGCGCAAAAGAATTACAGAGTAGGGTTTACAAAGGGTCATAATAATTAACCCCCGTTGTCAGGATATTATGGCACTGAAAGTTACACAGTATTTCATTTACATTATTTGTTTAGTTCTATACATAAAGGGTAACTTATTCACAAATGCGTGAGAACAGGCGTGTGAGGCAGTATGTCTGGCCTCACACTTTGTTATTCACATTTACGTGGGAGGTATTCAAGCACATTGCGTATTTGGTTCTGTACATGAGAAATGATATAGTTACTAAGTGCAAAAAAGTGGATACAATCTTAATATGTCGGCTATCTTGCCATTAGAGATGAAGTGTTGTGCCATTTCACACATAGTGTGCTTGGACCTGTCCCTAAAAGGTTCTATCTTCACACAGTCGAGGACGTAGTGTTTAAGTGTGTGGCCATATGTATGGCCACACACTTTACATTTAGTTTTGTTTACATCTGCTTGAGGAACATACTGCCAAAGGTATTTATATCCTAACCTTAATCTAGCGGTTACAACATCTTGTAATCTAGTGATCTTGTTACTTGCTCCATATACATGTTTCACTTGATACATCTCATCATGGTAACCTATGGATCGACTAGTGCCTGTTTGCACTTGTCTACTTGCGTCAAACTCATCAATAAGTTCTTTCCTAATTACAGTTTAAAGGGTTCTTTTTGACAGACCCAAATTGTATTCAACGGTGTCTTTGTTAGACGCGAGTTTGGCGAGGGCATCAACTCTGTCATGTTTTATGAGGCCTATGTGAGAGGGGATCCACAACAGTTTGACCCTGACACCCCGGTCAACAAGGCACGCATATTTGTGTCTGGCTTCAGAGACAAGAGCGTGACAACCTGAGTCGAGGGTACCAAGGGCAAGTAGTGAGCATAGAGAGTCAGTGATGATGAGACTGTCAGTAACAGTGGTTTCAATGAATTTAATAGCTGTGAGTATGGCAACTAATTCAGTTTGTAGAGTGGATGCCCAGTTGTTAATTCTAACTCCTTTCTCAATTATATTACCGTCAGGTTGAGTCACAACAATAGCACTTCCAGCCCTCCCACAGGCGGTGTTTAGAGATCCATCAGTGTAGATGGTCTGTGTGATATTATCATCAGTCTGTAGAGTGTGTACGTGTTCAAGAGCTCTCAATTTGGCAGTGTGTTGGAGATAAATGCTTTGTATAATTAATTTTTTAGGCGGATACGTCGGTATTGTGATATCGAAGGGAACTGTCCGCCAGGGTGGCAGGAAGCGCTGTTGTGTCTCAACTTTGTACAGGTGGTCTAGTCCAAACATCTTCATATGTGTAGCTGTAGTTTGGATCCATTTAGACGCAGTAGTCCCATGGTTCATACATTCTAGCAATTGTAAGGAAACAATGTTATCAGGATCACCACGCAGAAGCCTCAGGGCTATCATGAGGTTGACTTCAATTATTCTATCTTTAACACAGGGTATACCTAGTTCTTTCCTCATATTTAGTACTTTAGTGCTAATGGGACATCCTAGGATAATTCTGAGGGCTTTATTTTGCATTTTCTCGAGCTTGTCAACGCCTTTCCCGTCACGAATGACCAGGGCTGGTGCGTGGTATTCTATTAGAGATCTTATATAGCCTAGGTACATTGTTTAAACAATTCTAATATTAGCACCATAGTGCGGGCTGTACCCCGCTACACTTCTAAGAGGTCTCAGTCTGTCAGTACATTGGCGGGTTAGCTGTTGTATGGCAGGTAGGGTACAAGGGACGGAAACACCAAGATATTTGAAAGAAGAAACATAGTCAATAGTGTTGTTACCTATCTTGAACTTGGCGGGGCCGCGTTTGCGGTTACCAGCTTGTTTGTTGAACACCTTAGTTTTGTCAGTGGAGATAATAAGACCGAGGTGTTCACAGGCTGCGTATTAGGGTGTGTCAATTTAGGGGGTGAACTGGCTAAATTGAAAATCGAGTAATTTGGTAGCAATTTATTGTAGTCTTTAAGCATGCAAAACAATATTCTGGCATAAATTTTTTTTTATAATAAGTCCTACCTACATCAAATGGATTTTTAAATGTACATATTTGTGAATTTATAACATAACCAGCGTTTGCACACATGTTACTGTTTCAAGTTTCAAATTATTATATTTTATTATCCGTAGTCTATTTGAAAGTAACCAATGCCTTCATACTCTCTTTGCTTTGGTTTCTTGTCATCAGTAGTCTGCTTGCTATTTGTGCTTTGATGTAACCTTCTCGCCTCTCGTGGCTGTAAACATGGCCCGCTGCTTCTGTGACCATTTTCACACATCTCTCCACACTTTGAGTGTGGGAAGGCCACTTCGGCACCTGCATTGGAGTCTCTTTAAGGTTTCTCAATTCTTGGCTAGTTAGACTTGTTGTCAATGGTGGCTCTAAGACTTCCAAACTCAAGTCAACCAATTCTGACAATTTGGTGGCATTGACGTTTATTGGGGGAACTTTTCTTGAATGAAACGAACAGTCTCCCAACTGGTCGTCATCTATTAGCGTTCCTCTAATCTTTAGAATGACTTCTACAGCCTCGGTTCGGAGATTGGTACATTGACTGCAAAGCATTGCTTGCAAAACTGCTTCTGATCGAGCATACCAAGCGGACCTTCTTGCCACAGGTAACACGATGTCCCTCACTACCTTCCTCTGTGTTCTTACTAGCTGCAATTGAAACAAAAGGTGATTGGGCCCATCCACCCACATAGGATTAAGTTTCACACTAAACCACTGGGGAAGATAAACTCCAATAATAAATTCAACAATTAACCTCAAATTCTTCAGCACTTTGCCCTTCAATTCGTGTTTGGAAATCCAAATCCTGCAGAAACGAAGAGCTGTAGTTAACCAACGGCTGTGACTGACAGGTCCAATCTCCAAGAGAGCCAATGACTGAGGCACTTCTCCTGATCTTATTGCTTGGGCAATACGATAAGCATAGGATTGATCTGTGCTGAGATCTTTGATGACTCCTTCAGACAACGCCGGAAGGGGAGGGCCAACTTCGACCTTTGGAAAGGTTGTATTTATTTCTAGTTGTGTTGCTTCATCCAGCATGATGCCAAGGGGACCTGACCACTTGTTGTTGCTCTTTGTAGGACCATCAAGTTCCTGGATGAGATGACGAAGAGGTAGCTCGCCTGTATGTAAATCACATACAATCCAAACAAGTCTTCTTCCTAGTTTTTTCTCTAAATGCGTCATTACACCCCCCTGCCATCCGGTGTTCACTGCAGTTGAATCTCCACCAACAGCCTGCAGTGAACTGCCAAGTCCTCTCTCCTGAACCCAACATAAAATATGATCAGCAATGACCTCTGCATGTTTCTTCCCTTCTACTTCAGTTTCGGGAGCAAAGTGAAACAAAACCGACCACCAGGCTCAGAACAGACAGAGTAGTGTTCTTCTTTGATGAGACCTGGAAACTTTCTGTTCACTCCCTCTACTTCTAGCAAAACTTTTGTGTCATCTATTCTTCCATCAAACAAAAGACAGGAGAGCCCTCCCTCGCTTAAATCTTTTTCATGCTGATCAGATATTTCCTTCATTATTTTTTCTTGTGCTCTTCTAATTTTATTATGATCTATCACCAAAGATACATCCTCTCGGCTGATGAGGCCTGCATCTATCCAAGCGGCAGTTGCAATTTCTGCAGCCTCACGAAGTCCAGCATGGTGGCGAATACTAGCTAAAGCAATGTTTGAAATATTTCTTGTGTTGTATTTCATTTTCTTTGGTAAAGGTTCAGATGGCTCTTTGGAACTATCATCTGATGTTGCTTCCTGTTCATCAGAAGAACTATCAAAGAAGTGATAAACATCTTGACACAGCTCTTCCTCTCTTTGGATGGCTTCTTCACTCTTCATTTTCTTCTTTTGTTCCCTCTCTCGGATTTGTTCTCTCTTCTTGGCATTAGCAATCTGCTTCTTTGTTTCTGAATAATCTATTGAACCCATTTGCATACTTCCTTGGCCTTCTGCCTTTGTCCTCTGTGCCTTTATAAATTCAAGCTCTAAAACAGGGATCTTCTTTTCACGAGGACAACCACAATCAATGTGGGAATTATTTTCTCTCTTACCTGAGTGAGAACAGTTGGATTCAGAACATAATTGTATGGAGCACTTGCAGGTCAAAATGTCAAACAGAGTATCAAGTGTGTGCAGAAATTCATTTTTCCTGGCCAAGTTTCCTTTACCAAGTGATGTTTCAACTGCTTTGTGCCATAATTTCGTTAGTTTTAGCTCAATAGTTCGACACTGATTAATCACAGGTGGTTTGAATAGTGCATTAGCTTTTGTCCATTGATGCAGAAGAGGGACTATCATGTCATTTATGAGTTCTTTATCTGTATAGTTCCTTCTGTCCTTTGCATTTTTTTCTCGAAGGAGTAACCCTAATCTTAGCATGTCTCTCACTGTTGGAAGTTCTGATACAGGAAGCTCCTTCCCTTTACCAACTAGCAGGCTCAAGTGGGTTGACAACTGACTTCTTGTCTTCAATTTTGACATCTTCACACTATCTGACAAATAGAAAAATATTTCAATGTTTCATAATTCAATTGTTGTTTCAAAAAATATCAATTTGTTTATCAAAAATGCTGTAACAGAAATAACATAATAATTTCTTAGAACATAATGTTTTATACAATGATATAAGTAACTGCGACAATCAATATGCCCTACTTACAATAATTAAAATGTAGAATTCGTCTGGTAGAGTAGGTGCAAGTGCAATGAGAGCAAACCACCGTCTATGATATCTAGAAGGAGAGTGAGCCGGGCGCCTTATCCTCACGCTTGGTACAAGTCAAAACAAGAATTAAACTGTCCCACACGGAGAGCCTGTTCATGTTCATGTTC
>CAUDMG010002145.1:0-24246 GCA_958450375.1 Homarus gammarus
AATCTCCACCAACAGCCTGCAGTGAACTGCCAAGTCCTCTCTCCTGAACCCAACATAAAATATGATCAGCAATGACCTCTGCATGTTTCTTCCCTTCTACTTCAGTTTCGGGAGCAAAGTGAAACAAAAACCGACCACCAGGCTCAGAACAGACAGAGTAGTGTTCTTCTTTGATGAGACCTGGAAACTTTCTGTTCACTCCCTCTACTTCTAGCAAAACTTTTGTGTCATCTATTCTTCCATCAAACAAAAGACAGGAGAGCCCTCCCTCGCTTAAATCTTTTTCATGCTGATCAGATATTTCCTTCATTATTTCTTCTTGTGCTCTTCTAATTTTATTATGATCTATCACCAAAGATACATCCTCTCGGCTGATGAGGCCTGCATCTATCCAAGCGGCAGTTGCAATTTCTGCAGCCTCACGAAGTCCAGCATGGTGGCGAATACTAGCTAAAGCAATGTTTGAAATATTTCTTGTGTTGTATTTCATTTTCTTTGGTAAAGGTTCAGATGGCTCTTTGGAACTATCATCTGATGTTGCTTCCTGTTCATCAGAAGAACTATCAAAGAAGTGATAAACATCTTGACACAGCTCTTCCTCTCTTTGGATGGCTTCTTCACTCTTCATTTTCTTCTTTTGTTCCCTCTCTCGGATTTGTTCTCTCTTCTTGGCATTAGCAATCTGCTTCTTTGTTTCTGAATAATCTATTGAACCCATTTGCATACTTCCTTGGCCTTCTGCCTTTGTCCTCTGTGCCTTTATAAATTCAAGCTCTAAAACAGGGATCTTCTTTTCACGAGGACAACCACAATCAATGTGGGAATTATTTTCTCTCTTACCTGAGTGAGAACAGTTGGATTCAGAACATAATTGTATGGAGCACTTGCAGGTCAAAATGTCAAACAGAGTATCAAGTGTGTGCAGAAATTCATTTTTCCTGGCCAAGTTTCCTTTACCAAGTGATGTTTCAACTGCTTTGTGCCATAATTTCGTTAGTTTTAGCTCAATAGTTCGACACTGATTAATCACAGGTGGTTTGAATAGTGCATTAGCTTTTGTCCATTGATGCAGAAGAGGGACTATCATGTCATTTATGAGTTCTTTATCTGTATAGTTCCTTCTGTCCTTTGCATTTTTTTCTCGAAGGAGTAACTCTAATCTTAACATGTCTCTCACTGTTGGAAGTTCTGATACAGGAAGCTCCTTCCCTTTACCAACTAGCAGGCTCAAGTGGGTTGACAACTGACTCCTTGTCTTCAATTTTGACATCTTCACACTATCTGACAAATAGAAAAATATTTCAATGTTTCATAATTCAATTGTTGTTTCAAAAAATATCAATTTGTTTATCAAAAATGCTGTAACAGAAATAACATAATAATTTCTTAGAACATAATGTTTTATACAATGATATAAGTAACTGCGACAATCAATATGCCCTACTTACAATAATTAAAATGTAGAATTCGTCTGGTAGAGTAGGTGCAAGTGCAATGAGAGCAAACCACCGTCTATGATATCTAGAAGGAGAGTGAGCCGGGCGCCTTATCCTCACGCTTGGTACAAGTCAAAACAAGAATTAAACTGTCCCACACGGAGAGCCTGTTCATGTTCATGTTCTGACATGCATATTGTACACAAGCTATAGAACCATAAAATACTCCATAATCCATATGCTTACATGAGATTAGTTAATATCAAGTGAATAATTCTAATCAAGTCTCATTAATTTGTTGAAATACTGATATTTGAAACTTTAAGGTATAATTGATGTAGGTGAGGGTTATTTCAATTCATTTTTGTTTGCTAATCTCAAGTTTAGACATAAAGAGGCACAATATTTTGACTACCAAATTTGATTTTTAACATGTTGACAAAATTGACACACCCTAGTGAACATCCATAAGAACACTTCGCCCTTTAAGTTTCAAAAATTTTCAGTGTGATTCATCAATTTGTTTCATTTATCTCGATTTACGATTTTAGTCCCTAATCAAATGAGCAATATGTTTTTAATATGATTTTATTGTGAACTTTGTGTTTCTCAGTAATTTGTTATATTTTCAGGTGTACAAAAAAATATACAAAAAAAATGGCTAAGTCTTATCTTTCTCATTTAGACTAAAGGAATCTGTGTGTGTTAAGAAAATAATCCTTTCGTAGTATCAATGTAACAACCATTATAATTTTTATACGACAAACGACAATCACACTCTTATAAAATGGTTCTACTTCATAATTCTAATTCACACACACACTCACATCAAAGGACCATAATATCATTCATTATTTATTAATATTCATGTAGTGAAGAGCAATTACAACACAGCAACACTCCCCTACAACACCTCCAAACATCGCAACACAACTACAGTAACAACCAAACATCACTCACTCGCCCACAACCATGTCATCAAAACACTCTGTGCTGAATAAAATCGCTTGGCATTATGAAAAATCAAATATCAAAAGCGACGTCCCGTAGTGAAGGTGTTTCAATGATCTTATAATGTTAAAACTCTGCAATACATTATAATATTTACACCCATAACGATAACAGCATCAGATTAATAGTAACAAAACAGTAAGTCACACGGCAGCAAAAAATTTATATCCATTTTACCCCTTCTGTAACTGTAAAGGTAGTAATAATAATAATAGTAATAATAATAATAATAATAATAATAATAGTATTTATAATGATAATAATAATAATAATAGTAATAATAATAATAGTAATAATAATAATAATAATAATAATAATAATAATAATAATAATAATAATAATAATAATAGCAGCAGCAGCAAAAATAAAAATAGTCAAAATAAAAACAAAAAAGGAAATTACGAATTTCTGTCTCGACCAGCGGATATCTTGATGGCCACTGCTGTTCCTGTAATACTTTAGGAGATATTTTATACTTATCTGTAATACCTATATTTTACCTTTAATCTTACTATTATTAATTACCTTGCGTACCGTGAATTAAACCAGGGTATACAGGGGGTTAGACCACGGTACACAAGGGGTTAGACCACGGTACACAAGGGGTTAGACCACGGTACACAAGGGGTTAGACCACGGTACACAAGGGGTTAGACCACGGTACACAAGGGGTTAGACCACGGTACACAAGGGGTTAGACCACGGTACACAAGGGGTTAGGCCACGGTACACAGGGAGTTAGACCACGGTACACAAGGGGTTAGACCACGGTACACAAGGGGTTAGACCACGGTACACAAGGGGTTAGATCACGGTACACAAGGGGTTTAGGGATGTATTTTCAGATATTAGGCAATTATCTTATATGGAAGAATTTGCTTAGTTATTAATGATTCTAATGTCAGTTGTTAAAACACCAAAATACATTAAAATAAAGAGATTATAATATTTCCTAATTTGTAAAAGAAATGTTAAAATTAGCGTTAAAAATGACCTAATATTGAGTGTTTGAAAGACCTTAGCTATATAAAAAGAAACACAACACTTCACCAAAAAATAGAGGAAAAATATGTGTTGAGATCGAATAATGTTTATAATGTTTACCTAAAGTTTAATGTAAAAAATAAAATGTTTAAGACCTTATCTGTTAATATTTATAAAATGGTAAAAAAAATAACTTATTAAAGCTTACTTAAACTTTAAAATCTTTTGTCTAGCGTGAACAAATCTGACTTGGAAAACTGCAAAAATCTAAGACTGAACACGAGTACATTATTTAACAACAAAAGAATATTTATCTTACATATATAGTTTTAAATAATGCTTTAAGAAATTTATAAAAAAAAATTTAGAGAACGATGAGTTGAGACCTTGGGCGTAAGAAAACACAGAAACAACATTGTAGATTCTGAAAAACACTCTGAAGGTCCCTGGGTTTTCTTTCGTGTACCGTAATAACATTGAGCGGTACTGTTTAGGGTACTTCAAAACCCTAGTAGTTGAAGCACATAAAATAGCGATATCAGCTACAGTATATTAACATTATTACGAACGATAACGGCAACAACATTACGAGTAAACTAATAACGAAATAGAATGCAACACAATGGCAGTGCAATAACAAAATTAATAAAACGTAGCACAATGTAACGCAAAAGTAGCAAAAGTAGCGCTGAAGTAGCACATCAATAACATAAAACTAACACACTCTCTAAAATTAACAGGAGCACCATGATAGTTACAGAGAAATATAAAAGTAACGAACCAGTAACAACAAAAGCACTTAAGGTAACAGAGTATTAACCTAACAGTAACTCAACAATAAAGTGACAAACACAACTATGAGAAGAGTAACATCACAGTAACACACCTTTACAATACCAAACGTAAATAATAACAACCAAAATAACATTATAGAAAGAAGAAAAAGATTAACTCAACAATAACAAAAGACTACAAAAGCAACTCAAGTAATGCAAGATTAACACCAAAGTAACAAGTAACAATGACAAAAGTAGCACATGATCAAAACACCAGCACTAGCTCTCACTAAGCTACCCCTACAGCCTTGTTCTTTCTGTACAGTAAACATTAACACCAAGAAGAAAATTACCTTAAACTGTAGGTGAGGAAAACCCACAAAGAGAGAGAGAGAGAGAGAGAGAATGAATAGAATGTTCAAATTGTTTCACTGCCTTCTAAGAAACTTGAGAAACGTTGCCACTAGCCTCCAGAGGCCTTAATTGTCCCCCGGGTATGATTGGCTGGACCCAAAATTACCAGCTGGGATTTTCTGCTCACCGTTTTTCTTTGATTTTTATGTTAGCTTTTTTTTCTCTCTCTTTCTTTCTTTCGTTATTTTTATTGGTTCTCCTCGATCTTTGTGTCAGGTAGAATCACTGAAGATGGAACTATCATCACTTTCAGTGTGTGTGTGTGTGTGTGTGTGTTTTATTTCTACATCACTCGAAAAGTCGTCATCAATTTTCACTCTTCTGTTTTCTCACGTTTTTCCTTGTATCAGAAAGACTTATAATCCTTTATTTACTCTTGTGTACTGTATACACTTCCTCCATCATCCCTAATTGAAACATGATCATTTTATTTGTGTTATTCCCACCGTCCTCTCCCTCCCCCTCTTCCATGTTTTCCCTTCCATGTTTCGCTCAGTCAGATTAATCTTCGACATTCATTCTATTGTCTATTCCCTCCCTCACCAACAGGCTAAACAATACATTCTCTCTTAAACATCTAAAAAAAATCATTCTACAATTACTTATTCATGCACACTACGAGGAAATACAAAATATAAATTGTTTAAAAATACATCGCGAGCAACAACAAAAATACTCGCTTGGTGGTTTTTCTTGAAGTGTTTTGCCGCTAAGAAGATCACAACACTCGGTGGGAAAAGCTAATGGTCACCTTTTGAGAATCTTTTGTCATTTGGTGTGAGCCTTTAAGTTACGCCAGAAACATACAATTATTTTCACATCAGTTTCTAGTCTTTCTGATTCCATATGCATGTAACAGACTCTCACACATACTGACTGTCTGATAACTAAGAATATATATAACGATTTAAGTTAATAGTATCGACAATATTCACTGTTTTATACATGAGAAATTACATCCAGGCCACAGAAAATTCATGGAAATACAAGTTTAATTTCTATTGGTGGTGAAATGTAAACAAGGAGAGAGATGCTTATCTTAATAGCCATACTAATGCAAGACTGTGTCAACTATCAGCAATGTGATCATAGAGAGGCTGACAGCTACTTACTACCGAGAATCTCCCGGTGTTGTTTTTAGTGATGACATCTTAAGTATCTTCTTTAGGCAACAAACACTGGCGGAAATCAACCTTCTTACCCTTTTTTTTCTCTATTTTTCTTCTGGTAACCTTGACCTTTTCACCAAAACCTAACCGAGACTTTCCTTTCATTGACGTATTTTGAACTGCTCACAAACTATCACGCGACTCGTCAGGCAGATAAATTAAACAGGACGTGACACAAACAAAAGGACAATACTTGCCTAGTGACCCCCAGAAGATAACAAAAGACTGTCAACTAAACACTCTTTACACGTGTTCCAACCTGCCGTCACCCTGGTAAGAGTACAGTACATGTTGCTGATTCTGACCCCGGTCATGATATGTAGGTGTTTGACATTATAGCAAAGTTAACACCTGAGAAAAAAATTTATAAATCGTGTTTGAAAATGTGAATGGCATTACGAGATATTTTTGCATTTTAATAAGATTACTACCACGTATTACAAAAAAGGTAGCTTTAAGTCTTTGGTGTAAATAATTTTTAGTGTGTGTGTGTGTGTGTGTGTGTGTGTGTGTGTGTGTGTGTGTGTGCCTTTGTAGTTTTTTTTCTCTCTTTCTCTCCATTCTATTCTTTCATCATCCTCACTCTTGCCTTCTTCCTATTTTCTCTTTCTTTTCATATTTTCATTCTCCTTCTAATCTGTTCTTGTAACTATAATTTTCTATAATTTCAACATAATATAGTTTCCTCCAGTCCAACCATCACCCTCATGCACTTCCATCACCACGAGTATTATTACCCAGTCACCTCTTAATATTAAATCAATGGACGGTGTTATATCAACCCTAATCCCCCCCCCCCCAAAAAAAAATAAATAAAAAAAATAAAATAAAAACTGCCGTACTGTAAAAACTTCCATTGAACTATAAAAAAATATTTAAAATTTAATACTTTCGAAATGGTTGTATCCCATATTATTAGTGTTTTTACGTTTTATTTATTTTAATTTATTTTGCTGCATCGACTGCAAACTCTCAGTGCTAAATTATTATTTCTTATGCTAAAATTTCCCACTGTGTTCATCCCTACATATAATATTTTATTGTACATGTCGCTTTCACTGTTTCATGTATAAAATAATACACTGTGTGGGATGCCGGCCATTATTGTATTTCTTTTTTTACTATTCATTTTCGGAAAGTAGATATTCGATTTGGATTCCATGAAATTTCTGCTTAACCCTTAAGTACAATGACCGAGGCTTCTGGTCCGTGTATATCACTGTCTATACCACCTCCAGCCATAAAACCTCCTCGGCAGTGACTTACCCCTAGTGACTACAATGTCTTAACCTCTCGAATACAATGACTTTAACCCCTTGTGTACGTGGGTCTGTCTGTGTGGAGTAGAATCGTTTGGGGATAATCCCTTGAGTGTGAAGTTATTAACCCCGAGTACTATGAATTAACCCTTGAGGACGATGTCTTAACCCTTTCAGTACGAGGAGATTGTACCCAGAGTTTAGTCGCTGCCTGAGGGACAGACACGATAATAGTGTTGATAATGATGGTGTGACGTTAAGAGTAATTAGCTTTAGTAGTGACGACTTTCTTCCTATGGTTTTTTTACTTCTTATTCTACATCACAAATACAAGTTATTATAATAATTCATCTCCATTATAATTATTGTTGTTACTTTTTTTTCATTTTTCAATTACTTATTTATTTTCTTCGTCATACTTTTTACTCTTATTCATTTTCTTTCTCCATCGTCATCAGTCTCGTCATTTTCCTTCATATTGACGACTGTATCGGCCTGACAAGTTTACAAGTGGAAAATCAATCATGACACATACAGAGCGGTTTCAATAATATTTGTAGTATTTATAGCACGGACTAAAAGGAATTTATTCTTATCAAATATGTATATCCACATACCATTCACAGTACACCTTTCATTTCAAAAATATTCTTCAACAAAATATTAATACAAACTAAAATGATATATTAATATTATTATTATTAATATTATTATTAATATTATTATTATTATTATTATTGTTATTATTATCATCAGAGAGGCTTCATAAAAATCTAAACTCGATATTATTTTGTTGTTTTGTTACGATAAATGGAAATTTGGCCCAGAGTCAGAAGAGCTTTGTCAATAACATGTTAAAACTCCAGTCAAAGTCATGGAAGCCCTGGAACTATTTTGCTAGATCTTTACTCGCAGCCTGTAAACTTTAACCAATACTTTGCTGACATTTTGCACAAAGTCAGGAGAGCAATGTCAGCACTCTACTTAAGCTTAAGCTCTAGAAATTAGCGTTGAGTTGTGAGAAGCAGCTCTTGAAGGCGCGGCAACTTCTTTCAAAGCGTCTCCAAGCCAAGACTTCATAGCTTCGTGAGGTTACCAAGAGCCCGAGGCGCCACTG
This sequence comes from Homarus gammarus, assembly GCA_958450375.1. NCBI lineage: Eukaryota > Metazoa > Arthropoda > Malacostraca > Decapoda > Nephropidae > Homarus > Homarus gammarus. Next base: position 8,167 of record CAUDMG010002145.1, read on the forward strand.
ACTTCTTTACATCACAAGAACCAACCACACTTTTACTGAACGATTAAGAGATCAATAAAAATGGAATAATTTATAGATTTTTATATAATTTTATTCGAGTACAGTATATACTGTACATTAATTCGGAAATAGTTGGCCTTTCATATATACTTAAAACGATAATCACTCGTACCTCTTCCAAGTGTTGCCAGTTGAGTATTTCACCTCCTGACAGTCATAATGTGATGTAATTAAATACCTCAGCATTATATCGCTATTAATGTTAGTTCCATTGCCCTTAATTTAACAAAACGATTCTTTCAAAATCCCCCAAAGGAGCAAAAGGTTTAAATAATTTACATACAGTATATAATGATGACTACTGACAAGAAGAATACAGTGTACTTCACAAAGTTACTAGTTCGGATAACTTTCCCCTCCAGATTAGATCAACATGAAAAACAGCATAGTTCAGAATCAAAACCACCTGAGTGGTCGCTAAGAAAGTCTTCAAAAGTACTACACAAAAGCCAGACAACATGAACAGTGAAGCCGAATAAATAGCAAACTTTACACATCGTCAGTAGAGTTTGGACAATACTACACTGAAACTTCACGAGGACACAAAACACTTGACTTCCCTCGTAAAGTGGACAAAGTTTGTGCGTCAGGAACATCAGTGAACGTGACCACAATCCCCCCCTCCCCTACACACACACACACACACACCCGGGCCTCCCTCCTCTCTCTACTAGTGTTGAACCGCAGTGTCGTCTCCAATAAACCCACAGCTAAGGAACATAGGTGCGCATGCGTGCGTAGTGTCAACAAAGGCTGCAAGAGACTGCTCCTTAAAATTCGTATTTCTGACGAATTCACCGCGGCTACCAATCCCAGCCTGTGCAGACAACTATAGTAAGACCCACTTAGCAGCACAGTGGCATATATTTTTTTGTTACTTTTGGACTTTGTCATTTTTTTGGGATAAAACATCTGGTCCTACCACCCGATCCCTCTGAGCAAAGTTTTTCAAGTTTGCGCATGCGCAATGTGATAGTGTGACGTCATTACCACTCCACCTGACTGCAGTGTTGCCAACGTGCCCTATGCCCGCTGTTAAACGCTCCCGTTCGTTGGAAACGGCGGCAGTAGGTGACAGTGATGCTGACGACTTTCTTCTTGAAGACACGTCAAAGAAGAAGCAGAAACCTCAGAAGTCAGGGTCTCCAGCAGGGGCCACGGCTCCCCCTTGCACCCCTTCTGGGGCTGTAGAGGGTGGACTCCTGTCATCGGGGTCCCCAAGTGAGCCTACATGTGGCTCAATGACCGACCCTCCGCCGACGATGGACATAGGGGATTCCCTTTGTCTCCCTGCCCCGTCGCGCCTTCGTCGTCTCGCCTTCCCTCGGGACTTGCCTCTGAGCATACGGACGACCTGGTTCTTCCGTCACTGCTCTCCACTTCAGGACTCAACACTTCGCCTCCGCCGAGGTCCCACAGCCGTGATAGTCACCACACAAATGGACGAGACGGTACGCCTGCTCACTCAGGTGGGCTTTCCTGCTCCCCAGGGGGAGGTGATGCTGAAGTTCACCATCATCACCCCAGAAACTCGTCGTACCAAGGTAATGGTTCGCCACGTACCCTGGGAGATCCCTATCGACGATCTTCGCCCTCTTCTCCCACAACTACTGGACATGGAACGCCGCATCAACCCGGTCTCCAAACGTCCATCCAACGAACTCATCGGCTGGTGGGTGGGCCCCCTCCCCCCGAAGGTGAATGTAGGACCAATTCACAACTGTCCTCTCGACCGATTTATCGGAACCCCGAAAATCTGTGGTCGTTGCCAATCGTGGAAACACCGCACCTGGGAGTGCACGAGGATGGTCGCCTGCGGTTTCTGTGCAGGTCCTCACGACACAGTGGAATGCAAATCGAAAATTCAGAACAAAATCCCAGTTATTCCACGGTGCGTCAATTGCCATGGCAGTCACCACGCCTGGAATGCCAATTGCCCACAGCGTCCTGGCACTCGCCCGGGGAAAACTTACCTTGTACCACCGCCCTCGTCTCTGACGAAGCCCCTGTCAACCAAACCTCAATCCTATCCACCACCGCCTCTTCCATCCACCAAGGATTTCCCATTGATCTCCTCTCCTCTACCACCCCCTCTATCACCCCTACCACCCATCCTTTCTCCCCTCCCTCCCTCTCCCTACCGTTCTTGGAACAAGGTCGTTGCCGGCCCTGCCACACAGTCACCACCATCTCCTGCCCACCCGGACCCCCGCTGTCTCTCACCAGCACCACCACCTCTTACTCAACTGAACCCTCACCGTCCCTCTCCGTCGCTACCACCACCACATGCCCAGTCGGGCCCTCGGCAATCCTCGCCGCCACCTCCAGCTCCTGCACAGGTACACCAAGTTGGTTCTATGGAAACAATCACTCTCCGTCTGGATCGCCACTCCAAGCAAATCAACCTTCTCTCAGCCCAACTCGACTTGTTTGTGAAAACAATTGCGACATTGCAGAAGCAACAACAACTCATTCTGGACACCCTGACCCAACAGGGGCGCACTTTGCAAGCCCTGATGACCCGCCTCCTTCCATCTCCCGAGATGGAGGATCCATCCCTCGCTCTCCCACTCCTCCCTCTCCATTTCTCTCAACAGAATTTGGTACCTCCTCTGGAGCCCTGTCTAGCCCCTCCGACTCATCTCACACCGGAGGCCGTTCCCTCCTCTTCTTACAATGGAACATCCAGGGACTTAGACCTCGCCGGACAGACCTCGCCCAGTTTGTGCTCTCCCATCAAGTAGATGTTGCTCTACTTCAGGAAACCATCACAGACGATGTTACTCCACTCCGCCTCTCTGGCTATACTGTTTACACCCTGCCTCGGTACCGTGGGCAGGCTCGTGGCCTCCTCACCCTTGTGCGTAACACCATTCCATCTGTTCGTCTCCCTTCACCTGACTCACATGGACCCCCGTCTGAATTACTTTCTGTCTCCCTTACTCTTGGTGACCGGACCCTTCGTGTAGTCAATGTTCATTTCAAGAGTGATTCTCTGGACCCCCAGGTTCTTCACGACCTCCATGATGGGGTTCCCACTATTGTTCTTGGCGACTTTAATGCCCGCCATCCCACTCTTACTCCGGATCATCCCACTCCATGTACCCTTAACGGATCACATCTCTCACAGTTTCTTAATGGGGATGATGATGTTCGCTTTCTTTGTCCTGACGATCCTACTCGCCTCCCCCATAGTTTCCTTGATGTTGGCTTACTATTGAACGGTCATACTTCCTTTCATCCTACCGTCTGCACCGAGCCTGCTCTGTATAGTGACCATCTTGCCGTTACTACCCATCTCAGGCTCTCCTTCTCTGCCCCGACATCAGCTCCTTATCGATCCCCTCGCCTTCGTCTCACACAAGATGCTGTTCCTTCCTTTACCCAATACCTTTCTACCTGGGCGGATTCCTATGTTGTCCCCCAGTCCCTTGACTCTTACAGCGCTGATTTTGTTGATGCCGTGTATGACTCTGTCAATCGCGCTACCCCTCCACGCCCTCCCCGTCACCCCAGAAGTGCCACCAACTACTGGTATCGTATCCCTGCCATGAGACATCTCCGGCAGGTAACCCGTGATCTCCACTCTGCCATACGGAGGTCTCGGTCTCCAGAGGACTGGGAAGACTTCAAAAATTGGTGCTCCTTTGCAACTCAGGAGCGCCGTCGGATACGTGAGGCGGACTGGCTATCCTTCACGGGGTCTCTATCGTTCCAGTCGTCACCCTCTTATGTATGGAATCGGATTAATGCTATACGGGGTACTCGACGGAGGCCTCCTCCCCACCCTGACCCCGCCTCCCTTGCCTGCTCTTTAATGGAGGACTGGGCACGAGCTTCCTCCCCTGAGGCACTTCCAGATCCAATGCAGGAGGCAGTGCAGGCCCGCATCGATGCGTCTGAGCCTGTTGTTCGTGCTGCTCTTACCTCCCCTGCCCCCACTGATCATCCCATCACACAGTTCGAGCTTGACAGTGCTCGTCGCTCTAGAAAAGACACCTCTCCTGGGGATGATCAGATAACCTACTCCGTCCTCAACGCCTGTACTAATATTCCTAACGGCCCCTTGCTTGCTCTCTACAATATGTCTTATGAACATGGGGTTCTCCCGTCCAACTGGAAAAATGCCACTATTATCCCCATCCCTAAGCCGAGAGATCCTGGGAAATATCGACCCATTAGTCTTACCTCCTGTGTTTGCAAGATGATGGAGAGGATACTCCATCGTCGCCTTCTTCACACCATAGGCGGCTTCCACAACTCCCTCAATGGTTTCATTCAACATCGCAGCACAGCACACTCCATTGCTTCCTTTTATTGCAATCAGACTGCCCGCATCTCCGTCTTCCTTGATATCAAGGGAGCCTTTGTTACGGCTCAGCCTGCCCTCATTTTAGCTGAACTTGCACGGTTAGGGGTTAAAGGGAGACTTCTACAATGGATCGCCTCTTACCTCACTGGACGTCAGGTCCGGGTTCGCGTTGAAGGCTCTATGTCTCCTGTTCAAGAAATGAACCTCGGCACCCCTCAAGGTGGAGTCCTGAGTCCCACCTTGTTTAACACTCTCATGCACTCCATTGCATCACTCCCGTGGCCGACAGAAGTTGTCCACTCAGGATATGCCGACGATGTCCTCCTCCAAGCCCCTGACTACCTCAGCATGCAGGAAGCCCTTGATCTGGTCTCCAGAGAGTGTGATTCACTTGGTTTCCTTCTTTCAACTGCGAAAACAAAAGCCATGTGGCACGGTCGTGTTGTACCTCCACCCCTTTTCTTATCAGGAACGCCCTTGGACTGGGTTAATGAGACAAAATACCTGGGTGTGTATGTAACTCGCACACGTTGTCAGATCCCTGAAGTCCGCTATCTTCGAGACATATGTTTTCGGCGTCTCGCTCCCCTCTCTACCATGTGCAGGGGTTCCCTTAGTGCCACCATCCCTGTATTTCTCACCATGTACAAGTCCTTTGTCCGTTCCTGTGTCGACTACGCCGCCCCTGCCCTCGTCAACATTAGTCGGACTGCTGTCAACCGTCTCGAAGTTATCCAGAGGAAAGCTGCTCGTATCATCCTTGGGGCTCCTCAGTGGACACGCTCTACTTCTCTATATAACGAACTTGGTCTTTCCCCCTTACAGGATCGTGTCCAGGAGTTTTACCTAAAAACTACCGTTTCCATTCTACGGGATCCTAGGGGCAACTATGTCCAAACCAACTTGACTCCTGCTGTCCGAGGCCGACCTCCATCTAGAAGACAGTGGCGAGGGTCACTCATCCGAGCCCTTCAGGAACACGACCTCCTGCCTGATATTGTTGTCACCCCTGCTGTTGGTTCGTCTCCTTCTCCCTGGCTGGATTTTCAACCTGAAGTGATTGCCCTCGGTGGACCGCTCCCGAAATCCCAGGTGAACCCTGTTATTCTCTGCAAATACCACCTCTCCAGGATCGCTCACTGGTCCCCAGGTAGGGTCGTCCTCTACACTGATGATTCTGTTGACCCCGCTACAGGTAGGGCCGGGGCTGGTGTCTACATCTCCCGTCCTCATGCCCCTGAGCCTATCAGACTGTCTCTCAGAGTTTCTGACGGGGCATCCTCCACTCAGGCTGAACTAATAGCCCTCCTTGCTGCCCTTCTCGCTGAGGAAGAAGCAGATGGTTTCTGCCCCTTGCTTGTCTGCTGCGATTCCAGGTCTGCTCTCGACGGGATCGCATTTGGATCTGGGGAAAATAAGGACCTCATCCTCCGAATACGAGGGTTAACATCCACACTTCAGGATGAAGGCCGTCCTGTGACATTCCTATGGATACCTACAATAGTCATGTCGGTATCTTGGGGAATGAGGCAGCAGATGACCTTGCCAAGACTGGCTGCAACAAGGCCACACCTGACTACGTTGTTCCTCGAACACTCTTACAGATTAGGACCCAGATCCGCCGCAAACAGAGAGAAGCTCGGGAAGCAGCCATCCCCCTGGACTCCCCGCCCACATGGTACGATGTCCTCCGTAAACTTCCTGACCTCTCGTACGTCTACGGGAAAGGGTCACGGAAGGGGGACGTGATTGCTGTGCGTATCATCATTGGGTATGACTTTGCTTGGGAGATTGGTATCCCCACATCCCCTGAGCAACGCTCTTGTGCGTTATGCAGAAGACCCGACAGCCGCACCCTTATTCACTACCTCCTAAGATGTCCCCACACACAACGCTTCCGTGACGCCTGCTGGACCACCACTCCACGACCCCCTGACGGAGACACGATGATCCTCCCAATACTGGCCAGATATTTTGTAAATAATATTAATTATGTGTTAAAGGAACATCCTTCCTTCCTTTGGCTTTAGTAAGCCCCTTTATAATATTTATACTGTATATACTTTTCACACTTGCCAGATGATTCTGGTGTCATTGTACAGGGGTACCTAGTGACAGCACTAGGATCCCGCTTCCTCTATCAAGGAATAAACAATTGAAATTGAAATTGAATTGATAAGGAACGGAGTGTCAGTTAAGCAGTCGTAAAAGTATCCAAGAATGTTACAGTCATGTTATCTACGACCTGTGGAGTTTTACCTGTATCTAGAATGGTTAGTGAAGTGTTTTCGTTTCATTAGAAATTTTTTGTTCAGTGTAATAACTCTATGAGGTTGGTCTAATTGAGGTGAAACCGCTAATATCAACAGGGAAAATCAACCTTAATACATGTCACCATAAGAATGAAGAGAGAATATCAACCACAGCAGTCACCTACGCTGCCACTTTATGAGATCAACGTTTCATTATAATGCAAATTCGACATTTCCACGTCCATAGATCGAACACAAAGAAATAATGGGAGTGAAATTCGTGACTGATAAATTGTGGAATTAATAAAAATAAAGCATCGTTTTTCTGTGGATTTGTGTGTCTGTCTGTCTGTTATTAGTGAATGTTGCTAAAATTAGCTGAACATGCAAGGGTGAACTACTACATTAAAAGTTTTTAGGCATCCCGAATATGTATTATCTTCAGTAATTAGAAAAGGGAGGTACACTTGTTCTTTTATATATAAATACATAGACTATACATATGTGTGTGTGTGTAGTCAGACTCAACAAAATCCAGGCTGGGAGGAGAGTTAACTCAATAAACTTGCACTTTACTGTTAATGAAGGGATGTACAGTATAGCGGAATCAAAATAAAAGTGTAGAAAAACGAGCCCTGTCAAATATTGTAAATCCTATTGTATCCCTTTCAATTACATTTCAATCCTTTTGCCTCGATTCTATTACGAGCCGAAGGGAACGTATTGAGTGGCCAATTTGCACATAGGGGACTGTGGCCACCACCCGCGGCTTTTGGGGTGACGAAGAACCCTGAATTGGCCTTGGATAAGAGAAACTTAAATATTTACTACTTTCTGTCAGGGTGTAACTCTTGACACACAAATGAGTTGGTCGGGATGAAAACGGCAAAAATCATTATTATACGAACATAAATATGTACATGGAAAACGTTTCTTAGTACAATTATTAAAACCTTCCCACTATTTAAAAATTAAGTAGTGTTTTTCATTCACTCAAATTATTTTATAAAGAAGATAACATTACTTAAGGTTTATCAGTCTAGTGTATAACTCTTTTTGAGTTTGTTCACTTGTCTACAGCCTTAACTTATCCTTCAACCGCAGTTAATGTTATGAGAGGTTAGTCACTATGTCTCAACAACTAACACCTTTAAATGTGTTCCCTTAACTATTTCGTACACTAAGAGATCAACAACCAAAAAGTAAGAGAAAAATACGTCGTTTTATCAGTGCTACGTTATTTTGCTCGTGTATCACTGAGTATTTTCCGTCACTGTTCTTACGTTTATCACAATTCATATATTAGGGGGGAACAATAAGTCTTTCTACCGCCTCACACTTCACTCTGACACTATCATGGTCTACAGAGCTTTGCGTGTTCAGGTACAGTAAAGCCAGTCGTCAATTGTGTTTCGTTATTTGACGTTGAAAAAACAGTCAAATATTCCCTAATGTCTTTCATTTACCATTATCTATCACTGTAGTATATACCACCATATACGTATTATAACAGGGTCGTATAACTTGCTGTACCCTATGTATTGGAATAGACATACATTACTGTATCGCGGCAGTGTACAGCATTTATACACAGCATCGCTCTATGTATAAGTTTATCTCCGTATTCTCGACCACAGCCTCGCGTGCGCAATATGTCATGTCACTCAGCGTATTTACATATATCGTTGTAAAAATTAGCTCTCTAGTTTATTTCACAGTATCACTATTTCGCCACAAAATCGTTGCATAACACTGACATTACACAGTCCTGCTTTATAGAGCTTCTCACTGTGCAACAAAACGCACAGCATATTATTGTGCAGAAAAATTTATTTATAACATGTTGTGCAGCAGTGTACAACATTTCAATGCACTCACAATACATAACTGCGAATATCAATGATCAACAAAATTTCCAAAACAGAATGTGCAGGAAAATGTACAATATATGGCTGTGAAACAATAGGTTCAACATACCACTATGTATAAAAAATTTACATCACTGCAGCATCGTGCACAGCAGTACCATGCAACAAATTAAATGTGCAACGTATCACTGGGCAGCAAAATGAACACCACATCAGTGCGGCAATATGTACCACGTAAGACTGTAGCATCGTATAATTCTGTAGTGCAGTGTGTTGGCCTCCCGACATCACTGTGACGTAGTGAGAAAATTGCCTAAGGTGACCCCGCCTCTTACTGTGACCTGCCCGTGGCTTCGTGAGCTTTAACGGGAAGAGACAAGAACTTCTATAAATATTAAACGCAGACTTTTATATCGCACATAGGCCTAAAAACTGTAGGACGAACTGAGGTTATTGCAAAGTACTCACACACACACACAAACGACCCAAACACACAAACGCGCACAAACCACCCAAACAAACACTCACAAACCACTCAAACACACACACACACACACACACAAACCACTCAAACACACACACACACGAACCACTCAAACACACACACACACACAAACCACTCAAACACACACACACACAAACCACCCAATCACACCCACACAAACCACCCAAACACACATATACACAAACCACCCAAACACATACTCACAAACCACCCAAAAACACACAAACCACCCAAACAAACACTCACAAACCACCCAAACACACACACACACACAAGCCACCTATTGCACCTAGCTATGAACAATTGACAGCAATAACACCACAAAGTGATGAAATCTGCCATGATGCTCTTGGGTGCGGGAGTTAGCAAGCCCCTAACTCTGCTTTATGGTTATAGACGTGATAGTTAAGAGGGCGGAGAGGAGGTACTTACTGTCATCCGTGGCGAGGCAGTACCCCAGCAGAGCCGCCACCAGGAGGAACACCAAGTCCTCCCGCTCGCCCATCCTCTTCCTCGTGACTCACACTACTCTACCACTAGAGGAGAGGTCGAGAGTGAGTAACATCCCTGTGTGTCACTAAAAGATTATGGTCACTTAATCACTATATGGTAGAGTAGTACAACTGGTTGCTTGTTACGATTGTTTAACGAGCATTTTTCTCCTTACTAACCAATTCGAGGTAAACCATTTTGGTTCTTAGTTGCTGATCTTATTTCCTGAGTAAACACCAGTCGAACAACTTGCTTTGTACTAATAATGTATTCAACTGTTTCTTTAAAATCTTTTTTGAAGGTTATGAATAAATCTTAAGCATTGAGAGAAAATAGTTTTCACATAAATTTGTAGTTGCTTCATCAATTCCAAAAGAAAGCTTGCAACACAAGCAAGGAGTTTCACGATGTTCTTACACACTTTCACCTCTCCACGCCCTTCCCTAGAGACCCTGGTGAAGGCACACGGCCTCTTACACGCCCACGCGAGACAACCCCCTAACACGCAGCCATCCACACACGATCGCCAGTCCCAAAATATCGAAGAGGGCGAGTGGAGGAGAGAGAGCGGCACACGTCCTGTCGGCGCGGAGGTAGAAGCCAGACTGAGTACTGCTGGTGCAGGTAAAGGCAAGTGAGTGGGGGGAACAGACTTGCGCCGGAGCAATACCAAAACACACAGGTGGCGCTCTAGAGGCCCGGGTGTTGGGATATAGTTAGAGTTTAATTAAAAAAAAAAAAGATACAGTTCTCTCGTCTCCCTTTAGGAAAAAAACAGCTACAGAGGGAGGCAGTAGGAATAATTTTTCATAGAGGTAAAGAGTTAAGGCCACACCTATCGTCTTGAAGTGAGAGGTCAAAGGTCACAAACGAAAGGAAAAAAACTTTTGGTTTCAAGAATATGAAGATGAGGTAAAGAGAAATGAAGTATTTTTTCTCGTAGGATATAAAACTTGCGTCATTTCTTAATAAAATCAAGAACCGGAGAAGTGAAGGATAGTACATATAGAAGAAAATAGATAATTGAAGAGCCATTTGCCAGATAAAGAACGTCATCAGGTGGTGGTGGTGAGATGTGATGGTGTGGATGGCCTATAAAAGACGCGGAAACGGTGTGAAAATATATTTGTTTGTACATCATTTCTTACGTAAATGTATCTTTACGGCTACAATTAAAATAGAAATGCAAATCTGTGGTAACATATGGGGTAAAAATGTTCGGATTTCGGATGATCAATAACATGTGAATATTTAAGGTAACACGTGTCGATTTAATGTAAAACTGTATTATTAGTTTATATAAAGAGCGTATTAGTAAGTCATAAATGGTGTAAACACGTATATCTGAGGTCATTCTGAGGTCATACAGGATTTACTAATGCAAAACTGAACTGAATCATACATGGTCATTGATGATACTATGATATACAGTATAGTAATGATGAAGGTGTATTGTTGGGTTCTCGTCAAGGATACAGTGTTGAGTATATATTACAGTCATGCATTACACCTCATGTTGATATGCATTCGGGGAATGATGTACTGCCAAATAAAGGTAGTTATGGAAACGTTCTGTGGGAGTAAAATGTTGTGGTCTTCTATGATATCTCTCTCTCTCTCTCTCTCTCTCTCTCTCTCTCTCTCTCTCTCTCTCTCTCAATAATGCAGTGACATGCCACAGCCTGTACTATTATCGAGAGGGAATTATATGGCAGAGATAGGGAGAAAATAGGTAAAGGACGAGATTGGATACATAATGCAGGAGGAACAGGAAAAGGAAGTTGAAGAGGAAGAACAAGAGGAGGAAGAAGAGGGGGAGGAGGAGGAGGAGGAGGAGGAAGAAAGAGAAGAGGAGGAAGAACAAGAGAAAGGGGATAATGAGGCCGAATAAACTAACTTTGCCTTTGTAGGGAATCTCGTATAGGCATCATCAATCGATTTACTCAAATTCTAATCGTGTAAGAGCGAAGTTTATCAAAGATTTACAATTATCCGAAGATTTTAATAATCTGGATCGTATTAACTCGTAACCTGAATTGAGACGAAATGTTTACGATGCAACACACACACACACACACACACACACACACACACTCCTAAATTAGTTTGTGTAAAAAAAAAAGAGAGAGAAGGAAAGCAGACACGTTCCTGCGTCCTGGTGGGCCACCGTCCATCTGTTCCCCCCTCCCTTACCCCACCCCTCCTTCCCCTACCCTCTCCTACACCACATCTCCCCTACCACACCTATCCTTCCCCTTCGACTCTCCTTTCCTTTTTCCTCTCCTTTCCCTTCCCTTCTCCTCCCCCCTACCCTCTTCATCACCAAGCCCTGACCTCGACCAAATTGAATCTTCCCATCCTAATTTGCATTTGTTGATACTGATTGTGCTCTACCACGATTCAGGCCTCGACCCTCCCTGCGACCCAACAAAATTACCCAGAGTCCACCTTCATCTCTGGCTCTGGGCGACTACAAAACCGGCAGCACAGTTCTATAATCACAAGTTCGTATATCTATTTGGGGAGATTGGACGATAAGCTAGTTTTTTTTTTTTTTTTTTTTTGTGTGTCAGGGAAGGGTGAGGGCAGATGAGTACAGTCGTGTGTGTTTAGTATTTATTTATTAACTATCTGGATACAGCGTGGCTACAGGCATTGAAAAACACAGCGAAGTGAACTTAAGATCATCACTGTGACCAAATACATTCTTGACGATGAAGATTATTAGTGTTAAAGTAAAAAAAAATATATATATAATTTACCACCTCAGCCGTGACGCACATCATGTAGAACCTCTGCCTCCTAAAATTCAATTCTAATACTGTTACTCATTTAAACCAGTGGAACTACCTACCTCAAATGTGTGTTTATTTTGTCATTACTGTATAATCTCCATCAGTTCAAATCTTGCTACTTCAGATATCAACACTTATCTAACTTCTTCCCGCGTTGTATTTTTATTTTTTGGTCGGTAATTTTTTTTTTCGTTTTCCCATCTTGTTTTGTTTATGAGGAGGAAGTTAGTTGGTGTTTTTTTTACATTGTCAAATATATTTTGTCAATCAGTTTAGTCATTCAGTAAATCAGCCAATCACTCCGTAAATAAGTTACCTAATAAATCAGGTCAGTCACTCAGTAAATTAGTCAGTCAGTAAACCAGTCAGTCAATTCACTCGGTAAATTAGTCAGTCAATAAACCAGTCAAGTCAGTCATTCAGTATATTAGTCAGTCAGTAAAACAGCCAGTCAGTCACTTGTAAATTAGTCAATCAGTCCATCACGCAGTAAATCAGTCAATTCAGTTACCAAAGGCGTCAGTAGAGATGAATAACACAATTTGCCTCGCCTACTGACCTACATGATGCCGCCATATCTACAGCAGTCCACAATGTTTCTTTATTTAACCCCTGTATCTACCATTAACCTTCACCTAAACCTGTATCCCTTAACCTGGTCATAAGGATCCCCTATAACTATGACAACAAACTGAACGACTTTATCGGTGCTGTAAAATGTGTTCCTAAGGCGGAGGACAATCTCGCTTGTGTGTTTGTAAAGGCACTGACCTCTTGAATCTATTCAATAAGGTTCTCTCTTTCTTTCTTACTCTTACCTACTCACCTACCCACCCCCTTCCATCTCTTCTCTCTCCCTCTCTCTCTCTTACACTCCACCTCTTCCTCCCGATCGAGAAAGGTCACACTGCTTTTTCACCGGTGAGACGATGCTGCCCACCCACCAATCTCTTAGCAGTCTATAAACAACCTCTCTCTCTCTCTCTCTCTCTCTCTCTCTCTCTCTCTCTCTCTCAACCTCCTTCATTTCTCCCTCTTTCTACTCCCTCGTTACCTGCTACCCATATCTTACATTCCTTCTTTCACCCTCCTTCCCCCACTCTTTTTCCCCTACTTCCCTCTCTATCTTCCCTCTCCCCAACCCCCCACCATACCCATGATGGTCACAGGTCTCCATCAACGGTGTGATGATGCCTACGATTTTATACTCCCCAGTACCCCCCACCCCCTCCCTCCTCAACACCCATTCATCTCCCCGGCTTTGGCAATCTCCCAAGGGGATAGGGGAGTGAGGGGGGGGGGGGGTTACACAACATCCGGCGGAGATTCTTATCAAATTCGAAAAAAAAATAAAACAAATTAGTTGAGTACATGAATACACTCTAAGAGGTTTATTCAGTCATATGAATACAATATCAATGCCAAGATATAATACATTTAGGTACCAGTGTATATACGGCTACAGTCTCTTTATATTTCATCAACATTTTTTTCGTAATTTTTCTTTGTTCAATCATTATATACTTGAGAATTTAAACGAGTCTGCCGTTTGGTCCTGGAGACATGCTACTGAAGGAGAGGTGATAAAAGATTATTGGACAAGTTACAATATTTGGACGAGATGGTATAAACGTTTATCTAATGTCCAATATATATCAACCATAACACTGATACCTCATTAAGGATTCATAGTAAATATAGAAACACTAAAGATAATTATAACGATACTATTGATGTGAGAGAGAGAGAGAGAGAGAGAGAGAGAGAGAGAGAGAGAGAGAGAGAGAGACGATAGTACAGGTCTCAAGAGGTGTTCATTAACCCTTAGCGTGTTAGAAGTAATTACCCTGTGACATCAAGTAAGACATCACCATTTTCCTCACTAACGCCCTCAGAGGCTCCCACACGACCACTTCACACCGAGCTTCCCCGAGACAGGTCACGAACAGAGGTAAAGAACATGTGAACGTATTATGAAATCTTTTTACAGTTATCTTCCCTCTTTGGTATTGCTTTGCCTGTTAATAGTGTGGATGTCGTTCATAATGGCATACGTGACAAGGAACTAGCAATGGTGCTTGTATTTGGGTAGTTTGAGTTTTGTACAGTTGCCTCCACTTATAACTGGTACAGTGGCTGGTGTGTGTTTTGTGAGATGTGGCACCACCGACCACATGGATGTTTCTGAAATACCCGAGCACTTAATGAATAAATAAATACGTATGACAAACTCATCCTTCACACTATGCACCTGATAATTCCTGACAACCATTTCTTTCAATGCTTTAGTAAATTTGTAAACATTAACACAAGCTTCCTCGGCTGAGTATTATATTGACCTTTGTAAATCAAGTTTTTAGATCAAGTTGTTTAATAATAAACTTCACACAGTGCATTACTGGTAAAGTTAAGAGAGCATTAATAACTACAGTCTTTTATATTAACAAGTCAGACGAAACCTTCCCACAGCACAGTGAAGTCTGTCTTCCTTACAATATAAAATCTTTAGAACACAATAAAATCCTCCACAACGCAACAAAAATTTTACTAGCAGAAAATAGTCTTCACAAACATAAAATCTTTACGGCGCAAGAAAATATTTCCTAACACAATAAACACAAACTTCTTTGGTAGTCACATAGTTGACGTAAAAAGATCTACAGTAACACAAACTTTTGATAACGTATCTGAAACGTAGCCAGACTCTAAATTATACAGAGCACAGGAGCTACACCAGCGTCCTCCTGCCACCACCACAGATATTCTACCCAACCCGGAGTCTTCCTTTAATACCAATAAGAGAGATATATCTCATGACACCCTGGACAGGTTTCAGCTTATCCCTTCCGCCTCATCTTGCTTTACCGTGTACACTGACCCCAGTTAACCTCAATGCTATGTTGGGGAGACTATTTCCCCTCGGCCCAAGTCACATGGTTTCCCCTCTCTTATGGTCTTTTGCCTCTCTGGGCTTTGTTGAGGGGACGAAAGGTGAGCTACCCGAGTCTCTACATCGTTAGTGCGGTCAACGGCTTTGTGAACACTCGGGTTTATTTCTTAACTGATATTCTTCTCCATTTGTTGATCGAGTTTTGTATGGTTTATCATCAGTGATGTAGGGTAACTGTCAATATATATATATATATATATATATATATATATATATATATATATATATATATATATATATGTAATATTCAGAAATTTCAGAGTAATTTCGAATGCCCCGCCATTAGCGGTACTGAGCGTTCAAGGTCGTCTGAGGGAAGAGAGCGCTCCCCGCACATAGTGGGAGATTGCGGAACTAGGCCTATATGATATTAAATGTAATTTACCGGATTAATAATGATGCGATTCATGAAGTTAAGGGACTATTATTGAATTTGAAATTATTATAGATCGTTTAGCAGTCTGAATAATGTTAAAGGGTGTCCCAAGGAGTTATTAGTTAGGCGGAAAATAGGTCACGTAGGCCTAAGCTAACGCCTTGAGAGGACACGAAGCGGGCTCTCTCTCAGTCCCGGATAGCACTCACACGAACAAGACGTCCCTGCGCGTCTGTCCCAGAAATAGTCACGTGGCCTAGTCACCTGTGCTGAAATATTGCAGTATAACAAGTAAGTCTCATTCGATCTCAGACAGGGTTAGATAGGGCAGTGATAAAGTAAACTAGAGCTAACAGTGAGTTCATTTCAGGGTTTCCGTGAGAACCCACTTGACTGGAGTTGACCGGAGTTGACTGCGAGAGATTGACTGCCGTTTGAGACTGCCGTGGATGATTGAGGGTGGCGATTGT
>CAUDMG010002146.1:0-28517 GCA_958450375.1 Homarus gammarus
TCCAGCCCAGACACAGCTGCAGCATCTCCTGCCACCTCTCTCCCTCCATCAGTCACGTCTAGGACAATTAACTCGAGCTTCAGTTCATTGTACCGGGGACTGTTGATGGTGGACACGGTTATAGTGGTCCTGGTAGTAGTTCTCAGTGCGGCTATTTTTGCATTAGTAATCCAGAAAGTGGTTTGAAACAGGACATGGCCATGTATATGGCCCTCATCATAGCCAGAATTTTAGGCCAAACAAATGATTTTTTCCTTGGACTTTCCATCTCCGCTTCAATTTCTTGACATATATTTTCTAAAAAATAAGTTAATAAGACTCCCCATTCATCCTTTATTCAATGTCCATAATAAATTTAATTAAATGTATTAAAACAAACGTTTAATTATTTTTCCATCTTATATATAACTTCTGAAAGTTAAAAAAACCCAAAAGTTAACAGGAGATAATTTAAATATGTCTCCTGTAGTAACAGTTGTCAATTCACGTATCAACACAATCTCTTCCATCAGTGTTTTGATTCTATGATGATGTGAAGGTAAAAGAATTATGACAACAATGATAAAAACAGTAATAATAATAATAATAATAATAATAATAATAATAATAATAATATACAAAGATAAACCCTCGTAATCAACATCACACTCAGACGATATTTTCACCTTAACCTGAGACCTTGACCATTAAATTACCTCACACTAAATTTTATACAAGAAGTTTATCAGCCAAAACCTGACATCTATATAACAAGTTCCATCTCGATCAACTTCACAGGTTTTTCATATAGATGTGTTTTATTGTCTGTTTATTTTATTTATTTTTATAATTTCGACATAAATTTCCCATTTTCTCTCCCAAGCGAAGGGGAACTAAAATAGGATCACAATTAGGTACATAAAATCCTTACCCTACCAGCCCTACCTATCCTAATCTAATATAATCTGAACTAAACCAACTCTAATGCCAACCTACTTAAACCTACTCTAGGAAACCCACCCCTATGTAAACCCATTCTAATCAAACCCTAACAACCTATTCTTTATCTAACCCTAACCTAACCTAACCTAATCTAACCTAACGTAACCTAACCTAATGTCACCTTAATTTCGAGCATGTACTGTACTGCGTTCGTGTGTGCGTCAGTACGTGTTTACATATGTATGTGTATGTATGTGTATGTGTATGTGTGTGTGTGTGTGTGTCATTCATCTCCTTCCTGTAAGTCCTCGATAAAGTACAGGGAGAGACACAAGACATTGGCGTGTTATCTGTTGTCACTTCCTGTATGGTGGAGGAACGGCGGAGAAAAAAAATACCTTATGGGTGTGTATACTGTAGGTGGTATAGGAGCTTAACTAACAACGTAAATCAATCAGTCAATCACTTAATCAATCAATCAAGCAAAAATCAATTATTCAAACAATTACTCAATATATCACGCAAAGAATTGTCTCGACTCAATGAACCCTCACTCAATCACTCTAGATCTGAGAGAGAGAGAGAGAGAGAGAGAGTATGTGTGTGTGTGTGTTCTCTAAGTTCTCTTCTGTTGTAAATTAAGAAACAGAATAAAGGACTAAAGAAACGACGAACAAAAATAAGTTGAAAGTCTAAAATCATGACACAGAACTTACACATAAAGACATTATGCCTACTTATGGCTACAAAAGTCTGTTCCACTGTACATAATTAGTCCTTTGTTGTCATTCGTCTCAGTGGTAAACGTGAAGGTAAAAAGAACCTGACAATTTGTGTAAAGAGCAGAGATGGTGGGGTGAATCAATCAATGTATAACAGGATAAATGAGGACAAACTTAATAAGGAAATAATGACTAAAAAACACGCGCCAAACCTCCATAGCATTATCATGGGAAATAAATCAACAACAACATGGTGATTACAGCCTCCTCCTGCCCGTGAAACAGTTCCTCTTCTCAACGTGGGTCTGGCTGGTGACGGTGAAGCTCCTGCAACTTGTGCTGCCGTCACACAAAAACACACACCTCCTCATCTCTTATTGCCATCATGGACAAATCGTCACTCTTGCTGGCACTAACCATCACCCTGCCGCTCCTCTCAACACCAGCAACACCAACTACTACTGCTACTGCTGCTGCTGGACACAACAATACACCAACAGTCACAGGTACAACTCAGGTGGACCAAGAAACTGATGTTAATACAACTCAGGAAGAACAACAACAAGTTGATCGATGAGGACTGCTTGTTATTTGATTTGATTTTACTTTTCATGATGACAATGAGAGACGGAAAGAAACATTAAAGACATGTTTTAATAAAGTGTGGTAGATCCCTCGACCACCGGCGTTTCTTGGAGTTATTTACCTTCATCTTAGAGATAACAAGTAGACAACATTTAACAGACTGAGCGATAGACTGACACACAGTCTACATGATCAGGAAAAAACCTCTCCAGCTTCATGATCAAAGGATAAAAACGGTGAAATATATGATCAAGATCGAGCTGGATATTGCCGTGGTGAGGTGCCAGGGAACTTATAAGGCTCCAGAAGTCTATAACCAACTCGACTAAGGTGCTTGATGGTGTGAACTTGGTGCAACACTTCTAATTATATTCCTGTTCACCAAATAAGTTTTTTGTTCACCAAAAGGTTCTAATATCACAGATAGTTTGTCTACAACGATTTAAAGTAAAAAAATTGTGTTCATTTCCGTGTTTTCAGTTTCCAAGTTTCTGCGGCATAGCAAATAGTGACATTATCTGGAACCTCTACGACAACTTATGCGATAAATCAATTCTAATTAATCTAAATTCTTGAAGATTTAACAAAACGATCAACAATTCTTAAGGAGCACAGGGAAAGAGTGACACCACAAATTCACCTCATTATATAGAACCAATACCAACTCTGTTATCAGGAATGGGCGGGTAGGTAGGTGGGGGATCCGCCAATCTCTTCACACAGTCATATCTGCGCTACTTGGGGTGACGTCCCCACTGCTGGTTGTGTCACCATCACGGCCACACACCATCATGGACCAGTTGTTGAGGGTGGTGCTGGTCACCCTCACCCTGCCGCTCCTCTCAACACCAACTACCACTGCTACTGCTGCTGGACACAACAATACACCAACAGTCACAGGTACAACTCAGGTGGAACAAGAAACTGATGTTAATACAACTCAGGAAGAACATCATCATATAGGTGTTAAGTTGTCTCGTCCACCCCGTGATGATGATGGCTCTCTGGCGCCTCAGTGTCAACACCTGCCCTGTGAAACTCTACAGGGTGCCTTAGGAATCAACATCCCTGCCATAGTGAGCTTCATGATCTCATACAAGGACTTCACAGGTGAGTCCTGGGCTCCGAGACTCGTGTTCTCCGACAATGACAACATTGAGTGTGGGTGTGTGGACGTGAGCTCAAGTAAGGATATATTAGTCCAGGTAAAATACACCTGTAGTGGAGCACCAGCTGACTCGGCTCATCTACCACTGGCGTTGTACACAACAGAAGGATGGATACATATTAAACTGGTGATAAACGATGAAGGACTAAACATTACTTTACTCAAGCCAGACGGCAGGACGCCCCTAAAATTTTTTTTCTTACTTTGTGTTTTGTCTGATTATGTACGAGTAAACAATGTACCACAGTTTGGTTACTCCAAGTTGGTTCACTACAACCAAGACACAGCTGCCCCCAGCCAAGACACAGCTGCCCCCAGCCAAGACACAGCCACTACATCATCTGTCTCACCTACCACAGCCACGCCAGGAAACACACCTAAAACTGACACAATCACCCAACTGGTGATCCCTATAACAGGCACATTATCAGCCGCTTCATGTTTGTTGGCCATTATATTCATCATCAAAAATCTCTGTTTCACCTCCGCTGAGGTGAACCCGACCATCACACACGAAGTACCGGCACTCACTTCTCGGTGTCCAGGACAAAATTCAGATGTAATGATCATTTTGTCCCCCCAAGTGTCACAGACTGCCGGTCAGCCAACCGCCAACTTAAGTCATAGTTATGGGCATGGCACTTCAGGCCAAGCTGCTGCTGGTTACAGCGGTGAAGCACAAAACGCCTCAAGCCACACTGCTGAGGGTCTTGCAGCAAGTCTTCACAACTACGCCAGTGACAACAGTCTTTACGTGGCCATCAAGACTACATAAGACGGCTGCTGATTGTTTCACTGTGAGTCGTACATAAATTATTGACCATTGTTCTTCATTATCCCAGCCTGGGAGAGAGTTGATGTGTGGCCAGCGGACAACCTCACGAGAGACACACCAGCTACAAGAACAGAACACATGAAGAACGCTAACCACATCAGCAGGACATATGAAGAACACCAACCTTAAGAGACGAACACATAAAGAACACCTGCCACAAGAACAGGACCCATGAACACCAACCACAAAAAGAGAGCACATGAACACAAGACACAAGAACATAATACGTGAAGAACATCAACCACAAGAACAAACACATGAAGAACGTCAATCACATGAACAGGACACACGAAGAACACGAGAACATTAGCCTGGAGATATAGGGCCATACTGAAACTATCTGCAGTGTAAATTGTTCTATATTTTTATTCATCAGCGGTTATCTAGAACACACACTTACAATAATTCCACATTAAAGAACTTTATAAATTCATTGTACACTATTTCTTATTTCTGTTCAGTTTTCAGTAAATATTGAACAACAATGACATAACAAATTACTTTTCCAAATCTTTTTTTTTTCAATTTAATAAAGACGTCTACATCACTACTACTGTAATACTTCATCATCTTTGCGTTAACTACGAGATATGTACAGAATCATTATTATTTAGTTAAAGAAATATTCATTATTATTATGCTCATTATAAGTTGGTCGATGAGGACTGTTTGCTATTTGATTTGATTTTACTTTTCAAGATGACACTGAGAGACGGAAAGAAACATCAATGATATGATTGAATAAAGTGTGGTAGATCCCTCGACCACCGGCGTTTCTTGGAGTTATTTACCTTCATCTTAGTGATAACAAGTAGACAACATTTAACAGACTGAGGGATAGACTGACACACAGTCTACAAGATCAAGAAAAATCTCTCCAGCCTCATGATCAAAGGATAAAAACGGTGAAATATATGATCAAGATCGAGCCGGATATTGACGTGGTGAGGTGCCAGGGAACTTATAAGGCTCCAGAAGTCTATAACCAACTCGACTAAGGTGCTTCATGGTGTGAACTTGGTGCAACACTTCTAATTATATTCCTGTTCACCAAATAAGGTTCTTGTTCACCAAAAGGTTCTAAGATCACAGGTAGTTTGTCTACAACGATTTAAAGTAAAAAATTGTGTCCATTTCCGGGTTTTCAGTTTCCAAGTTTCTGCGGCATAGCAAATAGTGACATTATCTGGAACCTCTACGACAACTTATGCGATAAATCAATTCTATTTAATCTAAAGTCGTGAAGATTTCACAAAAACATCAACAATTCCTAAGGAAAATAGGGAAAGAGTGACACCACAAATTCACCTCATTATATAGAATCAATACCACCTCTGTCATCAGCAATGGCCGGGTGGGTGGGTGGGGGATCCGCCAATCTCTTCACACAGTCATATCTGCTCTACTTGGGGTGACGTCCCCACTGCTGGTTGTGTCACCATCACGGCCACACACCATCATGGACCAGTTGTTGAGGGTGATGCTGGTCACCCTCACCCTGCCGTTCCTCTCAACACCATCAACACCAACTACCGCTGCTACTGCTGCTGGACACAACAATACACCAACAGTCACAGGTACAACTCAGGTGGAACAAGAAACTGATGTCAATGCATCTCAGGAAGAACATCATCATATAGGTGTTAAGTTGTCTCGTCCACCCCGTCATGATGATGGCTCTCTAGCGCCTCAGTGTCAACACCTGCCCTGTGAAACTCTACAGGGTGCTGTAGGAATCCACATCCCTGCCATAGTGAGCTTCATGATCTCATACAAGGACTTCACAAGTGAGTCCTGGGCTCCAAGACTCGTGTTCACCGACAAAGACAACAATGAGTGTGGGTGTGTGGACGTGAGTCTAAGTAAGGATATATTAGTCCAGGTAAAATACACCTGTCGTGGAGCACCAGCTGACTCGGCTCTTCTACCACTGGCGTTGTACACAAAAGAAGGATGGATACATATTAAACTGGTGATAAACGACGAAGGACTAAACATTACTTTACTCAAGCCAGACGGCAGGACGCCCCTAAAAATATTATTCCTACATGGTGTTTTGTCTGATTATGTACGAGTAAACAATGTACCACAGTTTGGTTACTCCAAGTTGGTTCACTACAACCAAGACACAGCTGCCCCCAGCCCTGACAACACAGCTGCCCCCAGCCCTGACACAGCTGCCCCCAGCCCTGACACAACTGCCTCCAGCCAAGACACAGCTGCCCCCAGCCAAGACACAGCTGCCCCCAGCCAAGACACAACTGCAGCATCTCCTACCACCTCTGTCCCTCCATCAGCCACGAGCTTCAGTTCATTGTACCGGGGGCTGTTGAAGGTGGACATGGTTATAGTGGTCCTCGTAGTGGTCCTCAGTGCGGCCAATTTTGTATTAGTGATCCAGAAAATGGTTTGAAACAGGACATGGCCATCTATATGGCCCTCATCATTGCAAGAATTTGTTGTCCATACAAATAATTTTTTTCCTTGGACTTTCCATCTCCGCTTCAATTTCTTGGGAGATATTTTTTAATAAATAAGTTAATATGACTCCCCATTCATCCTTTATTCAATGCTCATAATAAATTTCAATAAAAGTATTAAAACAAACGCTAAATTATTTCTCCTTCGTATATATAATTTCTGAAAGTTTAAAAAACAAAAGTTAACAAAAGATAATTTAAATATGTTTCCTGTAGTAACAGTTGCCAATTCACGTATCATCAACACAATCTCTTCCATCAGTGTTTTGATTCTATGACGATGTGAAAGAAAAATAATGATGACAACAATGATAAAAACTGTCATCATAATAATACTACAACTACTACTACTACTACTACTACTACTAATAATAATAATAATAATAATAATAATAATAATAATAATAATAATAATAACATTAATAATAATAATAATAATAAAATACTAAGAAAACCCTCGTAAGCAACATCACGCTTGACCATTAAATTACCACACACAAACTTTTAAGAAGTTTATCAGCCAAAACCTGACATCTATATAACAAGTTCCATCTCAATCGACTTCACAGGTTTTTCATATGGATTTGTTATATATATATATATATATATATATATATATATATATATATATATATATAATCAACGACCTCACCAGCAAGGAATCGAATCCTCGACCTACTGGGTGTGACTAGGGAACGCTTACCGGCTAGGCCACAAGGACACTAAAAGCAGTTCTAAACTCTGTTATATTTCACACAAAGCTTGTTCATCGAGCTGATGGCGCCGTGTTAAATGGACTAAAAATGAAGTATATATATATATATATATATATATATATATATATATATATATATATATATATATATATATATATATATTATATATATATATATATATATATATATATATATATATATATATATATATATGCAAGTAAATCACTGTAGGTGCGCGTGATCCAGGTATATGCTGATAACCACAAGGAAAAACAAAACACGTGTTTTCTTTTTCCTTGTGGCTATCAGCATATACCTGGATCACGCGCACCTACAGTGATTTACTTGCATATATATATATATATATATATATATATATATATATATATATATATATATATATATATATATATATATATATATATATATATATATATATATATATATATATTATCATTCCGACATAAATTTCCCATTTTCTCTCCCAAGCGAAGGGGAACTAAAATAGGATCACAATTAGGTACAGGAAATCCTTACCCTACCTACACCTACCTATCCTAATCTAATATAATCTAAACTAAACCAACTCTAATACAAACCTACTTAAACCTACTCTCGGACACCCACTCCTTTGTGTACCCATTCTAATCAAACCCTCACGACCTATTCTTTATCTAACCCTAAATATACCTAACCTAACCTAACCTAATGTCACGTCAATTTCGAGAATGTACTGTACGCCTGCTTTCATTTGTACGTCAGTACGTTTGTGTGTGTGTGTGTGTGTGTGTATCATTCATCTCCTTCCTGTAAGTCCTCGATAAAGTACAGGGAGAGACACAAGACATTGGCGTGTTATCTGTTGTCACTTCCTGTATGGTGGAGGAACGGCGGAGAAAAAAAATACCTCATGGGTGTGTATACTGTAGGTGGTATAGGAGCTTAACTAACAACGTAAATCAATCAGTCAATCACTTAATCAATCAATTACTCAGTAAATCACTCAAATAACTGCTCTCTCTCTCAATAAACCACGTGATAACATTAGTTTTAAGGTAATTACCAGTGCAAATTATTATACAACAAGGAATTTTTTTCACACCGAATACAATGATATGAAGAACTTTTGGGGACTGTTCCACTATACAATAATTACTCTTATATAGTCATAAAATATATATAGATTATGTTATGAAATTACTGTTTTAACAAGATACATCTATTTTAACACTAAGGTAATGTTGAATGTTGTATATATTGGTTAGTGATCACCCTGTTGTTGGTTGTGGTAATGAGTTGTTGGTTGTGGTTATGAGTTGTTGGTTGTGGTTATGAGCTGTTGGTTGTGGTTATGAGTTTTAGGTCGTGGTTATGAGTTGTTGGTTGTGGCTATGAGTTGTTGGTTGTGGTTATGAGCTGTTGGTCGTGGTTATGAGCTGTTGGTTGTGGTTATGAGTTGCTGGTTGTGGTTATGAGTTGCTGGTTGTGGTTATGAGTTGTTGGCCTCATTTTAACTATAGGTTGTGTGAGGGGAAGCTGTGTGTGTGTGTGTGTGTGTGTGTGTGTGTTCTCTAAGTTCTCTGTTTCTGTAAATTAAGACAAACTATATAGTGAAATAAAGAAACGACGAATAAAATTATGTTGAACTGTAAAATCAGTGACACAGAACTTACACATAGAGACAATATCAAGGACTAAACGATGCCTACAAAAGTCTCTTCCACTGTACATAATTAGTCCTTTGTTGTCATTCATCTCACTTTGGTAAACGTGAAGGTAAAAAGAACCTGACAATTTGTGTAAAGAGCAGAGATGGTGAGGTGAATCAATCAATGTATAACAGGATAAAGGAGGACAAAGTTAATACGGAAATAATGACTAAAAAACACGCGCCAAACCTCCATAGCATTATCATGGGAAATAAATCAACAACAACATGGTGATTACAGCCTCCTCCTGCCCGTGAAACAGTTCCTCTTCTCAACGTGGGTCTGGCTGGTGACGGTGAAGCTCCTGCAACTTGTGCTGCCGTCACACAAAAACACACACCTCCTCATCTCTTATTGCCATCATGGACAAATCGTCACTCTTGCTGGCCCTAACCCTCACCCTGCCGCTCCTCTCAATACCAGCAACACCAACTACTACTGCTACTGCTGCTGCTGGACACAACAATACACCAACAGTCACAGGTACAACTCAGGTGGACCAAGAAACTGATGTTAATACAACTCAGGAAGAACAACAACAAGTTGATCGATGAGGACTGCTTGTTATTTGATTTGATTTTACTTTTCATGATGACAATGAGAGACGGAAAGAAACATTAAACACATGTTTTAAAAAAGTGTGGTAGATCCCTCGACCACCGGCGTTTCTTGGAGTTATTTACCTTCATCTTAGAGATATCAAGCAGACGACATTTAACAGACTGAGGGATAGACTGACACACAGTCTACATGATCAGGAAAAAACCTCTCCAGCTTCATGATCAAAGGATAAAAACGGTGAAATATATGATCAAGATCGAGCTGGATTTTGACGTGGTGAGGTGCCAGGGAACTTATAAGGCTCCAGAAGTCTATAACCAACTCGACTAAGGTGCTTCATGGTGTGAACTTGGTGCAACACTTCTAATTATATTCGTGTTCACCAAATAAGTTTCTTGTTCACCAAAAGGTTCTAATATCACAGGTAGTTTGTCTACAAAGACTTAAAGTAAAAAATTGTGTTCATTTCCGTGTTTTCAGTTCCCAAGTTTCTGCGGCATAGCAAATAGTGACATTATCTGGAACCTCAACGACAACTTATGCGTTAAATCAATTCTATTTAATCTAAATTCTTGATGATTTAACAAAAACATCACCAATTCTTAAGGAACACAGGGAAAGAGTGACACCACAAATTCACCTCATTATATAGAACCAATACCACCTCTGTTATCAGGAATGGCCGGATGGGTGCGTGGGGGATCCGCCAATCTCTTCACACAGTCATAGCTGCGCTACTTGGGGTGACGTCCCCACTGCTGGTTGTGTCATCATTAGGGCCACACACCATCATGGACCAGTTGTTGAGGGTGATGCTGGTCACCCTCACCCTGCCGCTCCTCTCAACACCAACTACCACTGCTACTGCTGCTCGACACAGCAATACACCAACAGTCACAGGTACAACTCAGGTGGAACAAGAAACTGATGTTAATACAACTCAGGAAGAACATCATCATATAGGTGTTAAGTTGTCTTGTCCACCCCGTGATGATGATGGCTCTCTGGCGCCTCAGTGTCAACACCTGCCCTGTGAGAGACTACAGACTGCCGGGAGACTCCACATCCCTGCCATAGTGAGTTTATTGGCCCCAGTTAAGGGCTTCACAGGTGAGTCCTGGGCTCCGAGACTCGTATTCCTCGACGATCACAAAAATGAGTGTGGGTGTGTGGACGTGAGTCTAAGTAAGGATATAGTAGTCCAGGTAAAACACACCTGTCGTGGAGCACCAGCTGACTCGGCTCTTCTACCACTGGCGATGTACACAACAGAAGGATGGATACATATTAAACTGGTGATAAACGACGAAGGACTAAACATTACTTTACTCAAGCCAGACGGCAGGACGCCCCTAAAAATATTATTCCTACATGGTGTTTTGTCTGATTATGTACGAGTAAACAATGTACCACAGTTTGGCTACTCCAAGTTGGTTCACTACAACCAAGACACAGCTGCCTCCAGCCAAGACACAGCTGCCCCCAGCCAAGACACAGCTGCCCCCAGCCAAGACACAGCCACTACATCATCTGTCTCACCTACCACAGCCACGCCAGGAAACACAACTAAAACTGACACAATCACCCAACTGGTGATCCCTATAACAGGCTCATTATCAGCCGCTTCATGTTTGTTGGCCATTATATTCATCATCAAAAATCTCTGTTTCTCCTCCGCTGAGGTGAACCCGACCATCACACACGAAGTACCGGCACTCACTCCTCGGTGTCCAGGACAAAATTCAGATGTAATGATCATTTTGTCCCCCCAAGTGTCACAGACTGCCGGTCAGCCAACCGCCAACTTAAGTCATAGTTATGGGCATGGCACTTCAGGCCAAGCTGCTGCTGGTTACAGCGGTGAAGCACAAAACGCCTCAAGCCACACTGCTGAGGGTCTTGCAGCAAGTCTTCACAACTACGCCAGTGACAACAGTCTTTACGCGGCCGTCAAGACTACATAAGACGGCTGCTGATTGTTTCACTGTGAGTCGTACATAAATTATTGACCAATGTTCTTCATTATCCCAGCCTGGGAGAGAGTTGATGTGTGGCCAGCGGACAACCTCACGAGAGACACACCAGCTACAAGAACAGAACACATGAAGAACGCTAACCACATCAGCAGGACATATGAAGAACACCAACCTTAAGAGGCGAACACATAAAGAACACCTGCCACAAGAACAGGACCCATGAACACCAACCACAAGAAGAGAGCACATGAACACAAGACACAAGAACATAACACGTGAAGAACATCAACCACAAGAACAAACACATGAAGAACGTCAATCACATGAACAGGACACACGAAGAACACGAGAACATTAGCCTGGAGATATAGGGCCATACTGAAACTATCTGCAGTGTAAATTGTTCTTTAGTTTTATTCATCAGCGGTTATCTAGAACACACACTTACAATAATTCCACATTAAAGAACTTTATAAATACATTGTACACTATTTCTTATTTCTGTTCAGTTTTCAGTAAATATTGAACAACAATGACATAACAAATTACTTTTCCAAATCTTTTTTTTTTCAATTTAATAAAGACGTCTACATCACTACTACTGTAATACTTCATCATCTTTGTGTTAACTACGAGATATGTACAGAATCATTATTATTTAGTTAAAGAAATATTCATTATTATTATGCTCATTATAAGTTGGTCGATGAGGACTGTTTGCTATTTGATTTGATTTTACTTTTCATGATGACACTGAGAGACGGAAAGAAACATCAATGATATGATTGAATAAAGTGTGGTAGATCCCTCGACCACCGGCGTTTCTTGGAGTTATTTACCTTCATCTTAGAGATAACAAGTAGACAACATTTAACAGACTGAGGGATAGACTGACACACAGTCTACATGATCAGGAAAAACTTCTCCAGCCTTATGACCGAAGGATAAAAACGGTGAAATATATGATCAAGATCGAGCCGGATATTGACGTGGTGAGGTGCCAGGGAACTTATAAGGCTCCAGAAGTCTATAACCAACTCAACTAAGGTGCTTCATGGTGTGAACTTGGTGCAACACTTCTAATTATATTCCTGTTCACCAAATAAGGTTCTTGTTCACCAAAAGGTTCTAAGGTCACAGGTAGTTTGTCTACAACGATTTAAAGTAAAAAATTGTGTTCATTTCCGGGTTTTCAGTTTCCAAGTTTCTGCGGCATAGCAAATAGTGACATTATCTGGAACCTCTACGACAACTTATGCGATAAATCAATTCTATTTAATCTAAATTCGTGAAGATTTCACAAAAACATCAACAATTCTTAAGGAACACAGGGAAAGAGTGACACCACAAATTCACCTCATTATATAGAATCAATACCACCTCTGTCATCAGCAATGGCCGGGTGGGTGGGTGGGGGATCCGCCAATCTCTTCACACAGTCATATCTGCTCTACTTGGGGTGACGTCCCCACTGCTGGTTGTGTCACCATCACGGCCACACACCATCATGGTCCAGTTGTTGAGGGTGATGCTGCTCACCCTCACCCTGCTGCTCCTCTCAACACCAACTACCGCTGCTACTTCTGCTGGAAACAACAATACACCAACAGTCACAGGTACAACTCAGGTGGAACAAGAAACTGATGTTAATACATCTCAGGAAGAACATCATCATATAGGTGTTAAGTTGTCTCGTCCACCCCATGATGATGATGGCTCTCTGGCGCCTCAGTGTCAACACCTGCCCTGTGAGACTCTACACTGTAGAGTCTACAGGGTGCCTTAGGAATCAACATCCCTGCCATAGTGAGCTTAAGGATCTCATACAAGGACTTCACAGGTGAGTCCTGGGCTCCGAGACTCGTGTTCTCCGACAATGACAACATTGAGTGTGGGTGTGTGGACGTGAGCTCAAGTAAGGATATATTAGTCCAGGTAAAATACACCTGTAGTGGAGCACCAGCTGACTCGGCTCATCTACCACTGGCGATGCACACAACAGAAGGATGGATACATATTAAACTGGTGATAAACGATGAAGGACTAAACATTACTTTACTCAAGCCAGACGGCAGGACGCCCCTAAAAATATTGTTCTTACTTGGTGTTTTGTCTGATTATGTACAAGTAAACAATGTACCACAGTTTGGTTACTCCAAGTTGGTTCACTACAACCAAGACACAGCTGCCCCCAGCCAAGACCCACCTGCCCCCAGCCAAGACACAGCTGCCCCCAGCCAAGACACAGCCACTAAATCATGTGCCTCACCTACCACAGCCACGCCAGGAAACACAACTAAAACTGACACAATCACCCAACTGGTGACCCCTATAACAGGCACATTATCAGCCGCTTCATGTTTGTTGGCCATTATATTAATCATCAAAAATCTCTGTTTCACCTCCGCTGAGGTGAACCCGACCATCACACACGAAGTACCGGCACTCAGGCCTCGGTGTCCAGGACAAAATTCAGATGTAATGATCATTTTGTCCCCCCAAGTGTCACAGACTGCCGGTGAGCGAACCGCTAACTTTGGTCATAGTTATGGCCATGGCACTACAGGGCAAGGTGCTGCTGGTTACAGCGGTGAAGCACAAAACGCCTCAAGCCACACTGCTGAGGGTCTTGCAGCAAGCCTTCACAACTACGCCAGTGACAACAGTCTTTACGCGGCCGGCAAGACTGCATAAGACGGCTGCTGATTGTTTCACTGTGAGTCGTACATAAATCATTGACCATTGTTCATCATTATCCCAGCCTGGGAGAGTGTTGATGTGTGGCCAGCGGACAACCTCACGAAGTACACCAGGTCAAGAGCAGAACACATAATAAGAAAATAACACATTAACACCAACCACATGAACAGAACACATGAAGAACGCTAACCACATCAACAGGACATATGAAGAACACTAACCTTAAGAGACGAACACATGAAGAACACCAACCACAAGAACAGGACCCATGAACACCAACCACAAAAAGAGAGCACATGAACACCAGCCACAAGAACAAAACAAATGAAGAACACCAGTTACATGAAAAGGAGAAATGAACAACCTCAAAAAGAGAGCACATGAACACCAGCCACAAGAACAGGACACATGAAGAGCGTCAATCACATGAACAGGACACATGAAGAACACGAGAACATTTGCCTGGAGATATAGGGCCACACTGAAACTATCTGCAGTGTAAATTGTTCTTCAGTTTTATTCATCAACGGTGATCGAGAACACACACTTACAATAATTCCACATTAAAGAACTTTATAAATTCATTGAACACTATTTCTTATATCTGTTCAGTTTTCAGTAAATATTGAACAACAATGACCTAGCAAATTACTTTTCCAAATCTTTTTTTTTCAATTTAATAAAGACGTCTACATCACTACTACTGTAATACTTCATCATCTTTGCGTTAACTACGAGATATGTACAGAATCATTATTATTTAGTTAAAGAAATATTCAATATTATTATGCTCATTATAAGTTGGTCGATGAGGACTGTTTGCTATTTGATTTGATTTTACTTTTCATGATGACAATAAGAGACGGAAAGAAACATTAATGACATGATTGAATAAAGTGTGGTAGATCCCTCGACCACCGGCGTTTCTTTGAGTTATTTACTTTCATCTTAGAGATAACAAGTAGACAGCATTTAACAGACTGAGGGATAGACTGACACACAGTCGACATGATCAGGAAAAACCTCTCCAGCCTTATGACCGAAGGATAAAAACGGTGAAATATATGATCAAGATCGAGCCGGATATTGCCGTGGTGAGGTGCCAGGGAACTTATAAGGCTCCAGAAGTCTATAACCAACTCGACTAAGGTGCTTCATGGTGTGAACTTGGTGCAACACTTCTAATTATATTCCTGTTCACAAAATAAGTTTTTTGTTCACCATAAGGTTCTAATATCACAGGTAGTTTGTCTACAACTATTTAAAGTAAAAAACTGTGATAATTTCCAAGTTTTCAGTTTCCAAGTTTCTGCGGCATAACAGATAGTGACATTATCTGGAACCTCTACGACAACTTATGCGATAAATCAATTCTATTTAATCTAAAATCTTGAAGATTTAACAAAAACATTAACAATTCTTAAGGAACACAGGGAAAGAGAACCACCCTAAATTCACCTGATTATGTTGAATCGTGCACCACTTCTGTCGTCTGTAATGAGGGGGGGGGGGGGAGGTCTGGGAAAGATGGGTGAGTGGGGGGTCGGCCAATCTCTCGACACAGTCATATCTGCTCTTCTTGGGGTGACGTCCCCACTGCTGAATGTGTCACCATCACGGCCACACACCATCATGAACCAGTTGTTGAGGGTGATGCTGGTCACCCTCACCCTGCCGCTCCTCTCAACACCAACTACCACTGCTACTGCTGCTGGACACAACAATACACCAACAGTCACAGGTACAACTCAGGTGGAACAAGAAACTGATGTTAATACAACTCAGGAAGAACATCATCACATAGGTGTTAAGTTGTCTCGTCCACCCCGTGATGATGATGGCTCTCTGGCGCCTCAGTGTCAACACCTGCCCTGTGAGAGACTACAGACTGCCGGGAGACTCCACATCCCTGCCATAGTGAGTTTATTGACCCCAGATAAGAACTTCACAGGTGAGTCCTGGGCTCCGAGACTCGTATTCCTCGACGATGACAACAATGAGTGTGGGTGTGTGGACGTGAGTCTAAGTAAGGATATATTAGTCCAGGTAAAATACACCTGTCGTGGAGCACCAGCTGACTCGGCTCATCTACCACTGGCGATGTACACAACAGAAGGATGGATACATATTAAACTGGTGATAAACGACGAAGGACTAAACATCACTTTACTTAAGCCAGACGGCAGGACGCCCCTAAAAATATTGTTCTTACTTGGTGTTTTGTCTGATTATGTACGAGTAAACAATGTACCACAGTTTGGTTACTCCAAGTTGGTTCACTACAACCAAGACACAGCTGCCCCCAGCCAAGACACAGCTGCCTCCAGCCAAGACACAGCTGCCCCCAGCCCTGACACAACTGCCTCCAGCCCAGACACAGCTGCAGCATCTCCTGCCACCTCTCTCCCTCCATCAGTCACGTCTAGGACAATTAACTCGAGCTTCAGTTCATTGTACCGGGGACTGTTGATGGTGGACACGGTTATAGTGGTCCTGGTAGTAGTTCTCAGTGCGGCTATTTTTGCATTAGTAATCCAGAAAGTGGTTTGAAACAGGACATGGCCATGTATATGGCCCTCATCATAGCCAGAATTTTAGGCCAAACAAATGATTTTTTCCTTGGACTTTCCATCTCCGCTTCAATTTCTTGACATATATTTTCTAAAAAATAAGTTAATAAGACTCCCCATTCATCCTTTATTCAATGTCCATAATAAATTTAATTAAATGTATTAAAACAAACGTTTAATTATTTTTCCATCTTATATATAACTTCTGAAAGTTAAAAAAACCCAAAAGTTAACAGGAGATAATTTAAATATGTCTCCTGTAGTAACAGTTGTCAATTCACGTATCAACACAATCTCTTCCATCAGTGTTTTGATTCTATGATGATGTGAAGGTAAAAGAATTATGACAACAATGATAAAAACAGTAATAATAATAATAATAATAATAATAATAATAATAATAATAATAATATACAAAGATAAACCCTCGTAATCAACATCACACTAAGACGATATTTTCACCTTAACCTGAGACCTTGACCATTAAATTACCTCACACTAAATTTTATACAAGAAGTTTATCAGCCAAAACCTGACATCTATATAACAAGTTCCATCTCGATCAACTTCACAGGTTTTTCATATAGATGTGTTTTATTGTCTGTTTATTTTATTTATTTTTATAATTTCGACATAAATTTCCCATTTTCTCTCCCAAGCGAAGGGGAACTAAAATAGGATCACAATTAGGTACATAAAATCATTACCCTACCTGCCCTACCTATCCTAATCTAATATAATCTGAACTAAACCAACTCTAATGCCAACCTACTTAAACCTACTCTAGGAAACCCACCCGTATGTAAACCCATTCTAATCAAACCCTAACAACCTATTCTTTATCTAACCCTAACCTAACCTAACCTAACGTAACCTAACCTAACCTAATGTCACCTTAATTTCGAGTATGTACTGTACTTCGTTCGTGTGTGCGTCAGTACGTGTGTGTGTGTGTGTGTGTGTGTGTGTGTATCATTCATCTCCTTCCTGTAAGTCCTCGATAAAGTACAGCGAGAGACACAAGACATTGGCGTGTTATCTGTTGTCACTTCCTGTATGGTGGAGGAACGGCGGAGAAAAAAAATACCTTATGGGTGTGTATACTGTAGGTGGTATAGGAGCTTAACTAACAACGTAAATCAATCAGTCAATCACTTAATCAATCAATCAAGCAATAAATCAATTATTCAAACAATTACTCAATATATCACGCAAAGAATTGTCTCGACTCAATGAACCCTCACTCAATCACTCTAGATCTGAGAGAGAGAGAGAGAGAGAGAGAGAGAGAGAGAGAGTGTGTGTGTGTGTGTGTTGTCTAAGTTCTCTTCTGTTGTAAATTAAGAAACAGAATAAAGGACTAAAGAAACGACGAACAAAAATAAGTTGAAAGTCTAAAATCATGACACAGAACTTACACATAAAGACATTATGCCTACTTATGGCTACAAAAGTCTGTTCCACTGTACATAATTAGTCCTTTGTTGTCATTCGTCTCAGTGGTAAACGTGAAGGTAAAAAGAACCTGACAATTTGTGTAAAGAGCAGAGATGGTGAGGTGAATCAATCAATGTATAACAGGATAAATGAGGACAAACTTAATAAGGAAATAATGACTAAAAAACACGCGCCAAACCTCCATAGCATTATCATGGGAAATAAATCAACAACAACATGGTGATTACAGCCTCCTCCTGCCCGTGAAACAGTTCCTCTTCTCAACGTGGGTCTGGCTGGTGACGGTGAAGCTCCTGCAACTTGTGCTGCCGTCACACAAAAACACACACCTCCTCATCTCTAATTGCCATCATGGACAAATCGTCACTCTTGCTGGCACTAACCATCACCCTGCCGCTCCTCTCAACACCAGCAACACCAACTACTACTGCTACTGCTGCTGCTGGACACAACAATACACCAACAGTCACAGGTACAACTCAGGTGGACCAAGAAACTGATGTTAATACAACTCAGGAAGAACAACAACAAGTTGATCGATGAGGACTACTTGTTATTTGATTTGATTTTACTTTTCATGATGACAATGAGAGACGGAAAGAAACATTAAAGACATGTTTTAATAAAGTGTGGTAGATCCCTCGACCA
This sequence comes from Homarus gammarus, assembly GCA_958450375.1. NCBI lineage: Eukaryota > Metazoa > Arthropoda > Malacostraca > Decapoda > Nephropidae > Homarus > Homarus gammarus. The sequence goes on from CAUDMG010002146.1 coordinate 19,050, forward strand.
CCGGCGTTTCTTGGAGTTATTTACCTTCATCTTAGAGATAACAAGTAGACAACATTTAACAGACTGAGCGATAGACTGACACACAGTCTACATGATCAGGAAAAAACCTCTCCAGCTTCATGATCAAAGGATAAAAACGGTGAAATATATGATCAAGATCGAGCTGGATATTGCCGTGGTGAGGTGCCAGGGAACTTATAAGGCTCCAGAAGTCTATAACCAACTCGACTAAGGTGCTTGATGGTGTGAACTTGGTGCAACACTTCTAATTATATTCCTGTTCACCAAATAAGTTTTTTGTTCACCAAAAGGTTCTAATATCACAGATAGTTTGTCTACAACGATTTAAAGTAAAAAATTGTGTTCATTTCCGTGTTTTCAGTTTCCAAGTTTCTGCGGCATAGCAAATAGTGACATTATCTGGAACCTCTACGACAACTTATGCGATAAATCAATTCTAATTAATCTAAATTCTTGAAGATTTAACAAAACGATCAACAATTCTTAAGGAGCACAGGGAAAGAGTGACACCACAAATTCACCTCATTATATAGAACCAATACCAACTCTGTTATCAGGAATGGGCGGGTAGGTAGGTGGGGGATCCGCCAATCTCTTCACACAGTCATATCTGCGCTACTTGGGGTGACGTCCCCACTGCTGGTTGTGTCACCATCACGGCCACACACCATCATGGACCAGTTGTTGAGGGTGGTGCTGGTCACCCTCACCCTGCCGCTCCTCTCAACACCAACTACCACTGCTACTGCTGCTGGACACAACAATACACCAACAGTCACAGGTACAACTCAGGTGGAACAAGAAACTGATGTTAATACAACTCAGGAAGAACATCATCATATAGGTGTTAAGTTGTCTCGTCCACCCCGTGATGATGATGGCTCTCTGGCGCCTCAGTGTCAACACCTGCCCTGTGAAACTCTACAGGGTGCCTTAGGAATCAACATCCCTGCCATAGTGAGCTTCATGATCTCATACAAGGACTTCACAGGTGAGTCCTGGGCTCCGAGACTCGTGTTCTCCGACAATGACAACATTGAGTGTGGGTGTGTGGACGTGAGCTCAAGTAAGGATATATTAGTCCAGGTAAAATACATCTGTAGTGGAGCACCAGCTGACTCGGCTCATCTACCACTGGCGTTGTACACAACAGAAGGATGGATACATATTAAACTGGTGATAAACGATGAAGGACTAAACATTACTTTACTCAAGCCAGACGGCAGGACGCCCCTAAAATTTTTTTTCTTACTTTGTGTTTTGTCTGATTATGTACGAGTAAACAATGTACCACAGTTTGGTTACTCCAAGTTGGTTCACTACAACCAAGACACAGCTGCCCCCAGCCAAGACACAGCTGCCCCCAGCCAAGACACAGCCACTACATCATCTGTCTCACCTACCACAGCCACGCCAGGAAACACACCTAAAACTGACACAATCACCCAACTGGTGATCCCTATAACAGGCACATTATCAGCCGCTTCATGTTTGTTGGCCATTATATTCATCATCAAAAATCTCTGTTTCACCTCCGCTGAGGTGAACCCGACCATCACACACGAAGTACCGGCACTCACTTCTCGGTGTCCAGGACAAAATTCAGATGTAATGATCATTTTGTCCCCCCAAGTGTCACAGACTGCCGGTCAGCCAACCGCCAACTTAAGTCATAGTTATGGGCATGGCACTTCAGGCCAAGCTGCTGCTGGTTACAGCGGTGAAGCACAAAACGCCTCAAGCCACACTGCTGAGGGTCTTGCAGCAAGTCTTCACAACTACGCCAGTGACAACAGTCTTTACGTGGCCATCAAGACTACATAAGACGGCTGCTGATTGTTTCACTGTGAGTCGTACATAAATTATTGACCATTGTTCTTCATTATCCCAGCCTGGGAGAGAGTTGATGTGTGGCCAGCGGACAACCTCACGAGAGACACACCAGCTACAAGAACAGAACACATGAAGAACGCTAACCACATCAGCAGGACATATGAAGAACACCAACCTTAAGAGACGAACACATAAAGAACACCTGCCACAAGAACAGGACCCATGAACACCAACCACAAAAAGAGAGCACATGAACACAAGACACAAGAACATAATACGTGAAGAACATCAACCACAAGAACAAACACATGAAGAACGTCAATCACATGAACAGGACACACGAAGAACACGAGAACATTAGCCTGGAGATATAGGGCCATACTGAAACTATCTGCAGTGTAAATTGTTCTATATTTTTATTCATCAGCGGTTATCTAGAACACACACTTACAATAATTCCACATTAAAGAACTTTATAAATTCATTGTACACTATTTCTTATTTCTGTTCAGTTTTCAGTAAATATTGAACAACAATGACATAACAAATTACTTTTCCAAATCTTTTTTTTTTCAATTTAATAAAGACGTCTACATCACTACTACTGTAATACTTCATCATCTTTGCGTTAACTACGAGATATGTACAGAATCATTATTATTTAGTTAAAGAAATATTCATTATTATTATGCTCATTATAAGTTGGTCGATGAGGACTGTTTGCTATTTGATTTGATTTTACTTTTCAAGATGACACTGAGAGACGGAAAGAAACATCAATGATATGATTGAATAAAGTGTGGTAGATCCCTCGACCACCGGCGTTTCTTGGAGTTATTTACCTTCATCTTAGAGATAACAAGTAGACAACATTTTACAGACTGAGCGATAGACTGACACACAGTCTACATGATCAGGAAAAAACCTCTCCAGCTTCATGATCAAAGGATAAAAACGGTGAAATATATGATCAAGATCGAGCTGGATATTGCCGTGGTGAGGTGCCAGGGAACTTATAAGGCTCCAGAAGTCTATAACCAACTCGACTAAGGTGCTTGATGGTGTGAACTTGGTGCAACACTTCTAATTATATTCCTGTTCACCAAATAAGTTTTTTGTTCACCAAAAGGTTCTAATATCACAGATAGTTTGTCTACAACGATTTAAAGTAAAAAATTGTGTTCATTTCCGTGTTTTCAGTTTCCAAGTTTCTGCGGCATAGCAAATAGTGACATTATCTGGAACCTCTACGACAACTTATGCGATAAATCAATTCTAATTAATCTAAATTCTTGAAGATTTAACAAAACGATCAACAATTCTTAAGGAGCACAGGGAAAGAGTGACACCACAAATTCACCTCATTATATAGAACCAATACCAACTCTGTTATCAGGAATGGGCGGGTAGGTAGGTGGGGGATCCGCCAATCTCTTCACACAGTCATATCTGCGCTACTTGGGGTGACGTCCCCACTGCTGGTTGTGTCACCATCACGGCCACACACCATCATGGACCAGTTGTTGAGGGTGGTGCTGGTCACCCTCACCCTGCCGCTCCTCTCAACACCAACTACCACTGCTACTGCTGCTGGACACAACAATACACCAACAGTCACAGGTACAACTCAGGTGGAACAAGAAACTGATGTTAATACAACTCAGGAAGAACATCATCATATAGGTGTTAAGTTGTCTCGTCCACCCCGTGATGATGATGGCTCTCTGGCGCCTCAGTGTCAACACCTGCCCTGTGAAACTCTACAGGGTGCCTTAGGAATCAACATCCCTGCCATAGTGAGCTTCATGATCTCATACAAGGACTTCACAGGTGAGTCCTGGGCTCCGAGACTCGTGTTCTCCGACAATGACAACATTGAGTGTGGGTGTGTGGACGTGAGCTCAAGTAAGGATATATTAGTCCAGGTAAAATACATCTGTAGTGGAGCACCAGCTGACTCGGCTCATCTACCACTGGCGTTGTACACAACAGAAGGATGGATACATATTAAACTGGTGATAAACGATGAAGGACTAAACATTACTTTACTCAAGCCAGACGGCAGGACGCCCCTAAAATTTTTTTTCTTACTTTGTGTTTTGTCTGATTATGTACGAGTAAACAATGTACCACAGTTTGGTTACTCCAAGTTGGTTCACTACAACCAAGACACAGCTGCCCCCAGCCAAGACACAGCTGCCCCCAGCCAAGACACAGCCACTACATCATCTGTCTCACCTACCACAGCCACGCCAGGAAACACACCTAAAACTGACACAATCACCCAACTGGTGATCCCTATAACAGGCACATTATCAGCCGCTTCATGTTTGTTGGCCATTATATTCATCATCAAAAATCTCTGTTTCACCTCCGCTGAGGTGAACCCGACCATCACACACGAAGTACCGGCACTCACTTCTCGGTGTCCAGGACAAAATTCAGATGTAATGATCATTTTGTCCCCCCAAGTGTCACAGACTGCCGGTCAGCCAACCGCCAACTTAAGTCATAGTTATGGGCATGGCACTTCAGGCCAAGCTGCTGCTGGTTACAGCGGTGAAGCACAAAACGCCTCAAGCCACACTGCTGAGGGTCTTGCAGCAAGTCTTCACAACTACGCCAGTGACAACAGTCTTTACGTGGCCATCAAGACTACATAAGACGGCTGCTGATTGTTTCACTGTGAGTCGTACATAAATTATTGACCATTGTTCTTCATTATCCCAGCCTGGGAGAGAGTTGATGTGTGGCCAGCGGACAACCTCACGAGAGACACACCAGCTACAAGAACAGAACACATGAAGAACGCTAACCACATCAGCAGGACATATGAAGAACACCAACCTTAAGAGACGAACACATAAAGAACACCTGCCACAAGAACAGGACCCATGAACACCAACCACAAAAAGAGAGCACATGAACACAAGACACAAGAACATAATACGTGAAGAACATCAACCACAAGAACAAACACATGAAGAACGTCAATCACATGAACAGGACACACGAAGAACACGAGAACATTAGCCTGGAGATATAGGGCCATACTGAAACTATCTGCAGTGTAAATTGTTCTATATTTTTATTCATCAGCGGTTATCTAGAACACACACTTACAATAATTCCACATTAAAGAACTTTATAAATTCATTGTACACTATTTCTTATTTCTGTTCAGTTTTCAGTAAATATTGAACAACAATGACATAACAAATTACTTTTCCAAATCTTTTTTTTTCAATTTAATAAAGACGTCTACATCACTACTACTGTAATACTTCATCATCTTTGCGTTAACTACGAGATATGTACAGAATCATTATTATTTAGTTAAAGAAATATTCATTATTATTATGCTCATTATAAGTTGGTCGATGAGGACTGTTTGCTATTTGATTTGATTTTACTTTTCAAGATGACACTGAGAGACGGAAAGAAACATCAATGATATGATTGAATAAAGTGTGGTAGATCCCTCGACCACCGGCGTTTCTTGGAGTTATTTACCTTCATCTTAGAGATAACAAGTAGACAACATTTTACAGACTGAGCGATAGACTGACACACAGTCTACATGATCAGGAAAAAACCTCTCCAGCTTCATGATCAAAGGATAAAAACGGTGAAATATATGATCAAGATCGAGCTGGATATTGCCGTGGTGAGGTGCCAGGGAACTTATAAGGCTCCAGAAGTCTATAACCAACTCGACTAAGGTGCTTGATGGTGTGAACTTGGTGCAACACTTCTAATTATATTCCTGTTCACCAAATAAGTTTTTTGTTCACCAAAAGGTTCTAATATCACAGATAGTTTGTCTACAACGATTTAAAGTAAAAAATTGTGTTCATTTCCGTGTTTTCAGTTTCCAAGTTTCTGCGGCATAGCAAATAGTGACATTATCTGGAACCTCTACGACAACTTATGCGATAAATCAATTCTAATTAATCTAAATTCTTGAAGATTTAACAAAACGATCAACAATTCTTAAGGAGCACAGGGAAAGAGTGACACCACAAATTCACCTCATTATATAGAACCAATACCAACTCTGTTATCAGGAATGGGCGGGTAGGTAGGTGGGGGATCCGCCAATCTCTTCACACAGTCATATCTGCGCTACTTGGGGTGACGTCCCCACTGCTGGTTGTGTCACCATCACGGCCACACACCATCATGGACCAGTTGTTGAGGGTGGTGCTGGTCACCCTCACCCTGCCGCTCCTCTCAACACCAACTACCACTGCTACTGCTGCTGGACACAACAATACACCAACAGTCACAGGTACAACTCAGGTGGAACAAGAAACTGATGTTAATACAACTCAGGAAGAACATCATCATATAGGTGTTAAGTTGTCTCGTCCACCCCGTGATGATGATGGCTCTCTGGCGCCTCAGTGTCAACACCTGCCCTGTGAAACTCTACAGGGTGCCTTAGGAATCAACATCCCTGCCATAGTGAGCTTCATGATCTCATACAAGGACTTCACAGGTGAGTCCTGGGCTCCGAGACTCGTGTTCTCCGACAATGACAACATTGAGTGTGGGTGTGTGGACGTGAGCTCAAGTAAGGATATATTAGTCCAGGTAAAATACATCTGTAGTGGAGCACCAGCTGACTCGGCTCATCTACCACTGGCGTTGTACACAACAGAAGGATGGATACATATTAAACTGGTGATAAACGATGAAGGACTAAACATTACTTTACTCAAGCCAGACGGCAGGACGCCCCTAAAATTTTTTTTCTTACTTTGTGTTTTGTCTGATTATGTACGAGTAAACAATGTACCACAGTTTGGTTACTCCAAGTTGGTTCACTACAACCAAGACACAGCTGCCCCCAGCCAAGACACAGCTGCCCCCAGCCAAGACACAGCCACTACATCATCTGTCTCACCTACCACAGCCACGCCAGGAAACACACCTAAAACTGACACAATCACCCAACTGGTGATCCCTATAACAGGCACATTATCAGCCGCTTCATGTTTGTTGGCCATTATATTCATCATCAAAAATCTCTGTTTCACCTCCGCTGAGGTGAACCCGACCATCACACACGAAGTACCGGCACTCACTTCTCGGTGTCCAGGACAAAATTCAGATGTAATGATCATTTTGTCCCCCCAAGTGTCACAGACTGCCGGTCAGCCAACCGCCAACTTAAGTCATAGTTATGGGCATGGCACTTCAGGCCAAGCTGCTGCTGGTTACAGCGGTGAAGCACAAAACGCCTCAAGCCACACTGCTGAGGGTCTTGCAGCAAGTCTTCACAACTACGCCAGTGACAACAGTCTTTACGTGGCCATCAAGACTACATAAGACGGCTGCTGATTGTTTCACTGTGAGTCGTACATAAATTATTGACCATTGTTCTTCATTATCCCAGCCTGGGAGAGAGTTGATGTGTGGCCAGCGGACAACCTCACGAGAGACACACCAGCTACAAGAACAGAACACATGAAGAACGCTAACCACATCAGCAGGACATATGAAGAACACCAACCTTAAGAGACGAACACATAAAGAACACCTGCCACAAGAACAGGACCCATGAACACCAACCACAAAAAGAGAGCACATGAACACAAGACACAAGAACATAATACGTGAAGAACATCAACCACAAGAACAAACACATGAAGAACGTCAATCACATGAACAGGACACACGAAGAACACGAGAACATTAGCCTGGAGATATAGGGCCATACTGAAACTATCTGCAGTGTAAATTGTTCTATATTTTTATTCATCAGCGGTTATCTAGAACACACACTTACAATAATTCCACATTAAAGAACTTTATAAATTCATTGTACACTATTTCTTATTTCTGTTCAGTTTTCAGTAAATATTGAACAACAATGACATAACAAATTACTTTTCCAAATCTTTTTTTTTCAATTTAATAAAGACGTCTACATCACTACTACTGTAATACTTCATCATCTTTGCGTTAACTACGAGATATGTACAGAATCATTATTATTTAGTTAAAGAAATATTCATTATTATTATGCTCATTATAAGTTGGTCGATGAGGACTGTTTGCTATTTGATTTGATTTTACTTTTCAAGATGACACTGAGAGACGGAAAGAAACATCAATGATATGATTGAATAAAGTGTGGTAGATCCCTCGACCACCGGCGTTTCTTGGAGTTATTTACCTTCATCTTAGTGATAACAAGTAGACAACATTTAACAGACTGAGGGATAGACTGACACACAGTCTACAAGATCAAGAAAAATCTCTCCAGCCTCATGATCAAAGGATAAAAACGGTGAAATATATGATCAAGATCGAGCCGGATATTGACGTGGTGAGGTGCCAGGGAACTTATAAGGCTCCAGAAGTCTATAACCAACTCGACTAAGGTGCTTCATGGTGTGAACTTGGTGCAACACTTCTAATTATATTCCTGTTCACCAAATAAGGTTCTTGTTCACCAAAAGGTTCTAAGATCACAGGTAGTTTGTCTACAACGATTTAAAGTAAAAAATTGTGTCCATTTCCGGGTTTTCAGTTTCCAAGTTTCTGCGGCATAGCAAATAGTGACATTATCTGGAACCTCTACGACAACTTATGCGATAAATCAATTCTATTTAATCTAAAGTCGTGAAGATTTCACAAAAACATCAACAATTCCTAAGGAAAATAGGGAAAGAGTGACACCACAAATTCACCTCATTATATAGAATCAATACCACCTCTGTCATCAGCAATGGCCGGGTGGGTGGGTGGGGGATCCGCCAATCTCTTCACACAGTCATATCTGCTCTACTTGGGGTGACGTCCCCACTGCTGGTTGTGTCACCATCACGGCCACACACCATCATGGACCAGTTGTTGAGGGTGATGCTGGTCACCCTCACCCTGCCGTTCCTCTCAACACCATCAACACCAACTACCGCTGCTACTGCTGCTGGACACAACAATACACCAACAGTCACAGGTACAACTCAGGTGGAACAAGAAACTGATGTCAATGCATCTCAGGAAGAACATCATCATATAGGTGTTAAGTTGTCTCGTCCACCCCGTCATGATGATGGCTCTCTAGCGCCTCAGTGTCAACACCTGCCCTGTGAAACTCTACAGGGTGCTGTAGGAATCCACATCCCTGCCACAGTGAGCTTCATGATCTCATACAAGGACTTCACAAGTGAGTCCTGGGCTCCAAGACTCGTGTTCACCGACAAAGACAACAATGAGTGTGGGTGTGTGGACGTGAGTCTAAGTAAGGATATATTAGTCCAGGTAAAATACACCTGTCGTGGAGGACCAGCTGACTCGGCTCTTCTACCACTGGCGTTGTACACAAAAGAAGGATGGATACATATTAAACTGGTGATAAACGACGAAGGACTAAACATTACTTTACTCAAGCCAGACGGCAGGACGCCCCTAAAAATATTATTCCTACATGGTGTTTTGTCTGATTATGTACGAGTAAACAATGTACCACAGTTTGGTTACTCCAAGTTGGTTCACTACAACCAAGACACAGCTGCCTCCAGCCAAGACACAGCTGCCTCCAGCCAAGACACAGCTACCTCCAGCCGTGACACAACTGCCTCCAGCCCTGACACAACTGCC
>CAUDMG010002147.1:0-27500 GCA_958450375.1 Homarus gammarus
GTTTTTGTGTTTTGTTTATGACCTCGTTTCCCACCAATCATGAGAGTGCACAACTCGCCTCCCACCAATAGCCAGCGACTTGGTTCTCCCCGGAATCACAAATGGTAAAAGTCCTTCACTCTTTTATCCCGCCACACTCAATCTATTTTGTCTGACCGCTGTGTGTGTGTGTGTGTGTGTGTGTGTGTGTGTGTGTGTGTGTGTGTGTGTGTGTGCATTTCTGTCTGTCTATAGGTCTGTCTCTGTCTGTCTTTATGTATATTAGTTTTTGTTTTCCTGTTTCTGTCTTTCTCTGGTTATCTGTCCATGTCCTCTTATTCTTCCCTGTCTCTCTTTGTCCTCCCTGACCTCTTCTCACCTTTCCTCCCCTCTTTTCCCTCCATCCTACCTTCCCTCCATCCTACCATCCCTCCCTCCAACTTCCCTCCATCCCACACACCTGTCCATCTACCCTCCACCCCTTTAGGCGCGTAGGCAGAAATCTATCAACCAGAGGGCAGGAGGAGGGGATGGGGATAGTTAGTCCCTCACCCCCTTCCTCCCCCTCTCTCTCCCCTCCTCCTCCTTCTCTTCCTCCTCTTCCTCCTCCTCCTGCTGACGTCATACAAGGGATCTGAGTGAATCATATCGACTGTATCAATCTGTCAGTGAGAATCGTCTTCATGTTAGTAATAATAATAATAAAAATCAACACTATACGAGCATATTGAGCTGCCACTAATTATAAGTTGGTTAGAAATATACCTAATTAGTGGTATGATCGAGTGTATATGAATATGTATGAATGTATGTATGTATTATTGTGTGTGTATGATCTAGGCATCACCTTTTATTCTCCACTGCCAATTAACTGACTTAATTCTGAAATGTTCTGAAGGCTCAAACTTTATCTACCTGTAAAGATTTGCAATTACATGACTCGGATATTTTGCAACAGGTCATGAGATGTTCTTGACTGTCAAAGGCCTTACCAATGACCTCAGAACTTATCCATTAATGTGTGTAAAATATTATAATGGTTGACCTGACCTTAATCGAGGAGGTAGGAAGAGAAGACCTGGGCGTAGGTCGAGGGTGAGGACAAAGGTCGAGGGTGAGGACAAGGTCGAGGGTGAGGACAAAGGTCGAGGGTGAGGACAAGGTCGAGGGTGAGGACAAAGGTCGAGGGTGAGGACAAGGTCGAGGGTGAGGACAAGGTCGAGGGTGAGGACAAAGGTCGAGGGGTGAGGACAAAGGTCGAGGACAGAGGAAGACAATAATACCCTCATTTGTTCACTTTTTATCATGAGTGGAAGTTTTTGAGGACGGAGGACGCGGACTCAACAAGCTCATCCCCTGACAGGCTGACGTAAACCTAGCCTGCAGGAGAGGTCAGTCAGCTCCCCACACGTGAGGAGAAACTACAACGAACTGACCTGACCTGACATGACCTAACCTGACCTCACCTAACCTCACCTTCTCTCAACCTAACCTGACCTGACCTAACCTAACCTTCTCTCAACCTAACCTGACCTGACCTAACCTCACCTTCTCAACCTGACCTGACCTGACCTAACCTAACCTAACCTGACCTTCTCTCAACCTAACCTGACCTAACCTAACCTGACCTAACCTAACCTTCTCTCAACCTAACCTAACCTGTGATTCTGTTTTTCCTTTATCCATCCCTTTCTTTCCCTCCCTCACCTCCTCCTCCCCCTTATACTCCGCCTCCCCACTATACCCCCTTCCCTTTACTCCCCCTCCCCCCACCCCCCCCCCCCAAAAGTTGCCAGGGGTCCATTAAGATATTAGACGCTTCTTAAATTATTAACAACTTGCGGTTCCCTGCTTCCCACTGACCGCCTATAATCCAATATACAACACATACACTAAATTATACCATAAATAATTATCGTTCTCACTCTCTAATAAGTGATTATATGTCGTTGTGTTTCTAGGTAAGAATTAATTATAGTTTAGGTACCGTATTAACATGTTATTACATCCGTCATATAAACATGAATGAAAATAAAGCAATTAAAAAAATGGCATATAATTTAATTTGAAGAAAAAAATAATAATAATAATTAAAAAAGATTACCAGCAGATGTAGTAAAGCAATTATATGAGGTTTTCTAGAGTAATTAAATATTCTGTTAACCTCCAGTGTATTTTGATAATTACATATGTATGTTGAATTAGTAAGGTGAAATATTGTAATCCTAACCTTGGTATAATAATATTCAAAGGATAAATAAAAATTAATAAATAAAATGATGAGAAATAGATAGATAGATAATTAATGTTACAACAGTCTGTCACTAGGTGTACAATGCCAAGTGTAATATAATTAATGTCTGTCCACCCACTCAAGTACACATGATAACCTGTACTCCTTCTGTGTACACGATGACGTAACCTAATCATGTACACTACTGAGCTTCTATTACCTGTCAACTGAACTTAATCATGCACAATATACCTCACTGACGCTCTGTTCCATTACCCTAAGTTGAAACTACAGCTACTGTATCCTGCACCAGCTGTACCTCTATACTTGTAACCTGTACTAGTGATGCTATTTCAGAATAAATGAGATGAAATTAAATTCGTTTGGTTGGCTGCGGACCAAATTGAAAAATGAATATATGCATGAACCGCAGCGTATAATGTAATTGTGTTGTGAGGGCCGCCTGCTTCTTCTACCTCCTTCACCCACAAGTTAACCCACCCACGGGAGCCTCCTGTCGTGGCTAAGCATTCCCCTCCTACCAATCACTAAACACGTCACGAATACTGGCTCACCTGTCCTTACGGTACCTTGTCGTTAATTAGCAATGAGACTCTACCGTGAGATGCATTCCTTTTATCTCTAGTTACCTGTGAGAGTTTATCGTACGGATCTTTAAAACTCCGCACCTTGTATCCGGTCCATAACACCTGCGTCTGGTCTAGATTCTCAGAGGGTCATAAGAAAATTATATTGTAGTCTCAGATCTTAACAAGTTACGTCGAGTCTCGGTATAGTTTTAGTATTATTTTTGACACTATTTTTATTCATTTGTTCGTAATAAGTAAATAAGATGAATAAATAATAACTAATAATAATAATGACCAACAACAATAATATGCAAATTAAACAAAGGAACTATAGGGTGAATCAGTAACAATGACTTCAGACTACACAGGTGCTGAAGTAGTAACGTATACCACAGCTGGGAGCTATAGTCCTTATTTACAGGTGAATTTGTAGGTACAGTATTTACAAACCGGATAAAAACTCTGTATAACCTGACTTAACATTTTTCGACAAACTGACATACATGACAGTCAACAAAAACCTGACCTGACATGTTTGTACTGCGGGCAATACTCTCTCTCTCTCTCTCTCTCTCTCTCTCTCTCTCTCTCTCTCTCTCTCTCTATTAACAGTAACACACGTGGCCAGGTTAATGAACACACCTGGCTGAAAGATAATTGCATTTTTCTTCGAGTACTTTTGTTGTTGTTGTTGTTAGGTAAGTTGGGAAGTACCCCCCCCTCCCCCCCAGGTAATGAAGCACCCCCTCCCTCCCTCCCTCCAAATAATGAAGCATCCCCTTCCTCCATCCAGATAATGAAGCACCCCGTCCCCGCTCCAGATGATGAAGCACCCCGTTCCTCCCTCCAGGTAATGAATCACCCCCTCCCTCCCTCCCTCCAAATAATGAAGCACCCCCGCTCCCAGGTAATGAAACACCCCCGCCCCCAAGTAATGAAGCACCCCCTCCCTCCCTCCAAATGATGAAGCATCCCCGCCCCCAGGTAATGAAGCACCTCCCTCCCTCCCTCCAAATAATGAAGCACCCCCGCCCCTGAGGTGATGACAGTCAGTATCGGTATTCTATGCAATTTTACTCACTGCCAAACTTCAGTCATCTCACATCCTCAGTATAAAAAAAAAAATATTTCTCTGCCTCACATGGGCCCCATCTTTTCGCTTCCAAAACTCACTATACAACTTCAACTTGGGGGCATAAACTTTCATTTCCATGCCTCCGGGTCATTCTACGGGAGCAATATAACCTTACTCCTTGTCCCTCCTTCCCAAACCATACTGTGGGTGAACTACATACTCTATATCATGAACCATCTGAGATTTCAATAAAACCACGAGTTACTTTTTTTTTTCCTTCGCAATAATATATCAAAATTAGTCTCAAGAGGAGTTATTGACAGTGGGTTCCATTCCTTAAGTCTCGAGAGTGTTTCACGATTCACCAGGAGCAACACATCCCGCTCCCCTCGCTACGGGATCCAGGAATACTTGAGGAAAATCACCCCGCGTTATCCTCCCAGTAGGCCGGCATCGTTTGCTATCTGGGAACGCACGTATAGTGGACGGACGGACGGACAGACGGACACACACACACACACACACACACACAATACAACCACCGCCGTTCGCTTGTATACTCAGCAAACAACTCCCCAACCAATGAGACTTTAAGTTTTATTTAGCGAGATATTTTAAAACTTTTACTCTTTTCGACGTTATTTGTTTATCCTTCAAGTTTATCTAATATGTTTTTAATTATTGGTGATTTTGTCCTGTTTAAGCTTCCAATACATGTTGTTTTGAGTCGAGATTTTAAGATAAGTTTATTTTTGTTATTCAAAGGCCCATATATACCTTATAATTCAGTCAATATATTAGTATTATTTATATTATTATTGCAATCAGGTTAATTTCAACTTTCAATAGAGGTTGCAACATTTACCTCACTTCCTTAACCAATTTCTAACTTTCTCTGCGATATTGCAACTTTACTCTACGAACCCCCAGCGAGATCGTAACTTTTTCTTCGCTCTCTCAACTTTGTCGTCTCTCATACTGATATTTTTTCCTCCCTTCAATATCGCAACATTTCCCTCACTTTTTTTCAGATTTATTCGACCATTTCTCTTAACATTGCGACTTCCTCCTGAACGTTCTCTACTCATTGTTTTTTCCCTTTCCCTTAGATCGCTTCTCTTCTTCGCCTTCCTCTGACGACGCAACATACCTCACCTGCCCCCCTCCCCCTTCCCCTCATCTCGCTCTCTCAAAAGTTTTCAATTTTTTCTTCTAAGATGGCAATCCTCTCTTTACAAAATAATGAAAATAATAGAAACTACACCATATTCAGTTATCTTTATCATCAGTAGTAGTAGTACTACGCCAGACTCGCGGAGGTGTTATCTGAACGGAAGCCCAGAAGTTACGTCACAGCCTGGTTGAGATGTCGACTGTCCTTCTCTCTCCTTAGGTCTGTATTGCTTTGCCTCGGGGGAACGAGAGCATCGGCCCCAAAGCCGACAACAGTCGCAGATATTGAATTATGAGGCAACAGTTACTGAATGCCGCGAAAGTGTGGCTATTGGGGGAGGCTGGACGCCAATTTAAAAAAAAAAGTAGTCGTAGTAGTAGTAGTATCATCCTCTCGGTAACTTTCCTTTGATATCATTATTATCATTATCATCAATATCCTCCCCACCTCCTCAGATATCAGCACTCCTCCTCCCCCTCACTACCCTTCACCTCCAAAACATCAACAAACTCTTTTGATGAACACATGACTCCACGCCCCACCTCACCCAGGGCCAGGCCGCCACCACAAGCTGTCATCCACACCCTAATTAGCACGCGCCACCTTGTACCAGTCGCTCACAAAAATGTACGTCAGATGCATTTTGCTCCCTGCCAGAGAACGGACCTCCTGAAATTACCAAGGAGCTCCGGGCGGGGTTTAATTAGTGATAAGTTCCAAGCAAAAATTTGCACGCGCAAGTTTTAACGAGATGAAGAGGAAGAGGCATGTAATATATAACGTTTTGATGGTGGTGATGTTATGGGGGGTCTCTCTCTCTCTCTCTCTCTCTCTCTCTCTCTCTCTCTCTCTCTCTCTCTCATGTTCGAGTCAAGTTGTGTAATTAGTCATTTCTGGAAATGACGGTAATTTAGTCAAATAACGAAATGAATATTGCACTTGGGTTTGGTTAGATCAGGTTAAGGACTACCATATCTTACCGTATATATATATATATATATATATATATATATATATAATATATATATATATATATATATATATTATATATATATATATATATATATATATATATATATATATCTATATATATGCAAGTAAATCACTGTAGGTGCGCGTGATCTAGGTATATGCTGATAACCACCAGGAAAGAAGAAAACACGAAGTTCCCAAGCGCTTTCGTGTAATTCACATCTTCAGGGGTGAGTACAGACTAGTCTGTACTCACCCCTGAAGATGTGAATTACACGAAAGCGCTTGGGAACTTCGTGTTTTCTTCTTTCCTGGTGGTTATCAGCATATATATATATATATATATATATATATATATATATATATATATATATATATATATATATATATATATATATATATATATATATATATATACAGACAACGTTGTAGACGGCCACCACAACCCCTGGAAACTCAATTAACACACACTGGCCGGTTCACAAGATTTTTCAACAATTTCCCGAGTATGAAAACAGACCCTAGGCATCTCATGAATATAGTTGTGGCTATTTTCAAGTGGACTAAGCACCCTGCATTTATATATATATTTATGTAAGTACGTCACCACAGTCTGCCTGGAGCCCTCACTGTTAACCTGAGCACCTCTTAAGAGTCCGTTGATATACAGACCGACTATATAAACCCAGACAAGGTTAGGGTCATGTGAAGATTAGACACCCCTGCCTGTTCCACCTAGTGATTAAACACCTTTAACCTAACAGACCAACACAAGAGACACACGATGAGAACACAGGTGAAGGAAGACCAGATTAAATATTACCTCGCTCTCTCTCTCTCTCTCTCTCTCTCTCTCTCTCTCTCTCTCTCTCTTTCTCTCTCTCTCTCTAGGACCGTGTGAGCATGACCATCAAAGTAGAGTGGATCATACCGCGGCGTGCACCCCACAGCTGCTGCTACACACGTACTGGCGAGCCTGAACCCTCACCCCTTATATTGCTGCGTGAGGGAGGAGAGGTCATGGCATATAACCACGACCACCACTATCACCGTTCATCACCACCACTACCACCGTTCACCACCACCACCCATCACCACACCCACCACCGTTCATCACCACCACTACCACCGTTCATCACCACACCTACCACCGTTCATCACCACCACCACCGTTCACCACCACCACCCATCACCACACCTACCACCGTTCATCACCACTACTACCACCGTTCATCACCACACCTACCACCGTTCACCACCACCACCCATCACCACACCTACCACCGTTCATCACCACCACCCATCACCACACCTACCTCCGTTCATCACCACACCTACTACCGTTCACCACCACCACCCATCACCACACCTACTACCGTTCATCACCACATCTACCTCAGTTCATCACCACACCTACCACCGTTCATCACCACACCTACCTCCGTTCATCACCACACCTACCTCCGTTCACCACCACCACACCTACCACCGTTCATCATCACAACTACTACCGTTCACCACCACACCTACCACCGTTCATCACCACACCTACCACCGTTCACCACCACACCTACCACCGTTCACCACCACACCTACCACCGTTCACCACTACACCTACCACCGTTCATCACCACACCTACCACCGTTCACCACCACACCTACCACCGTTCACCACCATCACCACTACTACCAATCCCATCATAAACCATCAACTCATTCATCTATTCACATTTTTCATCCTTAAATTGCCTTACCTATTCATTTATCGGTTTATATATTTATTTGGGGTCAAAGAACTTTTCAGTTTTCTTTTAAATCGTAAAAAAAAACATGACCTCGGATTAAGTTCGTGACCTTTCGAACTTTACTCCGAAGTATTCAAATTAGTTAACTTGGTACTGATCCACTAGCCAAGGTTAGGTTAGGTTAGGTTAGGGTCACATGAGCGTTGTTGTTATTGTTGTTGCTGTTGTTGTTGTTGGTGGTGGTGGTGGTGGTGGTTAGGTTAGGTTAGGGTCATATGTGCGTTATTGTTGTTGTTGTTGTTGTTGGTGGTGGTGGTTATCTCCCAAGGGTCATGTTCTGCGGGTTACCTGTATCCTCTGACCCCTGACCTTCACCGAGATGATGTATACGTCTTTACCCGGACACCTGCCGCGTTTCATTAAGATTAGCTCAGTCATCTCATAAGGTCTCTCTCTCTCTCTCTCTCTCTCACAGAAACCTTTGTGTCCTTTAAGTAGTTTGTACCACACTTGTTGATGCTGCTGTGGCCGGCCCGTCCCTACCTGACCCACACCAACACAACGATGTGTGTGTGTGTGTGTGTGTGTGTGTGTGTGTGTGTGTGTGTGTGTGTGTGTGTGTAAGAGAGAGAGAGATTAATTACAATCCTAGATATTCCATTCACACAATAGACACACGCACACAAACGAGAGAGAGAGAGAGAGAGAGAGAGAGAGAGAGAGAGAGAGAGAGAGAGAGAGAGAGAGAGAGAGAGAGAGAGAGAGAGGAGGGGGGGGAGGGGGCTCTGTCTCTCACCCACTACAACTTTAAAAAAATCCTTGGACAGGGTGAAGGTGAGTGAGTGTTGCTATGTACTGCCACCGAGGAGACTGTCACCCTCATTGTTCCTTACTGCTGTGCTGCTGCTGCTGTTACTTTCTGCTGCTGTAACTTCCTGCTGTTGCTGCTGTTACTTCCTGCTGCTACTGCTGCTGTTAATTCCTGCAACTACTGCTGCTGCTGCTGTTACTTCCTGCTGCTACTGCTGCTGTTATTTCCTGCTGCTACTGCTGCTGTTACTTCCTGCTGCTACTGCTGCTGTTACTTCCTGCTGTATGCATCATTATCCTCCACCACCACTATCATCCCCCTCCTCCCCCACCACTATCATCCCCCTCCACCACCACCACCACCAGCATCATCCTCCTCCTCCACCACTACCATCCCCCTTCCTCCCCCACCACTATCATCCCCTTCCACCACCACCACCACCAGCATCATCCTCCCCCACCACCACTATCATCCCCCTCCACCACCACCACCACCAGCATCATCCTCCTCCTCCACCACTACCATCCCCCTTCCTCCCCCACCTCTATCATCCCCCTCCTCCACCACCACCAGCATCATCCTCCCCCACCACCACTACCATCCCCCTTCTCCCCCACCACTATCATACCCCTCCTCCACCACTACCATCCCCCTTCCTCCCCCACCTCTATCATCCCCCTCCTCCACCACCACCAGCATCATCCTCCCCCACCACCACTACCATCCCCCTTCTCCCCCACCACTATCATACCCCTCCTCCACCACCACCATTCCCCTCCACCATCCACCAATGGCTTCAGTAATTAGTCGGTAATTTTCAGTAATTACTCCTCCCCCATCAGCATAAATCCCACCAGCCATTATCACCGTCACTCGCACCTCTTCATCACCACCATCACCATCACCATCTACCCCTTTCATCACCATTATCGCTCAAACTCATCACCTAGTCCTCACAATATACCAGATTCATCACAAAGAAGAGCAAACAATTACCCGTATTAGACGCCATAAGGCTCATGATCACATTACAGGTATATGCACTGGTTTATCATCTATCTCTCCCTCGCCTTTAAACAACAGAGCTTCAGTCTTAATTTTTTCATTAACTAATAATAATAATAATAATAATAATAATAATAATAATAATAATAACAACAATAATAACAACAATAATAACAATAACAATAATAATAATAACAATAATAATAATAATAATAATAATAATAATAACGATAATAATAACGATAATAATAATAATAATAATAATAATAATAATAATAATAATAACAACAATAATAACAACAATAATAACAACAACAATAATAATAATAATAATAATAATAATAATAATAACGATAATAATAACGATAATAATAATAATAATAATAATAATAATAATAATAATAATAATAACAATAACAATAATAATAATAACAGTAATCAAAATTCTATTAATAACA
The DNA here is from genome assembly GCA_958450375.1 of Homarus gammarus. Classification (NCBI taxonomy): domain Eukaryota; kingdom Metazoa; phylum Arthropoda; class Malacostraca; order Decapoda; family Nephropidae; genus Homarus; species Homarus gammarus. The sequence goes on from CAUDMG010002147.1 coordinate 10,043, forward strand.
CACTAATAACAACAACAATAACAACAACAACAACAATAATAATAACAACAACAACCTAAACCACGAAAAATACAACAAAAACACAACTAAACCGCACAACAACAACAACAAAACACAAAATTCCCCTCATTCCTTATACAAAAGAATACCTCTGTTGGGGGGAAGAAGGGCACAACAGCCACACATCATCCATTTACGGGAGAAAAAAAAATCCCCCGGTGAACAAAACTCCATAATTTTATATATAAGTCGTGAGTTCGGTGTCTTTTATAATGAGGTTTAATTACCCAAAAGCCTCTTGATACCTGTCTCTTACCTGTATATGCGAGTCATCATCACCTGAATATAAAAGTCCTCGACAGATCAAAACAAAAGACTCCCGTTAAATTTCCCTCGTTCTTTGATATAAAATCCCCGACCATTAATTAGAAATATCTTTTATCTCTCTCTAAAATATCAAAATCTCTCACCCAACGTCTGTATGTACAGGGTGTAAGTCCGAGACCATTCCTTTAGCCTCTCTCATCTCTTTGCAGACATTCTTTTACCTTATTATAAAAAAAAGACTTGATTTTTATATGAATGCGTCGCCCTTACGAAAAGACATCCTGTACATTATTACATAAACCCCCCCCCCCCCTGCCCTCCCTCTCTCTCTCTCTCTCACTCTCTCACACTTCCCCCTCCAGCAATTAGTCATTAACGATGCTATTACATGAATATTATGGAGGTAACAACTGGCTCTGATGGAATAGCTAATTGTGATGACCTGTTTTGCTATCTCCGTAAGTACTAGGCGAGCTCTCTTAGACTGCTAGGTGTACTAGGAGCTCTCTCTAGGATGCTAGGTGTAGGGGAGGGTACTAGGAGCTCTCTCTAGGCTGCTGGGTATAGGATCGAGAGAGGAAATACAAAAACCTCTCGTGTTTAGAATCGGAGAGAGAGAGAGAGAGAGAGAGAGAGAGAGAGAGAGAGAGAGAGAGAGAGAGAGAGAGAGAGAGAGAGAGGTCATCAAATACACCACGAGAATTAACAATAAACACTCACATCTGTCTGTCAAAATCATTACACCGTCCATCGACCCTGAAATCCTGTCCAATAATACAACCACTTCCGTAATCACCGTCTCTCTGTCTGTCTTACTTAATATTCTCTCTTTTCTTCTCCTAATTATCTTATTATTATTATTATCGTTCTAAGCCTAACGTCATTAAGTATGTTTTTTTTTCTTTCACTCTATTTTACGTACATGAATATTCTGATTTAAGCACATGAATAATCCACTATACGTACACGAATTTCTGGCTTTACTTACATGAATAATCTCACACCCGGGAACTGAGTTATGTTAATCAGGCATACAGGAAGTGTTCAGGTCCATGAATATAAATGACTATAATAACTATTAATTACGATGGTTAACGACTATTAATTAAAGATGGTCATTACTCTATTATGTATCGTGTGCTTCTCAAGGATACTCATTGGTGTTTATGTATGCAGCAGTCACTGATTAATTTGAGAGAGAGAGAGAGAGAGAGAGAGAGAGAGAGAGAGAGAGAGAGAGAGAGAGAGAGAGAGAGAGAGAGAGAGAGAGAGAGAGAGAGAGAGACTGCACACCCCTCACTTCACCTAGACTACAGAGAGCTGGTTTCGTGTACATTGAATAAATGAATGAGGAAGCTGCCTTAGGTGATCCCGGTGCCAGCGGTTGGGGAGGGGCGATGGGGAGAGGAGCAGGGTGATGGGGAGAGGAGCAGGGTGATGGGGAGAGGAGCAGGGTGATGGGGTGGGGAGCAGGGTGATGGGGAGAGGAGCAGGGTGATGGGGTGGGGAGCAGGGTGATGGGGAGAGGAGCAGAGTGATGGGGAGAGGAGCAGGAGGATGGGGTGGGGAGCAGGGTGATGGGGTGGGGAGCAGGGTGATGGGGTGGGGAGCAGGGTGATGGGGTGGGGAGCAGGGTGATGGGGTGGGGAGCAGGGTGATGGGGTGGGGAGCAGGGTGATGGGGTGTGGGGAGCAGGGTAATGAGGTGGGGAGCAAGGGGTGATAGGGTAGAGGAGGGATGTGATGGAGTTGGGAATGGGGTAATGGGAATGGGGAGAACACAGAGGGGAGCTGGAACAGAGAGAAAGGGGAAGAGGAGAGGGGCGTCACCTGGAAAGCTTTTAGCCATAACTAAATCCATTTTGCATTAGCTTGTGGAGGAAGGAAGGAAGGTAAGGAAGGAAGGAAGGAAGGAAGGAAGGAAGGAAGGAAGTGAGTGAGTGAGTGAGTGAGTGAGTGAGTGAGTGAGTGAGTGTGTGTGTGTGTGTGTGTGTGTGTGTGTGTGTGTGTGTGTGTGTGTGTGTGTGTGTGTGTGTGTGTGCCCGGCTGCTCATTACCTTCACTCGAACACACTGTAAACGTTAGAATTACTAATATTACACATTAATGGGACACTAAGGTACTCGATAACCTCAAAAAACATCTATTTATTTTAGTTTGAAATAAAATCGTAAAACTATTCAAAAAAAATTCGATGGACTTGTTTTTCACTATTTATATTTTTTTAATTAATTTTTAGTATTTTCTTTTGCATATTTTACATTTTTTTTTACCTTTTTTTTTTTTGCTTTTTTTTTTTACTTTTCATTTTATCAATTTCTTTCTTAACTTTTACTTTTACTGTTTTATGTGACGATCCTGAGCTTTTTTCACTTTCTTTTGAATGTGACACGATTTTTTGTCCAATCTTTATACCCATGAGAGACACCAAGTTACCACAAGTACTACCACTACCACAAGTACTACTACCACCACCACTACTACCACCACTAGCCACGGACGACACAACAAGAGGGATGTACTGGACTTGTTATCCCTTTCAACTCACACTGGTTAAGGAGTCATGTACCAGATAACCCAGACAGAGTACGTGCTTAACCCTCTGAGTCTTGGAGGGATATAACATCGTTCTCAAAGGGTTAAAACATCACCCTCAAAAGGTTAAACTTTAATCCTCAAAGGGTGAAACATTAATCCTCAAAGGGTGAAACATTAATCCTCAAAGGGTGAAACATTAATCCTCAAAGGGTGAAACATTAATCCTCAAAAGGTTAAACATTAATCCTCAAAGGGTGAAACATTAATCCTCAAAGGGTGAAACATTAATCCTCAAAAGGTGAAACATTAATCCTCAAAGGGTGAAACATTAATCCTCAAAGGGTGAAACTTAATCCTCAAAGGGTGAAACATTAATCCTCAAAGGGTGAAACAGTAATCCTCAAAAGGTTAAACATTAATCCTCAAAGGGTGAAACATTAATCCTCAAAGGGTGAAACATTAATCCTCAAAGGGTGAAACATTAATCCTCAAAGGGTGAAACATTAATCCTCAAAGGGTGAAACATTAATCCTCAAAGGGTGAAACATTAATCCTCAAAGGGTGAAACATTAATCCTCAAAGGGTGAAACATTAATCCTCAAAGGGTGAAACATTAATCCTCAAAGGGTGAAACATTAATCCTCAAAGGGTTAAAATATTATTCTCAAAGGGTTAAAATAATATCCTTAAATGGTTAAAACATCATTCTCAAAGGGCTAAACATCATCCTCAAAGGGGTTAAAGAAATTTGACCCAGACTATAAGGAAAAAAATTACAAAAATACTAACACCATCGTTAAAAATTCAGTCAAATATAAGAATTCTCGAAATAAGATGATAAGTAACGTGACCTTTGATAAATGCCCTAAGGCTCGGCAGATTATCACGACCAAATGAATGAAAGAAAAGAAAAAAAAATTAACCAACGTGAAATAAATTGAGTTATGACAGAACACCTGGACTTGACACGACCACAGGGAGGGCGCGTGTCGAGAGGATATACACCCCCACGACCCCCCACGACCACCCCCCCCCCCCACCCAGACCCCATCCACCAGCCTATTCCCACCACAGTGCTGGGATCTAGCTGAGTTTTGTGTGAATAAGAGGGATTACTGCACCCTACACACACACACAGTACACACACATACATATACACATACATAAATACACACACACACACACATACACACATAAACAAATACACATACATACATACAAACACACACACACACACACACACACATACACACACATACATACACACACACACACACACACACACACACACACACACACACACGTAAAGCTGACAGAAGGTAAATGTTCATCATTCAGCCTGCATGTGTGTTCTCCTTACCCATATTACAGTACATTTTCTTTTACCTTTAAGACCATTTTTTATCTAACGACAAACGTACACACGCAGTGGTTGCTATTTTACACGAATTCTCTTGTTCAAAGTAAAAAAATAAACAAATAAATAAATAAAAAGAGAGAAGCAACCACACTTGTTTTTGTTAAGTTCTGAAGCATCCTGGTATAAAAACAGAAATGTACTTGTTGATGTTAAGTGACTTACTGGGAGAAAAAAATATATATATGTATTAGAGATGCACGTCACTTTGCGAGTCATCTCCGTGTACAAAATATATAGCAATGTATTTATTTGGGTGAAGTAACAGGAGAAATGTACTTATTTTATGTTTTACGGGAGTTTAATATGTGTGTGTAGTGAGGGTGTGGTGAAGGTGTGGTGAAGGGTATGGTGAGGGTGTGGTGAGGAGCTTTATGTTACAGAGGTGAGGGTGTAGTGAGGGTGTGGTGAGGAGATTTATGTTACAGTGGTGAGGGTGTGGTGAAGGTGTGGTGAGGAGCTTTATGTTACAGTGGTGAGGGTGTGGTGAAGGTGTGGTGAGGACAGGTGCGACAGTGAGGCGGCATCGTCAAAACAAATAACTCATAGTAACACTGGCTGGTTCCTTCCCACGCCTGTGACTCCCCCCTCCACACCCCCTCTCCACCTCCCCCCCACACCCCTCTCCGCCTCCCCCCCACACTCCCTTCTCCCTCCCCTATGTCTTTTAAACCACCACCCCCCCCCCCCCCCGGGTTATTTACACCACCTCTCCTCCACCGGGATAAAATAAACTAACCCTATACTATTAAACCTAACCTAAACTAACTTAATCTAGCTTAATTTAACCCAACTTACCCTAACCTAATTTAACCCAATTTAGCTTCTCCTAAACTAAGCTATCTTAAAGCAAGTGAGTCTAACCAAAGCTAAAGTATTTCCAACCTAACCTAACCTAACCTAACCTAACCTAACAAACCGTGACTGGTGACGTAAATAAACGCTCCCAAAACAAATATGGCCGACATAATGGCTAAGGTAGTACCCTGATTACCTGTGTTACCTTTACCCCAATTAAGGGAAAACTAAGGTAAGATTCTGAGCAGGTGGCGTCTCCTTCACGTGTCAAAGGGTTATTTCTCGATCAATGTTTCTGATGAGAGAGTGTGTGTGTGTGTGTGTGTGTGTGTGTGTGTGTGTGTGTGTGTGAGAGAGAGAGAGAGCTTAAGATCACAGATGACTGGGTGGGCATTGAGTAAGCATCACCCTTATGTAAAAGAGGCGACAGACAGACACACACACAAACACAGCCAATCTCAACGTTGATATATGGAAGAGAATGGAGGGAATAACAAGTACTGTTTCCACCTACGACTTTCATTTGTTTCAGAGAATAGGTTCCCGCATTATTCGTCCCCCCCTCCCCTCACTGTCTCCCCTCCCCCCTCCCTCCCTCCCTCACTGTTGCCTCTCCGTACCGTATAGCCTTTACACTCCCCCTGCATTGTCGTCTCCCCTCCCCTCCCCCACAGCCTCTCCCCTCCCCCACACCCGCCTCTCTCTCCCCTCCCCTTCCCCACCTCTTTCTCCCCTCCCCTCCCCTCCCTCACACCCGCCTCTCTCTCCCCTCCCCTCCCCTACCCAGCCTCTCTCTCTCAACACCACCTTTCCCTCCCCACCTCTCCCCTCCCCAGCCTCACTCTCTCTCTCTCAACACCACCTTTCCCTCTCCTCCCTCCAACACCCCTCCCCACCCCTACCCAGCCTCACTCTCTCTCTCTCAACACCACCTTTCCCTCTCCTCCCTCCAACACCCCTCCCCACCCCTACCCAGCCTCACTCTCTCTCTCTCAACACCACCTTTCCCTCTCCTCCCTCCAACACCCCTCCCCACCTCTCCCCTTCCCTCCCCTACCCAGCCTCACTCTCTCTCTCTCAACACCACCTTTCCCTCCCCTCCCCACCTTTACCCTAGAGAGGATGCACATCATCATCTCCCTAAGACGAAAGAGACAAGAAGAAGAAAGAAAAGCTTATTGTTTCCAAACGGGGACAACTCTTAGGAGATACAAACATAAGTAAATAATGAACAAAAATAATGGCGGAAAAATAACAAGAAAAAGAAGATGAAACATAAAACAAAAAATAAGAGAAACAAAGAGGAAAAGAAGAATCAAACGAGAGAGAGAGAGAGAGAGAGAGAGAGAGAGAGAGAGAGAGAGAGAGAGAGAGAGAGAGAGAGATAAATAACCTTAGCCTACAGGTAATACGATTGCAGTAACTGTACATAAAACTCTAAACATACTGTAATTTCCCTGTATACCAGTGATCCCAGACTAGTAAACAGTTCTACACCTTAATTACCCCCTACCCCCAGCCCATTACACCTGTACCTGTATCCACCTGTGGGTTTGTAACTTTTAGAGTCCAGACCCACATTTACCTGTAACTAAATATTACACACTTTACTGTATCGACCTGTCTTGCCTGTACTGTACCTCCAGGTCAACACACCATCGCCACTACTCGCACCACCATAACTACCACCACAACCACTACCGCAACCACCACCGTTACGCCCACCACAACTAAACCCCCTACCATCACCACAACCACAACTACCACAACCACGGCCACCACCACAACCCAGACAAGGACAAAGTCAAGACATACCCACAGAACACAACACAATTTTCGGCAGGAAATAAGACAAGGAGCGAATTGTCTGGGGGAGGAGAGAGAGAGAGAGAGAGAGAGAGAGAGAGAGAGAGAGAGAGAGAGAGAGAGAGAGGCTTTCGTTTGGCACCCCCATTCCTCCTCCGCGTTAATTTTGAGGCGGACTTGTTTACTGCACCTCGATAAACGACGCCACAACCTTCCTCCTTCGTGTGTACATGTCTTTGTGGTCTCTTTCTCTCTCTCTCTCTCTCTCTCCTTCGGTACACCTCGTCCGTCTTCCTATCGTTATTCCTGTGCACTTCTCTTCCTCATATCTCTTTTGTGTAGATAATTCTTTTTTTCTTTTGTTGTATCTCAAGGTCGTAGTAATAAAGTAAACATGGAGTGTGTAGGTTATGTATCTAAGCTACTGTGCCGAGTAGCACCTATGTATATAATTACGTGGCAATACTGCACTTGTTATGTGGCACATTGCCCCGAGGCTGCCTTATGGCAGCCTCGGGGCAATGTGCCACATAACAAGTGCAGTATTGCCACGTAATTATATACATAGGTGCTACTCGGCACAGTAGCTTATATACAAGGTTGCTACTCGGCACAGTAGCTTAGATACATAACCTACAGTGTGTACTAAGGACTTATTTACACTGAAGTTTCGAGGAATAGGATTTAATGTCTTGATTTTTTCTTAGCAGAGTCAGGTACAACAGCCGTGCAGCAGGTGCGTGTAGGAGAGACGCACACCAGTCTGACGGCAAAAAGCATCAGAACCAACCAGCGAAGACATACTTCATAGGTGGACATCAAGAGACAGGCGGAAGAACCTTGCAGCAGAGTCAAAGAGCAGAACCTTGCAGCAGAGTCAAAGAGCAGAACCTTGCAGCAGAGGCAGGCCCTTGCAACAGAGAGTAGGTCCTTGCAACAGAGAGTAGTAGGTCCTTACAACAAAGGGCAAAACCTTGCTACAGATAGAGCAGAATCTGGCAGCAGAGACAAAGAGCAGAACCTTGAAGCAGAAGCAGACACAGACAGAAGCAGAGAGAGGCCATCTCCTGGTAGCATGTATGAAGGTACTCAGGCGGGGAGTAATCCCATGTGTTGTAGGTAAACACGCAAGAGTTAAACTGCGAGCGGAGACGCGGTTCTCTGTCGCTGCAGCAGCTGGGAGAACCGCTCACACACAATCATTTCGGGTCGTTTCTGTCACCTCCGCAGTTCCCACAAGCAAAATAACGACTTTAGACAACTGTTTTTCTGACGCTTCCGCCGTTGCCACAATCTTCAAAGGAATATTTCTTGTCTCTTTTGTTAGTGTTGAAGCTGAACTGAATTCCCGAGAACTGGCCCCGGGGCGCTCCACTCACTGCTCCCTTACACGGCATGGCACACCTCCCACCAACCTGATAGGCAAAATCCACGCTTACCCGGGCAAGAGGAGCGCCGATTGGATGTTTCCTTTTCACCGTGACGCTACCTTTTGTTCCTCCTACTTCTGTGATTCATTAACTCTACCTTGGTTTACGATAGAAGGGCTAAGTTACAGCAGGTACATTACAGCAGGCACACGTCAGCAGAGATACATTACAGCAGGTACATTTGAGCAGGTATGCTATAAGAGGATGTTATAACAGGTACAATAGAACAAGTACATTACAGCAGGTAGATAAGATTCAGTTTTGTTCAGCATACAACGATAGGGGTATGAACGAGAGAGGGGGGAGTGACGTCAACAACAATGAAGGCCAATCAGAACCACTCATACCCTCGTGCGTGTGGGTTTTGCTTTTCCAGCCTGGCAGTATTGTACCTGTGCGCCTCACCACTGTCAGGTAGAATAAATTACGTGACAGCCGGGAGGGAAATAAATCGTCTTTGTCTCGGGAAAAAAATGCGAAAACAAAGGAAAACAAAAGTCCTGATTTAAGGCGGAAACTTGCCCTGGGGGAGGACATATCTCTCTCTCTTTTGTTTCTCAAGAAAATGTAAAAAGAAATGAATTGTTTTGAGAGGAAAATTTAACTAGAAATTACCGTAGTTGTCCTGTGAAGAAAAATATGTGGTATTGATGAGAGTTAACACGGACACAACAGCTTAATGACATATCAAATCACACTAAGGTCGGCTCAGTCTTGAAGGACACACACTCGCGGTGCAAAGAGTCTCAGAGAACGTAACAGAGTCTCAGAGAACGTAACAGAGTCTCAGAGAAGGTAACAGTCTCAGAGAAGGTAACAGCGAGTCTCAGTGAACGTAACAGCGGGTTTCAGTGAACGTAACAGCGGGTCTAAGTGAACGTAACATAGAGTCTCGAGAACGTGACAGAGTCTCAGAGAACGTAATATCTATATATATAACATTCCTGTCCGCCACGTCACCCCTAAATCACGGGACTATAGTGACACACACACACACACACAACGGACGTTAATATTCACGTACGAGTGACAGCGATGTGACGTTCGTGGCACCCTGTGATTGGCAGTAATGAGAGGACGGAAGGACGGACGGACGGACGGACGACGGGCATTAATAGAACAAGAACACGGACCGTATAGTGAAACCTCCATATAACGGACACAACTCTCCATATAATCCTTGAGATGGAGGTTTGATATCTAACGGACCCTCGATATAACGGACTTTCATCTTTATTCTGTTCTTTATATGGAGGTTTCACATCTAACGTACCCACGATATAACGGACTTTCCTCTCCATATAGTCCGCTAAATAGAGGGTTTCACTGTAATAAATATCATAGACGCGAAAACACTAATTATATCTATTCACCTGTTAATTACCTCACGTAGTTAACTCACAAACTCAACAAGTGTTTACTGTACAGGTGCAGAGGCAGTATATCTAGCTGACATAAAGTTATCACAGGAAGTCCATACTGACCATGACCCCTAACCTTTGACCTGACACCAAAAATCAATAAAGTTTCAGTGTATAAGATCGACCTCTGACCTGAGACCAAAAATCAATAAGGCTTCAGTGTATAAGCTTGACCTCTGACCTCCTGAGACCAAAAATCAATAAGGCTTCAGTGTATAAGCTTGACCTCTGACCTCCTGAGACCAAAAATCAATAAGGCTTCAGTGTATAAGCTTGACCTCTGACCTGACACCAAAAATCACTAAGGCTTCAGTGTATAAGCTTGACCTCTGACCTCCTGACACCAAAAATCACTAAGGCTTCAGTGTATTGTATAAGCTTGACCTTTGACCTGCTGACACCAAAAATCAATAGGGCTTCAAATGTACCTCAAAGGGCACCGCCTCCCAAATAAGAGTCTAAATATAATAACACATTAAACAGGGGTCCTTAAGGAAAAACAAATAACCTTGACCTTTAAATGACCTTGACCTACAACTACGTGATCCAACCCCCAAAATGACCTTGACCTACAACTACGTGATCCAACCCCCAAAATGACCTTTAAATGACCTTGACCTACAACTACGTGATCCAACCCCCAAAATGACCTTTAAATGACCTTGACCTACAACTACGTGATCCAATCCCCCAAAACAACAACAACAGGGAACGTTATCTCTCTGGGGACAAATGACTTACATATTAAATAACAAGTTGACATTAATAATTACTTTAACCTTAAATTATATAAAAGCAACTGGAATCATCTTCTAATTAAGGGCAAGACTCATACAATGTAAGGGCAAGACACTCATATAAGGGCAAGAAACTCACACACTACACAGGGAAACAAATCATATGACACTTCATCTGACCTTTGACATATTGACCTCGAAATCAAATAAAAACTCCCTCTACCAAGATGATGCGAAAGACTGACAGAGCAACGGACAGACAACATCATGCTCTGAGCTCCGGGGAAAAATTTAGTGAAGTTTCAGACAGACAGACAGACAGAGACAGACAGACAGACAGACAGACAGACAGCTTCATAAAATAATATACTCCACTTTGTAGGTCATATGAATACTCCGAGTGACGGTAATATTGTGTTCTAGGCAAGACGTGTCTGTGTGTGTGTGTGAGTGTGTGTGACAGTTATGCGTAGCGTTGATGTCGAGGCGGATGACAGTAAAAACAAAATGACAGGAGTGACAGTAAGAGACGTATGATTGCGACGGTAAGATAGCGACGTATGAGTGACGGTAAATCAGATACCTTACGATACAGGTGACGAGGTCAATCAGATACATCAATCAGATACAACACAAAGATGGCAGAGCAGCAGCAGCATCAACACACACACACACACACACACACACACACACACACACACACACACACAAGAGTGCAGCTTGGGCGAAACTTCATATGGTGTGAGATGAGGCCATGTTTGTCCTCTGAACCAATTCGCAAACATGAATTCCCACACCAGCCTCCGGTTCACAGTGCCTGATGAAACTGTAGATGGGGGGGAGGGGGGGAGGGGGGGAGGGGAGGGAGTGGGGGGGGGGAGTGGGGGGGAGAGGGAGGGGGAGAAGAAGGTAAGAAGTGAAGATAGAGGTGATGGTACTGATGAAAGTGGAGGTGGAGGAGGAGACGGAAGAAAAAGGAAGAGGAGGAGAGGGAGATGGAAAAGAAATAAATGAGAGAAAACAGAAGGAGGAAGATTAGAAAAGTGGAAGTGGAGGAGGGGAAGAGGAGTGGTAGTGAAGGAGGCGGGTGAGGGGAGAAAAGAATAAATGATAAAAATAAATAAAAAATAAATGAATAAGAAAACAGACGAGAAGGAACAGGATATAGAAAAACACAGAAAAAGTAAGGTTCTAGGACATGTACGTATGTATGTAGTATGTATGTATGTGTTTATGGCGACCTGTAGTGTAATGGTCAGCATGCTCGTCTTGCAAGCGAGTGGACCCGGGTTCGATCCCCGGGCAGGGTGAAACTGCGCAAGTTTCTTTACACCATTTGCCTCTGTCTACTCAGCAGTAATTGGGAACCTGGATGTTAATTGATTTACGGATCGTGTTCCGGGGTAATGGTTAGCCAGTGCAGTTGGCGAGTTGTCCGGTCTTCTCGGACATTTCCTGACACTGGGTCATGCAACTCGTTAACTCAGGGTGTAGTTGTTGTGTTGGCAACACCTTCTACACCTTAAACAAATTCACGCCTAGGTGGCCCTTGGGTTGGCCATCCTCGTTACACGAGGGGCGACCATTATTATTATATTAAGTGTGTGTATAGGTACTCAGGTACCTTAATTAATTAACATGAAACAAAACAAGAACAAATCAGATTTGTTGAGGAGATAATTACCTCCGCCTCACCTGTCAGTCTCCCTCCTCAACTGTCAGCAAAAACAAACAACTGACTACTAACCATACGCTAATTATACCCCTCCTCGCTTAAACAACTTGAGATGTGGGGTATTGCTATCACCCAAGAAACCATCCAATTATCTGTCTGTCCGTCCCCCCATCCGTCTCTTAAGGTAGCCCTTCAAACCCACACTTGGAAAGGTATCAATCCAGGTAAGTTTTCATCTAATTAACCAATTGAATGACGACACTAAAGACCAATCCCTGACCCAATTTCAGATCACGTGGCTACATATAGATTACAGGGAGGGGAGGGGGGTGAGGGGGGTGAGGGGAAGAGGAAGGGGAAGGAAGGCAAGGGGGAGGGTGGTATGAGGACGCCAGGCAGGTACTCTTGTATACCTGTGTTTACCTGTGATCGCCCGACTTCATAATATATTCAACAATTTACTCTGTCTGAAGGTAAGAAACGCAGAGATTCCCTGACAAAAAAAAAAAAATGGCAGTGAAAAGTACAAACTCTTTCTCTCATCCCCTGACCTAAGAAAAAAATAAATAAATTAATAACAAAAAGTAAGGAGTAGGTATTTGTGAATCCGGATCCAGCAATGTAAACAAACGGGGCCAAGGTAAACAACTCTCACGAACGGCTTCTATATTATGTTAACAAGACCCAAACAGGTTTCTTCATCATCACAATAAGCAACATGTTTATTATTGTTTCACAGACCGCGCTTTATACACTGGGGAGAGAGAGAGACATGAAGGGAGGGAGCGAGGATGGAAGGAGGAGGGGAGAGAGGGAAGGAGGAGGGGAGAAAGGGGGGGAAGGAGAAGTGAACGAACGAACACCTCCAGACGACACAATAGCTTCATTAAATCGAGTTTCTATCGGTCTTGAGACTACAACAAGAGACAGGGAGTAGAGACGGAGTAATGTGATAATGGCGAGTGAGACAGGTAAAGGTATGGCCGAACTCATTAAGGTGGATGGATATATATTTAATCACCAGGTAAAAAATAAATAACCTAGGCTGCCAAATCTTCCTGTGATCTTATTTACTAAACACTTGTATAGGCGTCAAAAAATATATTATCCTGACCTCGTTTACATATGGCAAACCCCTTTAAGGTGAATCACAGCAGAAAACTCCAAGCTCAGGCTAGCCATCAGTACACACAAACACAATATCAGTAACAGGAAGGAAGGGAGAGACAGTGAGAAGGGAGAGACAGCGAGAAGGGAGAGAGAGACAGTGAGAGGAAGGAAGGAAGGAGAGGAACCAACAAGAAGGGGAGGAGAGGCACTAATAAGAAGGAAAGGGTAGTTAGTGAGACGAAGAGAGAGGCAGCGAGGCACAACACCCCCCGGCTTCACCTGTGGACGTATTTCACTATATTTGAGGCTCGCGGGATCACAACATAAACCAATCTAAAAATTTATACAGAATATTAATGAGGGAAAAAATTGCCACCATCTACCGGGAATTGCTTTCGCTATTTTCTGAAACAATTAAATGGTACAGTAATATATTCATCAAGTTTTTCCTTTATTAAAATGGTGATGGTGATAGTGAGGGGTGGTGGTGATAGTGAGGGGTGGTGGTGGTAGTGATAGTGAGGGGTGGTGATAGTGAGGGGTGGTGGTGGTGATATTGAGGGGTGGTGGTGATATTGAGGGGTGGTGGTGGTGAGGGGTGGTGGTGGTGAGGGGTGGTGGTGGTGATAGTGAGGGGGTGGTGATAGTGAGGGGTGGTGAGGGGTGGTGGTGGTGGTGGTGATAGTGAGGGGTGGTGGTGGTGATAGTGAGGGGTGGTGGTGGTGAGGGGTGGTGGTGGTGATAGTGAGGGGTGATGGTGGTGATAGTGAGGGGTGGTGGTGGTGATAGTGAGGGGTGGTGGTGGTGAGGGGTGGTGGTGATAGTGAGGAGGGGTGGTGGTGATAGTGAGGGGTGGTGATAGTGAGGGGTGGTGGTGGTGAGGGGTGGTGGTGATAGTGAGGAGTGGTGGTGGTGATAGTGAGGGGTGGTGGTGGTGAGGGGTGGTGGTGGTGATAGTGAGGGGTGGTGGTGGTGATAGTGAGGGGTGGTGAGAGTGAGGGGTGGAGATAGTGAGGGGTGGTGGTGGTTAGGGGTGGTGGTGGTGATAGTGAGGGGTGGTGATAGTGAGGGGTGGAGATAGTGAGGGGTGGTGGTGGTTAGGGGTGGTGGTGGTGATAGTGAGGGGTGGTGGTGGTGATAGTGAGGGGTGGTGGGGGTGATAGTGAGGGGTGGTGATAGGGAGGGGTGGTGATAGTGAGGGGTGGTGGTGGTTAGGGGTGGTGGTGGTGATAGTGAGGGGTGGTGGTGGTGATAGTGAGGGGTGGTGATAGTGAGGGGTGGAGATAGTGAGGGGTGGTGGTGGTTAGGGGTGGTGGTGGTGATAGTGAGGGGTGGTGGTGGTTAGGGGTGGTGGTGGTGATAGTGAGGGGTGGTGATAGTAAGGGGTGGTGGTGGTGATAGTGAGGGGTGGTGATAGTGAGGGGTTGTGGGGGTGATAGTGAGGGGTGGTGATAGTAAGGGGTGGTGGTGGTGATAGTGAGAGGTGGTGATAGTGAGGGGTGGTGATAGTGAGGGGTGGAGATAGTGAGGGGTGGTGGTGGTTAGGGGTGGTGGTGGTGGTGATAGTGAGGGGTGGTGATAGTAAGGGGTGGTGGGGGTGATAGTGAGGGGTGGTGATAGGGAGGGGTGGTGATAGTGAGGGGTGATGGTGGTGATAGTGAGGGGTGGTGGTCGTGATAGTGAGGGCAGGTGGTGATAGTGAGGGGTGGTAGTGATAGTAGTGGAAGGTGGTAAATGAGGGGTGGCGGTGGTGATAGTGAGGGGTGGTGATGGTGATAGTGAGAGATGGTGGTGGTGATAGTGGCGGGAGGTGGTGAGTGAGGGGTGGTGGTGGTGATAAAGAGAGGTGGTGGTGGTGATAGTGAGGGGTGGTGGTGATAGTGAGGGGTGGTGGTGATAGTGAGGGGTGGTTGTGGTGAGGGGTGGTGGTGGTGATAGTGAGGGGTGACGGTGGTGATAGTGAGGGGTGGCGGTGGTGATAGTGAGGGGTGGCGGTGGTGATAGTGAGGGGTGGCGGTGGTGATAGTGAGGGAAGGTGGTGATAGTGAGGGGAGGCGGTGGTGATAGAGAGGGGTGGTGATGGTGATAGTGAGGGGGTGGTGGTGATAATGATAAGTGGTGGCGGTGATAAGCATGGTGATGGTAACAGTGATGGATATAGGTGATAAACATGGTGATAGTCGACAGTGATGATGGTGAGTGATGAAGAAGATGATGGTGATGATGATGATGATGATGACGATGATGATGATGACCTCAATGATGATGATGACAGCAAGAATCTTAATAATGATGACAATGACATTACAGTGATAGGAATAACGATGACATCCACAATCCCACAATTATATCAACACACACCTCTCTCTCTCTCTCTCTCCACATTGTTCCCCGGTCATTATATATCTCTCTCTTTCTCTCTCCACATTGTTCCTCGGTCATAATCTCTCTCTCTCTCTCTCTCATGACGTGTGGTGTTGAGGCAGACAAATACTGAATACCCACAACAATAGGCGAGGCTCAGTCACGGCAAAAAAAAAAAACCCACACAGAGCACTTCAACATTACCCAATTGGCTGGGCGGGCGTCTCGGTAACAAATAACGATATACTACACTATTTGACCTATACAACCCACGAGGCAGCTGGCCAGTTTGTCCGTGGCATTGTTTACTCACGACACTCTGACGCATAACAACAACACAAACACAGTACATCTAAATAATCAATTGCTATTACGACATTCTGGAAGTTTACGACACTCCGAAAGCTCACGACAGACAGACAGACAGACAGACAGATAGATAGATACATGGATAGATAGATATAGATAATTTTCTCAATTCCTTCAACTCGTCACACTGTAAATAACCCACTGACTGATACCTACAGACATAAAGTGAAACAACAGCTGCACTGTCAACCCCCCCGTAATAATGAACAATTTACTCATAGACAAAATACAAATTTACTAAAATATAAATTATATTCCACAACAAATATTTCTATAATGATTATAATCGTTTCATAATTCAGTTCATTTGAAGTTTTAGTTAAAATAAATTGACTTTTGTGATGTTAACAAAAATTATAATTACACACACACAAAAAAATAACACATTAGTTAATATTACAGTCGAGTGAAAAGAGTTGGATGACATCAACGTATAATTTACATCCTTTGATTAACTTGTTTCCCCATAAATATTACGGGTGTGTGTTGAGGCAATAACTGGCGGCGTGAGTCATAAGCCAACAATACCATCATCAGTTGTGTATCTATCCTGTTAATTATTGGCCGCCTGCATGGTGATAATGATGACCACACACACACACACACACACACACACACACACACACACACACACATGGTCAGGAGGACAAGGCCTTCTGAAGTTGTACCAAATGACAAGAAAATACATAATTTATCATGACCTGCAGACGATGTAAGACGACACGTGGTTTATGATCTAAGATATCGTCTGCTACCCCTCCTCTCTCTCTCTCTCTCTCTCTCTACTAAGACCCAAAATCACGAAGATATTTACGAACTGGCTCGCGGATTCGATCGGATATTACGTTTATTAATAAGGAAATTGTAAGGGAGGTTGAAGCAGACTTACACCTGTACTCCCTGACACTGGCCGCCGGGGGGAGGCTGTGTGTGTAGAGGAGGACACACACACACACACACACACACACACACACAAACGTCGTAACCCTCAGCCTGGAGTGTGTTGTATACCTCACCTGGATCACTCACCTGGCAGCGAGGGTCATTAGTGCTCTGTGTTTTACAATTTTGTTTACCTTAATTTCCTCTTTTCTAACTCAAAGATGAGGTGAAACTTTTTATTTTTTCTGTCTGTGGATGGGACACTGTCTGTCTGTCTGTCTGTATCTTTCTCCGAATTTGTCATTACAGGGTGAACTTTCCATAAACATTTACGCTCTCTCTCTTTGTCTTTCTCTCTTTCTCTCTCTCTCTCTCCCTCTTTTTCTCTCTCTCTCTTTGTCTTTCTCTCTTTCTCTCTCCCTCTTTTTCTCTCTCTCTCTTTTATCTCTTTCTCAGATCTCAGTATTCCCGACTAACTACCCTCATCAAGAAGTGCCGTCCTCCACATTACCTCCCTCCCCCTGACCACCCCTCCCTCTCACCACCCCTCCCCTCACCACCCCTCCCCCTGACTACCCCCTCCCC
>CAUDMG010002147.1:32500-72500 GCA_958450375.1 Homarus gammarus
TTTGTCATTATATTTCTTTTTTTTACTTTTAATCAAGTTAATTAGCATACAAACACAACCCGATTGTTGAATGGTATGAGGCTGGCTTCCCTGAATGTGTACAAAGCTCTTAATATTACTTCTCTCATGAGTACAGGAGAATGTTGCTCTTATAATGTGTGTGTGTGTTGATCTAATGTTAATACTCTCCACATTCTAGGGTTTAACGTGAACTATTAACACCAAATCTTACTTTCCATACCAAAACTATTAAGTTACATTCATCTCATATCATAAAAAAAAATAATCGGATTCATCTCATTAGTCAAATAAAGTTAGTTGGGGAAAACTTTGTAATTCCTCCATCACAAACATTTCTTAGTGTCAGCATTTTACTCCGGCCGAGTTGGAGACAGAACCATAATGCTGTTGAACCTTTCTTAATTAACGTAAAAAACATATTGAATAATAAACTAAATAAAAATAATAAAAGTACTAGACAATTAGCATTAAGTAAACATTCCGGAAGATATAAGGAATTTCAATTTATATTGCAAGGACTAGTTAGCCATATTGCAGGATACCGTTGGTAGTATTTTGGTTCGTGGTATATAACTGCAGTATGCCATTCAGGACTCGGCCACACAACGCAGTGGTTAATATAGTAAAGTGACTGAATATGCTCCTCACAAACTCACGAATACAGAAGCTCTCAGACACGCAGATCCTTATGAGAGTGAGTGACTAATGTTGGAATTTTCGTTATCTGTGTAATAGACATTGACCTAGATATGTAAAAGCTGTAGAACGAAAGTGGATTAAAATGCCGGTATATCGAGAAAAAAAAATGACAAAAATTACACAGAGCTGTGTAAATAATGGCTTTATGTCTACAGTATACCGTTTTAACGCCTACAGACACAAAGGTGAAAAATTGCGCCACACCTCTACGGGCCTCCCAACACAAACGATGGGTTCACTGTTACCAGGCCAGGAGAAGTGACAGCAACTTGACAGAATAAATCTCACTGCACTACACATAACTCGACTGACTGAGTCCTCTGAAAACTACCAACGTAAATAAAACCACTTCAGATAAGAATGAAGACTTTTTATAAGTTTTTACGTGAATAAATGATAACTGACACCAACACGTTCAGAAAAAATAAGACACAAACGAACATTTTTCATAATACTGTTCATACCGCGATATTTTCTACCTGGATTTTTTTTGGTGCTTTCAATCAAACGTCAAATGTGTCTTTATCATATTATTATTGTAACAAAAATGAAAAATATAGCTGTAATTATATATGCAATTTATAAAACATTCATGAAACAGACACAACACTGACGGACTTTAAAACATCTGACCTAACACTACAGTTGTGTTATATCCCGGACTTTGTTGAGCACTTATAAAGTAAATGAATTTTGTGAATTATTTTACTGAAGATGCAATTCAAGTACATTACTATGGTGAAGGTAATTTAATACAAGACGAAATCTTTCACCGTAAAATCAATAACAATTCACAAGCATGGTAACAAAAAAATACATGCATTAGTCTTCACCACTCGCTAGCATTAATATGCAAATAAGATTAAATTAAAATATAAATATGAAACCTGTGTACTACTTCAGTATTAACTAGTTTTACCTAATTTCATATAAAACTCCATAAAATACAAAATAATGCCTGATACTATGAGGATATTGTCATTTATGCGATAATTGCGCAATATAATGCTAGTTATCTCATTAATACGCAAGATAAGTATGTGTGTCCATAATTATATACTCTACTCTACTTACATGAACAAAATAGCAAAACACTTAACCCAACTTAAAAAAATGTTGCACTTACGACAAAAAGATTACCTCCACTTAAAGGCAATACAGATTATTTTAGAAGCAAAAAATGTTACCTTTCCTTTAGAGACAAAAAATATTACCTCCACTAAGGGGTAGGGAAGATTATCTTCAGTTAGGGAGAATTTTTTTTTGACTTTTACTTAAAACAAAAAAATTACCTCAACTTAAGAGGCAAAAATATTACCTTCACTTCAGACCAAAAAAGACCACTACCACTTTTGGCAATTAAAAAATTTACCTCCCCTTACGGAAAACCAAATCTTACCTTCAGTTAGGGACAAAAATAGTTTACCTCCCTCAGAAACCATTGGGGCAAAACTATCTTAACCTAACCTACCCAAACTTCAACCAATCCTACCCTTAACCTAACCCGACCTAACATCTTCTAATTTTAACCTATATATAACCTGAACCTCACTTACAACCAAGTCTAAATTTAACCTAACATTAACCTACTCTATCCTTCACAGCCTAACTTTATTAAGGATATTTAAAAGGTGATTTTATTACCTGACCAAAATTCTGATTAAGACTTCTTTCCTGTGACTTGTTTTCATACCTTTCATACAAGGATGGCCAGCCCAAGGGCCACCTGGGCGTGAATTGGTTTAAGGTGTAGAAGCTGTTACCAACACAACAACCACACCCTAGGTTAACGAGTTGCATGAACCAGTATCAAGGAATAGTCCGAGAACACCGGACAACTGGCCAACTGCACTGGCTAACCATTACCCGTAACACGATCCGTAAATCGATTAACATCCAGGTTCCCAATTACTGCTGAGTAGACAGAGGCAAATGGTATAAAGAAACTTGCGCAGTTTCACCCTGCCCGGGGATCGAACCCGGGTCCGCTCGCTTGAGAAACGAACATGCTGACCATTACACCACAGGTCGCCATTTATACTGCAGGCAGACAGAACGGTTACTATAATACTCCTCCAGCGGCCGGTAGATAGAAAAAACATATATTACCACTAATTAATAAAAAGTTAATTTGGCTAAAAGTTCACTAACTGTAGAAGTTAATTATATAAAGTGGGTGTACTTAATGAAGGTTGGACGTACGGACGGACGTGTTCATGAGAGCAGAACTAACTGGACTCACGCAACACAACTCTTTTGATTACATAGGCAAAAACATATACCTTTCCTTATATAGGTCTCCCTCCTCCTCCTCCTCCTCCTTTTACCCCTCACGCCTGATAGGGGACAAAGGATAATTAAAAATAAATAAATACCTAACACTATCCAAGGTCTAGCGCCGACAAACTATGCCTAGTACTCTTACCTAATGTTCTCAAAGACCATTTTATTAATTAAGGATCTGTGGAGTCAGAAAGTAATTAAACACAACCCTAATATGATGCCATGGGTTATGTAAGATTAATTAGATAATTTTGATGCGTAAAAAACAACTAAGTAAATTTAATCTACTTGGCTATCATTAGCTACGGTGAATTTGAGCAAACTTAGCATAGCCTATTATGTCTGGAGTATGTTAAATGCCGATATTTCTTTTTTTACAAGTTAAAAAACAAAACACAAGGCCAACACACACATAGTAATATTAACAGTACAAAG
The DNA here is from genome assembly GCA_958450375.1 of Homarus gammarus. Taxonomy (NCBI): domain Eukaryota; kingdom Metazoa; phylum Arthropoda; class Malacostraca; order Decapoda; family Nephropidae; genus Homarus; species Homarus gammarus. Next base: position 35,939 of record CAUDMG010002147.1, read on the forward strand.
CCATAACCCAAGATCAATACAACATACAGTACTGTTTGATTAATTAATAGCAAGAACATTTAATTTATTCCTCTCTTCTCGCGCAGCATGAAACACGTGTGCAGTTTTGCCGAGTGGCTATTATTATTATTATTATTAAGTAGCTGCGTGGCCTTAATACTGCGGCTACATATCACACAGGCTACGTGGCAATTAAATTACCCCCTGGTTAGGTTAGAGAAAGTTTCACCAGCCGAAAAAACTCGACATTGTTATGCAAAATGCTGAATGAAATGGAATCTGTTCTCTAAGAATGCAATATCACGGCCATGAAGAATGTGGACTAAGTACCCGCGATATTACAGCCAGGGAGCCACTTTATTATTATTGTTATTACTATTATCCAACGCGTTACACACAGCTAACATTAAGGACCACTATAATATATAATGTCCAATAGTGTTTTCTGTGTTTAATGTGGATATTGTTATTACTGAATGTGTTTTTCTTTTGTTTTCTAATGGGAGCTAAAGAGACCACAGTGTTTGGCTGTCTAGAGTCATATAATATAAGAAATTGGCACTACTTTTTGTTTTGTAATTAATATTTATATAAAAAAAACAATGATTTTATGAAGATTGTGAACCCCCGTTTATTTCAGCTGATAATTGGCTTGGGTTAGATTACGTTAGGTTAGGTTAGGATTGCGTTAGGTTAGGTTAAAATTTGGGTGTTTAAATACGAGGACCAAATATCCACCATGAACACAAAAGACACCACTACACACCTATACTCGGGCGGGTTATATACACATTATGGATATGTGTATGTATATAGCACGACCATTTATCATCCTTGAGAAATAGTTAGAATAAGAACAAAAATACACAACACCATTACACATGTATATCAGAGTGAACCACCGAACATTACTTCAGTCAAGTATAAAACCTAGCCTGACTTTGTCTTATTTAGCTAACTTATACTAACTTAACCAACCAACCCTAATTTGACTTACCCTAATCAGACTTAACCCCCCCCCCCCCCCCCACAGGAAGCGTTTTGAAATTTAATCAGGTGAAATAAGCTTGGATGTCAAATCTTCACGTGAGTTTCCCTTTAAAATACCACTATTACTATTACAACAACCACCAATAACAATACTAAATGAACTATATCCCATACTAATATAATAGAATGACATTTACAGACGCACAGATAAAAAGTTCATAGCAAAATATTAGTTCTACGAAGCTTAACTAAATTCCACTATGTTAACAGTTACGAGGGACGTTCAGTACTTTTAAATTTATTGCCATTTACTTTGGATTCATGAATTATACGAGATACATAAATAAATTTATGACTTAGAACGTGAGAATATTAACAAATTAAAAACTCACTGTTGCATCGCGGCGAATCACTAGAAGGTTCCAAATTCACTGAGGTATATTTTTTTAAACTCGATATTTCTCCGGTTCTTTGGTAATGTTCACATATAAAACTAATTACCACACTCACTGACAATCCTTCTTTTAATGAGTATTACTATTTAATAATGTAATTTCGATATAAACACTAAATGATGTAAAAAAAAAAACACAATAAATGAGAACGCTCCACTCCCTGATGCCTCGGGTGTTCCTCTGAGCTTCCCGCCTACCCAAACAATTTTTTTCGTTATCAAGCAAATACATAATGTTATTCCTCCCACTTAACATTGAATAAATATACCGCGTCAGTTTACAGTGTTCCAATTATATATGACACATTCTTATTGTCGATGTTTCAACGAAATATATCTGTATATTTAGGTACTTATTTTCCGGGTTACAGGGAAGCACTGACGATTTAAAATGTGTTAAGTTACGATGAGCCACCACGGATTACTATTGTAAAACTATATTAAATAAGTATATGTTCTTGAAAGTCAGAAAACATTCAGAAGGGATTCAAGGCTGAGATGCCCAGTCTCGTGACAAACTTCTTCCACTGCCACAGATAATCCGTGTTGACACATCGTGCGTTTCATGGTTCAGATCTTCCAGGGCTTCACCTCTAACACTGAAAAATATGTATTGCAATGTACAGATTATTTTTTTAAATATACAATAACAATGTGTCAGATATAAATGGAACACCTTGTATTTTAAACGTATTTAGTAATTTGTTTAATATTCTTACGGGTTGATTTAAAACCTTCAACATCACCTAGACGCAGTAAGTAACGCATAACTAACAGGCAAGTGTTGACATGTTTTGCTTTCTCTCGAAGATTAAGAAACTGTCTAAATAACATTTATCGTAGAGAAATCCTACTAATTTATGATATAACTTATTAATTTTAATGGTTTTTGAATGTCGAAAGTTTATGGTTATTATTTGTAAACAACAAAAATTGGACGAGTTATTTACAATACTATAGCAGCGAATAATGATACCCGAGTTACTGATGCCGCATAAAAATAAAACAATAATATCAATATAAAATTCGTGCACAAGACGTTATTCCACATGCTGCAATTTCAGAAAACAAAAACGCGTTTCCCCTCAAAGTTGTATATTGATATTAATTAATTCAAAATACAATTTTCAAAGGTTTCGATAATTATAGGAAAACGTAAATATCTGAACAGACGATAAGACTCAACCTACGATACTATGAAATAGAGTTTTCTGAGGGTATATCATATTGTATTATTATGGAGCGTACTTGTTTGTGTCTCGCTGTTAGCCTGATGGACACGCGGTACTAGCATAACTTTTTCAGTGTCTTAAAGTTTACACAGTATTTCCCAAATTAAGACTAGTTTATCACGTACACTGTTTTAATAATATTCATCACGACTATTTGTTAACAAGTGTATATATGCACTTAATCTGAAATAATTTAGCTGAGTGGATGCAACTCTCTCCTTCAGCGTTAAGTATAGCTGGTTCGAGGCCAGGGCGCCCTCACCCCTCAGTTCACACAGCTGATAACGAGCACCAAACTCTACAGACACTTTTTAGGTAATATCTTTCCAAATTTCTAAAAGCTGATAACTAGTGTATTTGCTAACCTAAGATACGCAGCGGTAGACCTTAATTGTTGAAGCGCAGTAATAAAACATAATAACAAAACAATGTAAAATAAAAATCAAGAGAAAATTTAAATAATACTGGTGATAAATTGGTTAATGGACAGCTGCAAAAGTTGAAGGTTATACTAAATATATAATAATTCCTGTGAGATAAAACTGAAATATGAAAAAATAACAATCCCGAGGGTTAAATCACAAGAGGTTATTTCCTTCACCCTCTGACAATAACATGTTCACATTTACACTGAAATTAATATATTCAAAGACGAAAATTGTGGAGGTTAGTTCTATTTCATGTGTGTTGATGAAGACATATTTGTATTACTAAATATTTATAATGCTCTCTCTCTCTCTCTCTCTCTCTCTCTCTCTCTCACCCTCCATATCCCTCACCCCAGGCACTGTTCTCCGACCCCCCCCCCCCCCACGTAAGCAAGAGTTCTGAGGACGGTATACATTTTTGTCCTGTGTCGTGAGCGTAAGAAAGACACTAGAGGTATGTTTGTCCTTTCTAGCGAGTGTTCTCAAGACGATATCCTCATTCTCTCCCTCATTCCATCCCCCATTCTCTCCCTCATTCCATCCCTCATTCTCTCCCTCATTCCATCCCTCACTCTCTCCCACATTCCATCCCTCATTCTCTTCATTATTCCTATCCTCATTGTCTCTCTCGTTCTCTCCCTTATCTTCTCCCTCGTTTTATCATTCCCCCCTTATTCTCTCTCTCAATCCCACCCTCATTCTCTCCTTCATTCTCTCCCTCGTTATCTCCCTCATTCTCTCCCTCGTTATCTCCCTCATTCTCTCCCTATTATCACTCCCATTATCACTGTGGTTTGTTATCATATCTTACATTGATAACAAAATACAGATGACCCCAAGAATTTATATAATTTTTAATGTTTTTTTTGTTGTTTTTTTTTTGGGGGGGGGGGGAGGATGAGTGTGAGTGTGTGTGTGTGTGTGTGTGTGTGTGTGTGTGTGTGTGTGTGATAGAGACATTGTTGACGCCGTAAGAAAAGTAAACAAACTCAGACCAGAACCAAACAGTAAGTAAAAGCGGGGTAACAGAGACCTTAGAGTTATACCATAGACTATATGAGTAACCTGACCTAATCTGACCTGACCTAATCTGACCTAACCTAACTTGACCTAACCTAACTTAACCTAACCTAAGCTAACCTAACCTAATCTGACCTAACTTAACCTGACCTAACCAAACCTAACTTAACCTGACCTAACCAAACCTAACATAACCTGACCTAACCAAACATAACTTAACCTGACCAAATCTGACCCAACTTAACTTAACCTAACTTAACATGTCGGTATGGTTGCTGCTTGGTATAGTGTCATGTATTCACCATCAGAGGCAGCAGCAGTATACATAAGTAGTGTCACCATACCGCCTCATGTGTACGTGGGATGTTTACACTGTACACACACACTCTAACACACTCGGCTCTCCGGGAAAAAATGACTTTGAAGTTTGATACAGTTCTGAAGTCCCTCTCTTTAATATTTCCTGATCTTAAGATAGGTTGAGTACATGAGACATTTTGTTCTTCACTTTTAAAGAACAGTACGTTAAGTGTGTAGTAAGTTTGTTGTCGTAATACTGGGACTCTGAAGCTTCCCCATCAGGTATTTACCAAGACTGTGATGAAGAGAACACACCTGGACCTGGACAGTGGGTGAAACTCTATTGTTCATTAGTGGACAAAAACGACGGTGCTTTAGAATGACGCCACATATTAAGGAAGTTTAATAGTCTTATTTCTCATCGATATTATAAAGAACTAGAGTCCATTTAAGTATACTAAAGGTATCATAGAGATCAGATTGGTCTGTATAAAGTCGGGAAAACAAACGAGCAATCTGAACATTACTCTGAGGAAGTTTTATTATGAATTAAATTACTTCTTCTCACCTGTAGACGGCATAAAGACCAACAGCAAATTATGAAATATATTCTAATTCTGATTTCCACTGAACCTTGGGTCGAGATATCGTGTTTAATGGATGGACAATACGAGCGATCACAAGCACCTGGCGTAAACTTACTGTGAGAACCTTTCACCCTCTCCCACTGACTGCGGCAACACTTAAGTCTGATTGGTTCCTTTCTGTCGTTAAACACCGATAGGTCAAAAAACGAGAGGTGATCGATCGAGGAGGAGAGTGCATTGTGAGAGTGTATTGTGAGAGTGCATTGTGAGAGTGTACTGTGAGAGTGAGATTGTCTTGTGAGTATTGTGAGTATCTGGTGAGTGTTTTATGAGTGTGTTTAGTAAAAGTATCTTGTGAGTGTGTCTTGTCAGAATACATTAAGCATCTTGACGTCATTGTTGTTATCATTAGAGTCGTGTTACCACTGACAGGGAGGCAACTGTTCAACTGTTAATACAATTCATTTAAGGAACATAATTATTATTTAGGGATTTTAAGTCGAAAATTACAGTTTTTAGGGATTGTTAAATGTTACCCGTTAAAGAATAGAAATTTGGGGATTGAAAAGTGTGACAGACAGGTTACAGTGGCGTGATAGACAGACAGGTTACAGTGGCGTGATAGACAGACAGGGTACAGTTCAGTGGCGTGATAGACAGACAGGTTACAGTGGCGTGATAGACAGATAGGTCACAGTGGCGTGATAAACAGATAGGTTACAGTGGCGTGATAGACAGATAGGTCACAGTGGCGTGATAAACAGACAGGTCACAGTGGCGTGATAAACAGACAGGTCACAGTGGCGTGATAGACAGATAGGTCACAGTGGCGTGATAGACAGATAGGTCACAGTGGCGTGATAAATAGACAGGTTACAGTGGCGTGATAGACAGGGTACAGTTCAGTGGCGTGATAGACAGGGTACAGTTCAGTGGCATGATAGACAGGGTACAGTTCAGTGGCATGATAGACAGGGTACAGTTCAGTGGCGTGATAGCTTACAGTGGTACAAGAGACAGATTACAGTTGTACCAGATTAATAATTCTGAGTTACTTAAATGTGTCAGCTGCTTTACTTAATATTTTCAGTGATAGTTTACTTAGATGTTAATTGTTTTACTTACTGGCTTGCCTATATGTGTTGCTTTGATCTGCACGAGAGAGAGAGAGAGAGAGAGAGAGAGAGAGAGAGAGAGAGAGAGAGAGAGAGAGAGAGAGAGAGAGAGAGAGAGAGAGTGTGTGTGTGTGTGTGTGTGATATATAGAATGAAATATAGAGTGAGTGAGTGAGATAAATAGAAAGAAAGATAGATAGATGAATAGACATACAAAAGACAGACAGACAGACATACAGACAGACAGACAGACAGACAGACAGGTACAAAGAGAAAGTGAGAAAGTGATAGAGAGAGAAAAAAACAAAGAAAATACTCCTTCCATCACAGCTGTCAGTATGAGCGGGTATTATTTATGTATAAGACTTGACAAGACAAAATGACGTCTAACATTTTGTAACTTCTTGTATTCACGTCACAGTTGAGAAATATTATGTGTCTTTAGTTAACGATGATCATCTCTTTACACATGCTAGAAAAGTTAACCTCTTGAGTATGATGACTTAATCCCTTGAGTATGATGATTTAATCCCTTGAGTATGATGACTTAATCCCTTGAGTATGATGACTTAATCCCTTGAGTATGATGACTTAATCCCTTGAGTATGATGACTTAATCCCTTGAGCATGATGACTTAATCCTTTGAGTATGATGACTTAATCCCATGAGTACGTTGATTTAATCCCTTAAGCAAAAGACATTAAAAGAAACATATTAATCCCAGTAAAGAGAAAATAAACGGACATAAAGACAAATAATCCCAGTACATAAGAGAAAGTAAAAAAAAAAAAAAAGTCAGGCAATAAATCCCAGCAAAAAGAAAGTAGTACCAAGAAGAGACGATAAATCCCAGAAAGGTAAGAGAGAGAGAAAGCAAAAAGAGAAAGTATGGATATTATGGAGGAGAAATAAAAGAAAGGGTAAGGGGTCAAATTATGGTCTAGGTTTTCATGGGTGAGGGAGATGCCACCAGATTTCTAGGGTAACTTTTGCATTGGACCCCAGCTGATGTTTTTTTTTTTCTGCTGGGGGGGGGAGGAAGAGAGGGGGTCGGAGAGGGTAGGGGGGGGTAATATTTGTACAGGAAATGGCGTACTGTTTCATTACACTGATGAAGTCGTCTCTCTCTCTCTCTCTCTCTCTCTCTCTCTCTCTCTTTAAAAGGGTTCCATAAATTGGGAGGCGGGGCAGAAAAGGGTGAGGTTAGGGGGAAAAGGGGGTTGTTTGGAGAGAGAGAGAGAGAGAGAGAGAGAGAGAGAGAGAGAGAGAGAGAGAGAGAGAGAGAGAGAGAGAGGGGGGGGGCGCCAGTCTGTGTGCCTTATAAGTGGCGTTTATTGTACAATCGTCTGGTTAGTTTGCCATTATCAATAACCAGCCAACACCCCCCCCCCCAAAAAAAAACAACACTCATTAACGCTCCCACTGTGAAAATAAACACACGCTGTCATTAACGCCCCGGACTTTGTTTATATCGATCAGCTGACTGCCGCCATTACCCGCGCGGGATATGGCTATTGAGCTTTTCAATTATGCTCCACGAGAACTACATGTTAATAAAAGCCAAAATGGAATTAGTGGTAAATGTTTGTAATGTTAAATTTTTTGTTTTTATCTTTTTGTGGGAGAGTTAAAGACCCGTGTGGTTGGTTAGTGTTGTGTAATAATTAGATGAGCAAGTACCTGTTGATATTATGACTGTTTACTCGTCATTATTATCATCATCATCACTATCGTCAGCATGAATTGGTTTTATCATCATTAATTGCTGGTATTAATATCACTGACACCAACAACATCATTACCAACTTCATAACTGTAAATCATCACCACCATCACCATTCATTATCGTCATTATTATCATTACTCTAACCATTCATCATCATCATCATCATCATCATTCATCATCACCATTAGATCATTAACAAACTAAAAACAATACAATCAGCAACAGATGAAAACTTTAATTAGACACCTGTACAGTAATTAGCTAACCACACAGTGCAAGGATAATTACATTACCTTCACCCTTAATTACTGTAATGTCCTCATGTAATCTGTCCCCCCCCCCCCCACCTTTCCTCCCTTCCCTCGCAGCTTAAAAATGGTACAATTTTCCCCAGCATTGTGCTCAGTGATTCAACTCAAATTGTACCACTGTGTTGTACATGTCGCTTCAACATATGTGAAATGTGTGGAATATAATGTACTAATATATCATCCCTACATATGTACTAATGTATTTAGAACTTTAATACTGTATCGCCACCATAATGTACACTTCTTACAATTATGTGTAATAGATGTTTTAACTTGTTCAATTATTCACACTAACTGTAACTTACTGTATTTTGGACTAACTTACATACACACATGGGAAGAAACTGTATGTGTATCACTGTATACCTGTATTAGTCACAACGTTCCCTTACACTAAACATGTAAACACAACCAAAAAAATTTCTTCAAGGAGAGAATCGATGAATTTCACAATGAACACTGCGACTCCTGTTGTTTCGGTAGGGGTGTCAATAAACTTCGTCCGTTATGTCATATCGTCTAACACAAAATTGTAAATATATTTTTTTTATCGTGTGTACCTAAACCAATATACTTGTACCGATAAATGTAATGTTTTATTTTTGATCTAAACTGTCATTTTATATTTTTTCTCTCTCATAAAACAGGAAAACAATTTATGTGGCAAGTATATAAAATGGAAAAGGGCAAATCATTGGTTTTAGACGTACTGGTGTCGAAGTTTTGATTGGCTAAATAAGTCGTTAACAACTTTTCCAATGTGTGTGTGTGTGTGTGTGTGTGTGTGTGTGTGTGTGTGTGTGTGTGTGTGTGTGTGTGTCTACCCAGCAGGTCCTTCAGCATCCAGAGCTGACCAACCTCAGCTATCCTCCATCCCTGGATGAGGTAGCTACTGCCATCAAACAGATGAAAAATAACAAGGCCTCAGGGCCTGATGGAATCTCAGTCAAGGTGTATAAAGCAGGAGGACCTCTGCTTACCAGCCGTCTCAACTCTCTCCTGGAGAATATATGGTAAAGGAGGAAATCCCCCAAGCTCTTAAAGACGTTTCCATTGTCAATATTTATAAGAACAAGGGAGACCGGTCAGACTGTGGCAACTACCGTGGGATCTCGCTGCTCTCCATAGCTGGCAAGATTATCGCCCGAGTCCTCCTAAACAGACTCCTTCCTAAGGCGGAAAACTTCCTCCCAGAATTTCATTGTGGTTTTAGACCATCACGTGGCACCACTAACATGATCTTTGCTGCCCGCCAGATACAGAAAAAGTGAAGAGAACAGAGTCGTGACCTGTACATGGCTTTCATCGACCTAACCAAGGCCTTCGACTCGGTCAACATGGAAGCCCTCTGGTGGACCCTCAGCCGTTTTGGCTGCCCACCAAAATTCATCGCCATTGTGAGACAACTCCACGATGGCATGAACGGCAGTGTCCTGCACAATGGCACACAGTCTGAGTTCTTCCCCATCCAAACATGGGTTAAACAAGGGTGTGTACTGGCACCAACTCTTTTTTCCATCTTCTTGGCTGCCTTCCTTACTCGTGCCAGTGCCAATTTAGCCAGCAGGGTGAACATCGAGTACCGGGTGAAGGGTCTTTTCAACATAAAACGACTCCAGGCAAGAACAAGAGTGTCGGCAGCTTCCATTACAGAAACTTCAGCATGCAGACGACCTCATCCTTGTTGCTCACACTGAACACGACCTACAGGAGATTCTAAACACCTACGCAGATGCATATGCCCACTTCGGCCCTGAGGTGAATGTACGTAGGACTCAGATTCTCTTTCAACCTGCCCCAGGTTCAGACACACCTCTACCATCCATCCAGCTTAACGGTACTACCCTCTCTAATGTTTCTCGCGTTAAGTATCTCGGCTCCCACCTGTCCACCACCGCAGACATCGATCAAGAGATTCAGCACCGGTTCAGATGTGCATCTCAAGCCTTTGGCAGACTTCGAACCGTGTCTTCAGCTGTAGGGAGCTGAAATTATTTACAAAGCTGCATGTATATCGAGCAGTGGTCCTCCCCACCCTGCTATATGGCAGTGAGATATTGGTCACATACAGGAAGCGCCTCAAGGCACTTGAAAACTTTCACCAACGTAGTCTACGTTCCATCTTCCGAGTTCGCTGGGAAGACAAGAGAACAAATGCCAGTATTCTTACTGACACCAACTGTAGGAGCATCGAGGCTACCATTATCCATGAACAACTACTTTGGACTGGCCATGCTACCCGCATGGACGACAGTAGACTGCCAAGGCAGCTACTTTACACTCGCCTAACGAATAGTAAACGTAACGCTGGCGGGCAACTGAAAAGGTATAAGGATAATCTTAAGACAAACCTGAAAACGTGCCAAATCAACCCCCTCACCTGGGAGACGATCACTCCACACCGTAACGCTTGGAGGAGCACCACACGAGAAGGTGTCAATTGTTTCGAGTTAGCCCGACTGCAAACCGAGGCAGACAAGCGCCAACACCGAAAAGACGATGCCACCGCCCCTCCCTCACTAGATGCAGCCCTCCACAAGTGCAACGAATGTGAACGACGCTGCGGGTCCCGTATCGGCCTCTTTAGTCACCTCAGAACTCACCAACCTCGGTGACATCCCTAATAACTCATATCATTGTATCATAGCTGGATGATCGTCATACTCGATTCCGTGTGACAGCAAAGTAATAGTAGTAGTAATAGCAGTAGTAGTAGTAGTAGTAGTAGTAGTAGTAGTAGTAGTAGTAGTAGTAGTAGTAGTAGTAGTAGTGTGTGTGTAAATTTTTCCTGACCCCGTTCCTCCTCCTTCTCTCCCTTTCTTTCTCATCTTTCTCTTACTCTTTAAAATCCCCCATCTCCTCATTTTTCTCTTCTTTCTCTTCGCTCCTGCCATCCTAACACTCCTCCTCTTCCTCCTCTTCCTCATCAATGCCGTCCTCACCTCTACCACCACCTCCTCCACCTCCCCACCGCCGCCTACACTTCTGCTACTATCTCTTCCTCCTCCTCCTCCCCCTTCTTCTCTCCCCCCCTCACCCCCCCCCATCTTCCTCGCTCTTCTACATTAAAATCACATTTCACGGGCCGCCCACTCCTTCAGGCTGCTGTACCTGGCCGCTGTCGCTATGGTAACTGAACAACAACACCACAACACCCCTACCTGTACGTGTGTGTGTGTGTGTGTGTGTGTGTGTGTGTAGGGATGCTAGTGTTAGACATAGAGATTATATGTCCCTTTTATCCTGAGACTATATTAAAGCATTCATAATGACCACTTTAATGTTATAATGACATAATGACCTACTTTAGGAACTGACGGTGAAAGAGGATGTACACGTGCCTTACCTGATGTACAAACAACTACTACTTCTTGTGTACATGTCTCGGTGTACACGCTGCTCTGTTAGTGTACACAGGACTCTTCGTATACATAATTTTTCTTTAAGTGTACAATAATTTTTTTTTAATATACTGTTTACAGCCTCGACACCATTGTTTACCATTCTCTCCCCACCAGAGTAGTTTCTCCCCAGCATCCTCCTTTCTCCCCCAGCTTCCTACTTTCTCCCCATCATCCCCTTCCTTTCTCCGTCCTCCTCCTCTTCTCCCCCATCCTCCTCTCCCCATCCTCCTTATCTTCTCCCCCATCCTCCTCCTCTTCTCCCCCATCCTCCTCCTCTCCCCATCCTCCTCCTCTCCCCATCCTCCTCTTCTCCCCCATCCTCCTCCTCTCCCCATCCTCCTCTTCTCCCCCATCCTCCTCCTCTTCTCCCCCATCATCCTCCTCTTCTCCCCCATCCTTCTCCTCTCCCCATCCTCCTCTTCTCCCCATCCTCCTCCCCTCTCCCCATCCTCCTCCCCACAACACATTATCTCCTTTAATTTCTCTCTCCTAAAAAACTATTCGTATATATTTCCTCTCCCTCTCTTCTCCAGCCTCTCACCCTTACTTATGCTTCCTCTCACATCTTCCTCCTCCTCCTTCTCTTCTCTTTCTCTTCTGTCTCTCTTCTCCATATTATTTTCCTTCCTCGTTATCTTACATTCTTTATTTTCTTTTTTTATTCTTCTGTGACAGTCTTTCTTTCATTCTTTCTCTTCCTTCTTCTTTCTATTCTCTTTTCCCATCAATTACTCTTACTTCTTCCTTTACTTGATTTTCTCTCTCTTTCGCCTCTGTCTTCTTTCTTCTACTCTCCCCTTTCCTCTATCACTTATTTAACTTTTTCCTCTCTTCCTTCCCTCCCTTCGTCCCTCCTTTTCTCCTTTCCCTTCCTCTCTTATTTATTCACTCCCTGGCTTCCACTCAATCCCCATTTCCACTTCAATTACTCTTCCTCCTCCTCCTCCTCCTTCCTTCTTTCTTTCTCTCTCATCTCTCTTTCCTGTCCCTGTCTCTCCTTTCTTCTTTTCTCTTGACTATCATTCACTCTCCTATTGTTCCTTTTCATTCCTTGCCTTCATCCCTCTTTCGGCTCTCTGCCTCCCCCTCTTCCCTCACCATCATCACCCCTTATTATTATTATTCCTTCTTATTCACGCGTTCTTCTTCCTCCCTCCTTTTAGATCATCATCATCATCATATCCTTCTCCTACTCATCATTCTCCATTCCTCCTCTCCACCTTCCCTTTCTCCCATCAACACCTTCTCTCCCTATTTCTCAACCTCCTTCCCCTCCCTTACTCTCCCCTCACCCAGGTAAAGGAAGAGGCAGGTATTGTCTGCTACCTGCCTGATATCCTCCCTTATATTAAAACACGTCGGGCAGGGAGAAGAAGGGAGGGTGTTTGATGTTCCTTCTCGTGTACTGAAGGGAGGGAGGGAGGGAGAGAGGGAGGGGGAGGGAGGGAGGGAGGGAGGGAGGGAGGGAGGAAGAGGGTGATGGAGGTGCTGTATGTATGGAGGAAGGAGGCAAATATGAGAGAGAGAGAGAGAGAGAGAGAGAGAGAGAGAGAGAGAGAGAGAGAGAGAGAGAGAGAGAGAGAGAGAGAGAGAGAGAGAGAGAGAGAGAGACCGCCCTCCCAATACACCACTCAGCAGGGCCCACTAGTTAGACACAAACATTGACCTACTGTCACACACACACACACACACACACACACACATACACACAAACACACACACGTCCTGCAACATCACTCCAAGGTTAATGTCGGCGGCGGTGGCGACACGGTGAGACGCTCTATATTCAGAACACGAGACTCGGGTTCAGATCCAAATTGGGTTAGGTTAGGTATGGTTAAGTCTGGTGAGGTTAGGTTAGGGAGACGCCTCACCTGCACCCCTACCTGGGTCAAGGTCACTTTCTTAGGGGTGACTAAAATCTACGTGATACTGACCCCCCCCCCCCGACACACACACACACACACACACACACACACACACACACACACACACACACATACACACAAACACACACACGTCCTGCAACATCACTCCAAGGTTAATGTCGGCGGCGGTGGCGACACGGTGAGACGCTCTATATTCAGAACACGAGACTCGGGTTCAGATCCAAATTGGGTTAGGTTAGGTATGGTTAAGTCTGGTGAGGTTAGGTTAGGGAGACGCCTCACCTGCACCCCTACCTGGGTCAAGGTCACTTTCTTAGGGGTGACTAAAATCTACGTGATACTGACCCCCCCCCCCCCCCAACCCGACACACACACACACACCTGGGCAGAGTGTATTCCTATATTACCTTCCGCCTATTACACCCTTTCTTCTCTCTCTTTCATATTTTTTCTTTCATCTCATCATTTCTTTTTTACTTCTTCTTTCTCATCCTCTCTCCTTTTTCTTTCTTTAGTCGTCTCCTGTGTCCTTTCTCTTTCATTCTGATTTTTCTTCTCTATTTTCTTCTCTCTGTCCTATTCTTTCCTCTATATATCTCTGTTCTTCTCCTATCTTTTCCAATCCTATTATCTTCCATCTCCCCTTTTCATTCCTTTAACCGTTTCTTTGCATCTTTCCCCTTTCTATTTCCCTTTCCTTCACACAACTTCTTTTCCGCCCTCTTCCTTCTTTCTCAGCCCATTTCGTCAGCACCTTTCCTCGTCTCGTACACACACACACACACACACACACACACACACACACACACACACACACACTACTAATACTACTTTGTCATCTAGGTTGGTGGGTTCTGAGGTGACTAAAGAGGCCGATACGGGACCGGCAAGGTCGTCCACATTCGTTGCACATGTTGAGGGCTGCATCTAGTGCGGGAGGGGCGATGGCAGTGTCTTTCCGGCGTTGGCACTTGTCTGTCTCGGTTTGCAGTCGGGCTAACTCCTCCAAGCGTTACAGTGTGGAGTGATCGTCTCCCAGGTGAGGGGGTCGATTTGGCACTTTTCAGGTTTGTCTTAAGACTATCCTTATACCTTTTCAGTTGCCCGCCAGCGTTACGTTTACTATTCGTTAGGTTACTGTAAAGTAGCTGCTTTGGCAGTCTACTGTCGTCCATGCGGGTAACATGGCCAGTCCAACGGAGTTGTTGTTGTTCATGAATAATGGTAGCCTCGGTGCTCCTACAGTTGGTGTCAGCAAGAATACTGGCATTTGTTCTCTTGTCTTCTCAGTAAACTCGGAGGATAGAACGTAGACTACGTTGGTGAAAGATTTCAAGTGCTTTGAAGTGCCTCTTGTATGTGACCCATGTCTCGCTGCAGGGTGGGGAGAACCATTGCTCGATATACATGCATCACAACCCTACCTACCACAGACTAGGTGCATCACAACCCTCCCTATCACAGACGAGGTGCATCACAACCCTCCCTACCACACACTAGGTGCACCAAAACTCTCCCTACCACACACTAGGTGCATCACAACTCTCCCTACCACACACACTAGGTGCACCACACACTAGGCCCCGGGTCAGGCAGGTGCATCAGGAAGCATAATTAATCGAATTTCTCGCTCAGGTAAGATAACAGGTTTTGTCGGCCGCTTCAACAGTTGCTGGGTGAGGCTGAGTGTGTGTGTGTGTGTGTGTGTGTGTGTGTGTGTGTGTGTGTGTGTGTGTGTGTGTGTGTGTGTGACTGTTTCCTTCTGTTTCTCCATGTTTGTATCTTTATATATGTCTATGTCATTGTCTGTACCTATGTCTACATATGTACCTGTGTCTGTGTCTGTATCTGTGTCTGTACCTATACCTGTGTGTGTGTACCTGTACCTATGTGGCCTCCAAAGCACTCACTAGGACATACCACCCTTCACCCGGTATCCTGGAGCAGGTAACCAAGCCTCATCGGGGTAAAGTTCAGAATGCCGTAACTCTGGACAGTAATGGCAGAAAATGTCGAATATTATTGAGTTTCGCCTGAGGTCTTGCTGTGATCCATCCACCCACTAAGTCAGGTAAAAAAATTCATTACTAGTTTGTTTGAAGGTATCGTGTTAATAACTAGAGGTATCGTGTTAATAACTAGAGGTATCGTGTTAATAACTAGAGGCATCGTGTTAATAACTAGAGGTATCGTGTTAATAACTGGAGGTATCGTGTTAATAAGTAGACGCACGGACAGGTAAAAAAAGTTTTCTCTCTGTCTCCCTCTCTCTCTCTCTCTCTCTCTCTCTCTCTCTCTCTCTCTCTCTCTCTCTCTCTCTCTGGGGGATAGCGAGGAATACAGACAACATTGGGCAAACTGTGTTGAGTTCTGTTGTGTTGTGTTAGTTTTCACCTCCTAACTCACTCACTGACTGAAGGAAGGAAGAAGGAAAGGAGGAAGGAAAGTACAGGTTCAGAGGAGGGAAGGATAACACAGATGAAAGATGGAATGGAAGATGGGAAAGGAGGAGGGAGAAGGGGTGGGAAAGAGGAGGAAGTGAGGGAAGGAGGGATGGTAGATATGTGGAAAAAGGTGGAACGGAGAGCGTGATAGAAGAGAGGTAAAGAGGAGGGAAGAGAAGATGAGAGGATGGAGGGGAGGGAGGGAGGGAGAGAAGGGAAAGAGGGAGGGAGGGAGGGAGAGAAGGGAAAGAGGGAGGGAGGGACGAGACAGGAATGTATCAGACAAGCAGACAACCCCCATCACTTCTCAACTAACAAACCTAATGTATTAATGTATGTATGTATGTCAATTAATGCCCCCACTAAAAAATTAATATAAATAAATAAGAGGAAAATTAAACCATCGCTATTTTCATTTGTCTTGAGACGCTCACTGTAAGCTCTTCAGACACAACACCTGGTGCAAAAATTACTTGAGTGAGTGACATTGACCAGTCTTAAGTGCACCACAAGTGTCCTTCTCACACACACACACTGAAAGATGCCGCCACTTGACACGTGTGAAATGTGACTCTGATACTTGACAGGTGGAGCTGTTTGTCTGTCTGTCTGTCTGCCTGTCTGTCTGTCTGTCTGTCTGTCTGTCTGTCTTGTTGAAAATGAGGTATTGTTCGTAATTCGGGATATATAATGGTATTTTCTATATAATTCGGGATATATAATGGTATTTTCTATATAATTCGGGATATATAATGGTATAGCTTATAATTCGTTAGATATAAGAGTAAATTCTATAATTCGCAAGATATAATGATGATGCCGTAGATATGATTCTTCTCTACAACAACACACCGCTACCTCTGATGACGTCACGTACAGGTAATTCTACTGGGATATATTTTTTTCATAAATTTTACGTAAAGAACAAAAAAATTAGGCCAGATACAGGTGAGTATTACTGTAGGTCAGAGGTGGGGTGGAGGGGGGAGTGTGAGGGGAGAGTGTGAGGGGAGGAAGGGGGAGTGTCAACATTGTGCTTTATTTTTACCTGTTATCGTTCATTAGTAAATTAATTAAAGCTTATTTATCACTTTTACATCGTATTAATTAATTATTATTGTTTTAACGTAATTAGACGTCGATAATTTCATGCTATTTCTTTATTAATCGATTTCTTCATTATATAACTCATTGTGGGAAGCTTGAGGGTCAGATGCGGTGAGTTACGGAGTGTGTAGGGAGGGGCTTGTGAGTTACGGAGTGTGTAGGGAGGGGCTTGTGAGTTACGGAGTGTGTAGGGAGGGGCTTGTGAGTTACGGAGTGTGTAGGGAGGGGCTTGTGAGTTACGGAGTGTGTAGGGAGGGGCTTGTGAGTTACGGAGTGTGTAGGGAGGGGCTTGTGAGTTACGGAGTGTGTAGGGAGGGGCTTGTGAGTTACGGAGTGTGTAGGGAGGGGCTTGTGAGTTACGGAGTGTGTAGGGAGGGGATTGTGAGTTACGGAGTGTGTAGGTGACAGGTTAGGTCACTGACAAGCTGCAAACTGCCACCGAGAACTAAAAAAAATAGGGGGTAAAAATAAGTCTGTGTGGGGGGGGACCAGGGGAGGTGGGGGGAGGGAGAGGGGAGAAGAGTGAGGGGGGTGGGGGAGGGAGAGGGAGAAGAGGGGAGGGGGGTGTGAGGAAGGGGAGAAGAGGGGAGGGGGGATGGGAGGGGGGGTGGGGGAGGGAGAGGGGAGAAGAGGGGAGGGGGGATGGGAGGGGGGGTGTTCTTTAGAAATATCAACTTAATTAGGAGGTACTTAAGTGGGCCAGGGTGAAAGAAGTGGGAGAGAGAGAGAGAGAGAGAGAGAGAGAGAGAGAGAGAGAGAGAGAGAGAGAGAGAGAGAGAGAGAGAGAGAGAGAGAGAGGAACCAAAGGAAGAGGTAAAGGAAGGGAAGGAGGAAAGGAGAGACAATAAGAACCCGAAGAAGAGAAACAGGGAAGTAGAGAGATACGAGGAGAAGCAGTGAGGGAGAAACAGGGAAACAAGGAGATAAAAAAATTAAAGTAAACTGAAGGATGACACACACACACACACACACACACACACACACACACACACACACACGCACACACACATTAACACGAAAAATAACAAAATAAATAAATAAATAACTTGCAATGTAAAATAACAACTTCCTTCGCCTCACACAGTATGAGTTATCAATGTTAATAACTCCGTGGTAGTTATCTTCCACTAATTAGCTCTCAGGTAAATAAACAACAAAACAATAGTACAATAGTAAACAAAGGTAGATACACCTGGATACAAAAATTCTACCTAAGTAATTAGTCTGTTGTACCACACCTTGATTAACATGTTAGTCTCCCTGATTATATTCTGTCTGTCTCTCCCTGATTTCTGTCTCTGTCTCCCTGATAAATATTACTATCTATACAAGCCTCCCTCTCTCCCTGTTAAAAATCCCCCCCCCCTTTCCAGTCCCCCCTCTCTCTCATTCTAGCTCTCCCTCTTTCTCCCTGTTCCATGTCCTCCCTATTTCTAATCCTCTCTCTCTCTCTCTTTCTTACTGCTTCTATTCCTCCCTCTTTCTCCCTCCCTTCTTTACTCTCCCTCCTACACTAAATCTCTCTATCCCTTGATTCTTCCATCTGTCCCGTCTCTCCCTCTTTCTCTGTCTTTCCTTCCTTTCCTCCGTCTTTTCTTTTCTCTCCCTGTAGTTCGGTCTCTCTTCTTCCTCCTTCCTTCTATTTTTACTTGTCTCTTTTCTTTTGTGTTTTCCCTCCTTCTCCTCTCTCTCTCTCTCTCTCTCTCTCTCTCTAATCGGGATGGGAGGCTGTAACTCCTTCACAGTGACAGTTTATAGCGAAAGGTCACGCCAGCACCAGCCAGACTCATGCCTCGGGTGGATGAAGAACACCACCATGGAGAACAAGGAGAACACGGAGAACGATGATGGAGAACACGAGGATGATCATGGAGAATAATGCCGTGGAGAACAACAAGAACATGGAGAACAATAGGATGAGGATGGAGAACACCGCCAGGGAGAACAAGAACATGAAGAACACGAGGATGAAGATTAAGAACATCGTCTTTTTTTTATTTAATTACCCTAAACATCCTCTCTCTCTCTCTCTCTCTCTCTCTCTTACATGCCTTACTCAGCTCTATGAATGCTAAACCTGACCCACCCACCCACCCACCCTCTCATTCACTCACCCACCCACCACTCACCCAACCACCCACTACTCACCCACCCACCCATCCACCACTCACACATCCACCCACCCGCCCACCCACCCTCTCACTCACCCACCCAACTAACCCCCCACCACTCACCCACCCCACTCAGGTTATGACTCATAATCGTCTCTGAAATATAAAAAAAAATGGAAAAAATTTATTCACTTGTCTCAAAAATAATTACACGCGAGTTTTTTCTTATTTCCTGAACAATTTTAAATTTATTTGTATTTTAAATTTAATTATGTAAGTGAAGTTGAGCCTAAATACGTAATTAACATGAAAATTAAAAATAACTAATAATTAAAAAATATTTCTCAGTCGTCAAAAGTGTTATTTAATGTTTATGTTATTACTGAACTGTTGAACAAATGATGAACAACCCTTCTTCAATAACCTCCCTTAATAACAACCTCCCTTAATAACAGCCTCCCTTAATAATAGTCTCTCTTAATAACAACCTCCCTTAATAACAGCCTCCCTTAATAACAACCTCCCTTAATAACAACCTCCCTTAATAACAACCTCCCTTAATAACAACCTCCCTTAATAACAACCTCCCTTAATAACATCCTCCCTTAATAATAGTCTCTCTTAATAACAACCTTCCTTAATAATTAGCCTCCCTTAACAACACCCTCCCTTAATAACAACCTCCCTTAATAACAACCTCCCTTAATAACAACCTCCCTTAATAACATCCTCCCTTAATAACAACCTCCCTTAACAACACCCTCCCTTAATAACAACCTCCCTTAACAACACCCTCCCTTAATAACAACCTCCCTTAACAACACCCTCCCTTAATAACAACCTCCCTTAACAACACCCTCCCTTAATAACAACCTCCCTTAATAACAACCTTCCTTAATAATTAGCCTCCCTTAACAACACCCTCCCTTAATAACAACCTCCCTTAACAACACCCTCCCTTAATAACAACCTCCCTTAACAACACCCTCCCTTAATAACAACCTCCCTTAACAACACCCTCCCTTAATAACAACCTCCCTTAACAACACCCTCCTTAATAACAACCTCCCTTAATAACAACCTTCCTTAATAATTAGCCTCCCTTAACAACACCCTCCCTTAATAACAACCTCCCTTAACAACACCCTCCCTTAATAACAACCTCCCTTAACAACACCCTCCCTTAATAACAACCTCCCTTAACAACACCCTCCCTTAATAACAACCTCCCTTAATAACAGCCTCCCTTAATAACAACCTCCCTTAATAACAACCTCCCTTAATAACATCCTCCCTTAATAATAGTCTCTCTTAATAACAACCTCCCTTAATAACAACCTTCCTTAATAATTAGCCTCCCTTAACAACACCCTCCCTTAATAACAACCTCCCTTAACAACACCCTCCCTTAATAACAACCTCCCTTAATAACAACCTCCCTTAATAACATCCTCCCTTAATAATAGTCTCTCTTAATAACAACCTCCCTTAACAACACCCTCCCTTAACAACACCCTCCCTTAACAACACCCTCCCTTAACAACACCCTCCCTTAATAACAACCTTCCTTAATAATTAGCCTCCCTTAACAACACCCTCCCTTAACAACACCCTCCCTTAACAACACCCTCCCTTAATAACAACCTCCCTTAATAACAACCTCCCTTAATAACATCCTCCCTTAATAATAGTCTCTCTTAATAACAACCTCCCTTAACAACACCCTCCCCTTCAAGCAGATATGAGTAAAACTAAATGTAAAGTGTGTGGCCAGACATATATGGCCACACACTATGGCCACACACTATGGCCACACACTATGACCCCACACTATGGCCCCACACTATGGCCACACACTATGACCCCACACTATGACCCCACACTATGGCCACACACTATGACCCCACACTATGGCCACACACTATGGCCACACACTATGACCCCACACTATGGCCACACACTATGGCCACACACTATGACCCCACACTATGACCCCACACTATGACCCCACACTATGGCCACACACTATGGCCACACACTATGACCCCACACTATGGCCCCACACTATGGCCACACACTATGACCCCACACTATGACCCCACACTATGACCCCACACTATGGCCACACACTATGACCCCACACTATGACCCCACACTATGGCCACACACTATGGCCACACACTATGACCCCACAATATGACCCCACAATATGGCCACACACTCAAACACTACATCTTACACAGTGAAAAACTAGAGCCCTTTAAGGACAGGTTCCAAACACACTATGTAAACAATGACACAGCACCTTATGTATTAAAGCTGTATTCACACTTCACATCTAGTACCTAAGTCAACTTCTTATGTACCGAACTAAACAAACAATGTACTGGAAATACTCGGTATACACTCGGTAACACTCGGTAAAACTCGGTAGCACTCGGTAACACTCGATAACACTCGGTAACACTCCTGTAACACTCGGTAACACTCGGTAACACGCGGCACCACAATATCCTGACTACTGGGGTCTGATAGGCACTCTTTTGTGACCTCTGCTGTTATCATATCTTTGTTTGGGTCTACCGTTCACAGGATGAGTATAGGGTGCACAATAAACTAGCTGCTTCATTCTCTCCCCCTTCTCTTACATATGTCCCCCCCCTCCCTCATTAACTCCCCCCTCCCTCATCAACTCCCCTCTCCCTCATCAACTCCCCCTCCCTCATCAACTCCCCTCTCCCTCATCAATTCCCCCCTCCTTCATCAACTCCCCCTCCCCAATAAGCGCCCCCTCCCTCATTAACACTCCCCACTCACCCCATGTACGCTACGCCTCCCAAAACCCTCCCCCACTACATCCTACCCCTCCCTCTCCCCCCCTACCCCTTTTAGGCTTCTACCTCCTCATTCTTCCTCCTTCGGCCCCTTCATCCTCCCTTCCTCCCCCTCCCCCATGCCACTGACCCCACACCCCCTCCCTCCCTACCCGACCTTACTTATTATCATCACAGGTTGTTGAGGGACACTTGTAAAGGCCCAGCAAATATACCCGCCATTGATTTCCTATATGTTGCTCTCTACAACTCCCCCCCTCACCCCTCACCCCCTCCCTCCCCCTCCCTCCCCCTGTCTTCATCAAGGAGGCCTATTCCTTCACATCTATTATTAACCCTTCCTCTCTTACGTCTATTTTCTGTCCACATTTTTCTCATTTATCTTTAAACGTTTATTCTGTGTGTGTGTGTGTGTGTGTGTGTGTGTGTGTGTGTGTGTGTGTGTGTGTGTGTGTGTGAGGACAGCATATAGTATCAGTATAAGTTGCGAGCATTATTGTGTAAGCGGTAGAGTGCGTTGAGAACATGAGAGTGGAGGGGGTAGAGTGCTTTTGCCACTGACCATTAAGACGGGTATAATGAGCAGGAGAATGAGGTGTGGTAACTCAAGAGGAGGAGGAGGAGGAGCAAGAGGGGGGAAGAAGAAGAGGAGAGAGAGAGAGAGAGAGAGAGAGAGAGAGAGAGAGAGAGAGAGAGAGAGAGAGAGAGAGAGAGAGAGAGAGAGAACATGTTTCAACAACCACAAATTACAAGATACACAAATCATTATCAGGAAAATTAACTTAACCAAAAATAGATCAATTTTGCACGTCAATCTTTAAGTCGTAATGCACATAGGAAAGCTCTCTCTCTCTCTCTCTCTCTCTCTCTCTCTCTCTCTCTCTCTCTCTCTCTCCATCAACTTCGAATTCCACCGTAAAGAAGGGAGGGGAGAGGGAAGGGGAGAGGAGAGGGGAGGGGAGAGGGGAGGGGTCGACTGAAGCCTCGACTCCCACACTAAGTCATTTATCATCCAACATCGACTTAATACGAGATACGAATTTATAGTGACCCAGGAGGAAGGGAGAACGAGTGAACCACACCAGGGGGAAACTTAACTCCAAAACACCACACCAGGGGAAACTTAACTCCAAAACACCACACCAGGGGGAACTTAACTCCAAAACACCACACCAGGGGGAACTTAACTCCAAAACACCACACCAGGGGGAAACTTAACTCCAAAACACCACACCAGGGGGAACTTAACTCCAAAACACCACACCAGGGGGAACTTAACTCCAAAACACCACACCAGGGGGAACTTAACTCCAAAACACCACACCAGGGGGAACTTAACTCCAAAACACCACACCAGGGGGAACTTAACTCCAAAACACCACACCAGGGGGAACTTAACTCCAAAACACCACACCAGGGGAACTTAACTCCAAAACACCACACCAGGGGTAACTTAACTCCAAAACACCACACCAGGGGGAACTTAACTCCAACACACCACACCAGGGGGAACTTAACTCCAAAACACCACACCAGGGGGAACTTAACTCCAAAACACCACACCAGGGGAAACTTAACTCCAAAACACCACACCAGGGGGAACTTAACTCCAAAACACCACACCAGGGGGAAACTTAACTAAAAAAAAACACCACACCAGGGGGAAACTTAACTCCAAAACACCACACCAGGGGGAACTTAACTCCAAAACACCACACCAGGGGGAACTTAACTCCAAAACACCACACCAGGGGGAAACTTAACTCCAAAACACCACACCAGGGGGAAACTTAACTCCAAAACACCACACCAGGGGGAACTTAACTCCAAAACACCACACCAGGGGGAACTTAACTCCAAAACACCACACCAGGGGAAACTTAACTCCAAAACACCACACCAGGGGGAACTTAACTCCAAAACACCACACCAGGGGGAAACTTAACTCCAAAACACCACACCAGGGGGAACTTAACTCCAAAACACCACACCAGGGGGAACTTAACTCCAAAACACCACACCAGGGGGAACTTAACTCCAAAACACCACACCAGGGGGAACTTAACTCCAAAACACCACACCAGGGGAAACTTAACTCCAAAACACCACACCAGGGGGAACTTAACTAAAAAAAAAAACCACTTGCTATTCGGTGGCGCTAGTGTTCCCTTATGAGTTATAATGAACCACAAACTGGCAGATACAGCTGATGAGATTTCGTTTTCGTCTTCCTCCTCCTCCTCCACCTCCCATCCCTCCCCCACTTCTTCTTCCTCCAATTCCCACTCATTCCCACCTCTTCCTCCTCTCCCCACTTCTTCCCCCTCCTCCTCCTCCTCCATCTCTTCCTACACGATTTATGAAACCTGGTGAATTTCTGGCGGCGAGAGATCAGGAAATTTTACGGTGAGGGGAGATAGTAGAGATATTTCTAGGGGGAGAGATATATAGCATTTAGTTAGAGAGATATTCCCATTAGATATGGTTTGTGTGTGTGTGTGTGTGTGTGTGTGTGTGTGTGTGTCTGTCTGCGTCACACAATCGCCCTCAATGTAAACAGTGTATCCATTCTTTCTCGAAAACACAGAAGAAAACAACTATTCAATGATCCACTGTGCTCTCTCTCTCTCTCTCTCTCTCTCTCTCTCAACGGGAAGAAAGTGCCCTGAAAAATCTTGTCTACTTTATCGAGCTGTCAATATTTTCCGTCCTAACATCAGTATTTTCCTAGCGACACCCCCTCCCCCCCCGACCAACACATTGTAAATAAAGAGTATAATATGTAGCGACGGGACAGAGATATAGAATGAAGAAAGAGGCTAAGGAGGGGGGAGGTGCGAGTGGAGGGGAGAGGGGAGGTGGGGGAGAGGAGGGGACAGGGGAGGTAGGGGAGAGGAGGGGACAGGGGAGGTGCGAGAGGAGGGGAGAGGGGAGGTGGGGGAGAGGAGGGGACAGGGGAGGTAGGGGAGAGGAGAGGTGGGAAGAGGGGAGGAGAGGGGATGTGAAGGAAGAGAGATATTGATATTGATATTAAAACAGTTTATTTAGCCAGAAGAACACAGATACGGAGTCGAGTAAAAATCACAATATTAACATGGCTGAGCCAGTTGAGAACCTGAGCTCTCTTTTAGGCACCTGATATATACTGTACATTTATCTCAAGGAAGTATTATGTAACATTTAGTATCATCTGGAATAGTACAATAGCATGGTGGTAATAAGAACATCTCATAATGTTACCACGGTTATCACTTTAATATTTATTATATTTGGTTTACATTTATAGAAGTACTGTATATACTGTACATGATTTACAGTGGAATTGAAAAACATAAATATGATAAGGGAGGGAAGCAGTACAACAGGTTGTATTAAGGTGGAACAAGAGGACAGAGCTGTCAGGATTATGTCTAGTTGGCAAATATATTTATTGCAATGGTAATTTATCTATCTATATGATAATTTGTGATAAAACGGTTTTGGTGGTACAATAAAAGCAGGTATATAAAGTAGGTATTACAAGAAATATTAATGCTTAGACAATAGATATTTTTTAAGAGATGATTTAAAGGAAGGGAGAGGAGTCTGCTCGGATGGGTGGGAGTAAGTTGTTCCACACCTTCACACGGTGATATTTTATGGGGGTCTGGGACTGAGAGGAGCGCATGGGGGGTGTCTTAGTAGCTCTGGGTGCCTTAAGTTGTATCTCTGATTATTCCGGAACTGGAAATAATTATTGTCAAGCAGATTTTTAAACAAATAGGGAACAGCAGTAAAGGGAAGAAGGAAGAAGGAAAGAAGGATGGAAGGAGGGAAGAGGGAAAGAAGGAAGGAAATACAAAGGTAAAAAAATAATAAAAACATCGCCAGATTAGCTTAACTGTAATCAAAACAACCATAACGCAACCGAGTAATTCTTAATCATTTTCAAAACCACTTTACATCAAATTGTAACAAATACTAACAACACGAGACAACAGCGGCTAGCAAGTGAAAAAAAAATAATAATCCCCCCGACAGTTTCCGTGAAGAGTTATATTTGTCAAGTTTATAAATCCCTACACACTCCCGGGAGCCAACCAGCTTCGCAGAAAAAAAAAAAAACTCCTAAACAGAAGGGAATTCATGGACCAAAAAGAGTTGATTCAGATGAAAAAAGAGATGATAATGGATGGAAACTTATATGAATGGTGATGTTGTGAAGGTCAGTAAGTCAAACACACACACACACACTCACTACGACAACTTACTTTGCTGTCACTCGGAATCAAGTTGACGATCATCCAGCGATGATACAATGATATGAGTTATTAGAGATGACTCCTAGATTGGTGAGTTCTGAGGTGACTAAAGAGGCAGATACGGGACCCACAGCGTCATCCACATTCCTTGCACATGTGGAGGGCTCCATCTACTGTGGGAGGGGCGGTGGCAGCGTCTTTCCGACATTGGCACTTGTCTGCCCCGGTTTGAAGTCGGGCTATTACGAAAGTATTGACACCTTCTCGTGTGGTGATCCTCCAAGCGTTACGATGTGGAGTGATCGTCTCCCAGGTGAGGGGGGTCGATTTGGCACCTTTTCAGGTTTGTCTTAAGACTATCCTTATACCTTTTCAGTTGCCCGCCAGCGTTACGATTACTATTCGTTAGGTGACTGTAAAGTAGCTGCCTTGGCAGTCTACTGTCGTCCATACGGGTAACATGGCCAGTCCAAAGTAGTTGTTCATGGATAATGGTAGCCTCGATGCTCCTACAGTTGGTGTCAGCAAGAATACTGGCATTTCTTCTCTTGTCTTCCCAGCGAACTCGGAAAATGGAACGTAGACCACGTTGGTGAAAGTTTTCAAGTGCCTTGAGGCGCCTCCTGTATGTGACCCATGTCTCACTGCCATATAGCAGGGTGGGCAGGACCACTGCTCGATATACGTGCAGCTTTGTGGATAATTTCAGCTCCCTACAGCTGAAGACACGATTTCGAAGTCCGCCCAAGGCTTGAGATGCACATCTGATCAGATGATGAATCTCTTCATCGATGTTTGCGGTGGTGGACAGGTGGGAGCCGAGATA
The DNA here is from genome assembly GCA_958450375.1 of Homarus gammarus. Lineage (NCBI taxonomy): Eukaryota > Metazoa > Arthropoda > Malacostraca > Decapoda > Nephropidae > Homarus > Homarus gammarus. The sequence continues at coordinate 62,959 of CAUDMG010002147.1, forward strand.
CCGAAAGAGATCAACATTAGAGAGGGTAGTACCGTTAAACTGGATGGATGGTGGAGGTGTGTCTGAACCAGGGGCAGGTTGAAAGAGAATCTGAGTCTTACGTACATTCACCTCAAGGCCGAAGTGTGAGGTCGTCTGCATACTGAAGCTCAGTAATGGAAGCTGCCGACACCTTTGTTCTTGCCTGGAGTCGTCTTATGTTGAAAAGACCCTTCACCCGGTACTCGATGTTCACCCGGCTGGCTAAATTGGCACTGGCACGAGTAAAGAAGGCAGCCAAAAAGATGGAAAAGAGAGTTGGTGCCAGTACACACCCTTGTTTAACCTCTGTTTGGATGGGGAAGAACTCAGACTGGGTGCCATTGTGCAGGACACTGCTGTTCATGCCATCGTGGAGATGTCTCACAATGGCGATGAATTTTGGTGGGCAGCCAAAACGACTGAGGGCTCACCAAAGGGATTCCCTGTTGACCGAGTTGAAGGCCTTGGTTAGATCGATGAAAGCCATGTACAGGTCACGACGCTGTTCTCTGCACTTTTCTTGCATCTGGCGGGCAGCAAAGATCATGTCAGTGGCGCGACGTGATGGTCTAAAACCACATTGAGATTCTGGGAGGAAGTTTTCTTGCCAGCTATGGAGAGCAGCGAGATCCCACGGTAGTTGCCCCAGTCTGACGGGTCCCCCTTGTTCTTATAAATATTGACAATGGAGGCGTCTTTAAGAGCTTGGGGATTTCCTCCTTTACCATATATTCTCCAGGAGAGAGTGGAGACGGCTGGTAAGCAGAAGTCCTCCTACTTTATACACTTCGGCTGGGATTCCATCAGGTCCTGAAGCTTTGTTATTTTTCATCTGTTTGATGGCAGTAGCTACCTCATCCAGGGATGGAGGATAGCTGAGGTGGGTCAGCTATGGATGCTGAGGGACCTGCTGGGTAGTCATGACATCCACATCGGTGTTCCGGTTGAGCAGTGAATGGTCGTGCTCTTTCCAGTGCTGAAGGAGGCCTTCGTCGTCTTTAATTATGAGGTTACCGTCAGATGAGTGAAGGGGGGCTGCGCCACGAATGACTGGCCCATAAAATGGTATAGTAGAAATGAAAATTTCGCACATCTTGTGCTAATCTGCAAGTTTTTGTTCTTCACATGCTTTATTTTTAAGCCAGTCGTTCTTTAGATTGCTAAGTTCCCGCTGGGCTGCCGCTTTCTTCTTGAGGAAGGGTTCAGCTTTGCTTCGAGACTGAGGGTTGTTCTGCCAGTCAGTAAAAGCAGCACGTTTATCATCGATGAGTACTTTGATTGCCGGATCATTTTTATCAAACCAGTCCTGGTGTATTCTTTTGGTCTGGCCGAGGGTCTCTGCAGGTCTTTGTCATAACAGTATTAAGAGTATCCCATTCGGCACTGGGATTCACGTTGTTTGCTGTTGGGTTGTTTATCAGCCCATGTTCGAGCTGCTCTCTGAAAGCATGTGCTACTGCAGGATCCTCCAGATGCTTAGTATTATAACCTCTTCTGGAGGCTTGCTGCCTTCGCTGTTTTGGGGGACGTGAAGTGAGAGCTTGGCTCTAACAAGTCGATGATCAGTGTCACAGTGGTCTGAGCCACACATGGCCCGGGTGATGAGGACATCTCGGCGATATCTTTCTCTGACAATGATGTAGTCAATGAGATGCCAGTGTTTGGATCGTGGGTGTTGCCACGAACCCTTGAACTTGTCGGCCTACCTAAAAAAGGTATTGGTGATAGCAAGGTTGTGTGCAGCACACTTGCTAAGGAGAAGTAGGCCGTTGGGATTACACTTACTAAGTCCATTTCTCCCTATGGTTCCCTGCCAAATGTTAGCATCTCTACCAACTCTGACATTGAAGTCGCCAAGGAGCACAACCTTGTCTTCTCTGGGGATAGAGGTTAGAACTCTGTCAAGGCCGGCATAAAAGTCCTCCTTGACGTCATCCTCTGCATCCAGTGTTGGGGCGTATGCACTGATGAAGAAGGCATGACGAGAGTGATTCAGTGGGACACGAAGCGTCATGAGGCGCTCGTTGATCCCAATACACACACACACACACACACACACAGACACACACACACACACACACACACACCAACAGCCAAGGTGAGTGCCTGTGATGTACAGGAGGAGTAAGAGAGAGTGAGAGGGGTAGGGAGGAAGAAGTGAGGAGGAGGAGGAGTGAGGCGGGAAGACACCTTTAGGGTAGGAAGGTGCGTGAATACATTGAGTGTTTCACCGCCGCCACAGCAATGCTTAGAAATGGTTACCATGGGGACGCCTACACTGAGAGGAGAGGAGAGGAGAGGAAAGGTGGGACGCCACTTTCAAGATGAGTTGCACAGACGAAGCCTATCGCGATGACGTCACGAGGTAAACAAACACTGTGAGCTCAGGGTGACGAGTGTTGACACGTGACGTCACAGAACCTGACACCATTCGACAAAATGAGGTGCATCGCAGACTTCTTGACAGAGGGTGTGACAGATACTTCTCCCTTATTATTGACGGAACTACTGTCTATGTCGGTCAGTGACGCCAGCCTTAAAGTGACAGTTGTTATTGACCTTTAGAGGTGACGGTGATCGGGGCAATATAAGGACAAGCCAGACGAATATTGTACAATGATGTTAAATATGAAATAAGTCAAGTAGGAGTTACTATGTTACACTAGACGTAAGAGACGGATCATTATTATAGCAGGGAAAATGATGATGATGATGATGATGATGATGATGATGATAATACTGGAACACAAAATAATAATAACTAAAATAAAAACAGGAAGCAGACGAAAAATGTGATAAAAAAATAAATAAATAAAACTAAGAAAGTAATAATAATAAATATAACATTTTGTATAAGCTGTGGGGTGTCAATAAGAGGTGGTTCGTGACGTACACCACCAGACGAACGCCCACTCCCTTCACCTGTGCCGGGAAGACTTAAAACTCGTTCACTTTATCATTCATTCTTTCTACTACTAATACACACACACACACACACATATATATATACGCACACATACTGCATATACACACACACACATACATATACATACACTGTTACGGAAACTGATCAATCAATAAGGCAAATGTCTTAAATTACTGTATTTTAACTTTTACTTGTATTTTAATCTCAAAATTTAAATGATCTCTTTACCCATGTGTGCCTAGAGGCTTTTGGGTTGAAATAATTTAGTTCTAATACCTTGTAACTCATGCCCAATTACGTAACAAGTGACGATCTGTTTGTATTGTGGTCTTGTCTAGTTAGGTTAGGTTAGGTTAGGTTAGGTTAGGTTAGGTTTAGGTTAGGTTTAGTTATTACAGCATTACTCGGCTTAACTGAATATTTGACACCACACTCAGGATGACATGACAGTACCCACCACAGTATAAACAGTAGGACGTGAAAAATATGCAAGTGATTTTTAAATATTATTTTTAAAACAAAATCAACACAAACACATATATACAAGGGTGAAAAATAATGTACTCAGCTGTATAAAATAATGTACTCAGCTGTATAAAATAATGTACTCAGCTATGACAAATAATGTACTCAGCTGTACTAATACACGTTACAACAAGATGGCCAGTAGATTCGGCGGTGTACAGTTAGTGCCGGTATCAGTGGGCCACCGCCCACGGGGAGGCCAGCAGTCGATGGTCATAAGAGAGTTTTTTTAGATTGCCCCCGAGGGGGCTAGTTTATTGGGCACCCCCTTACATCCTGTGCAAGGTGAAGCGCAGAAGCGTTTACAGTGCCCAACAGGGAAGCATGCGGAGTTCATGCTTGCCTTTATGTCTCATGAGTTAAGGGCGTAGAAGCCTGAAGAGTCAGTGGTTTATGTCATCAAGTTATTGGAAGCTCCAACAACTTTCCCTGAATAAGAATTCGCAACTTTCGACTTGCACCAGGTACCTACTTTACAGGGACTAATGGGGGCTAGGAAGTGTGTCCAAACAACTTCCACCGGCCCGGGAATCGAACCCGTGACATCTCGCTTGCGAGGGTGATAAGAGTGGAACTGACGGTGACTCCTTGGTCAAAGTAGACATCACCTGTCATAGATGGCGCCCCCAAAAGCCGGAGATGGTTTTCCATCAGTCAAGAGCCGTCGCCTGTCTCATGTAGTTACTAGTTGCCTGTTGGTAACTAGTAGTTTGGTCGTGTGGAGTAAGCCGTGCAGATAAAGGTGACACTGCAGTGTATTTACATGGAAGTGTGACCCTTCTATGTTTCAACACCCACACACGCCAGCCATTGTATCAGCCACAGATCATTACCTCTTTGAAGTGAGAGTGTCAACGACCTAACCAAATTACAAACCACATTACTAACACACATCAATGTTTCCCACAAAAAAATCCAGCATTTTAGTTCATTTTAACAACCAGTCCATTGAAGTGTTTTTATAAATATATAAAAGTAATACAACTTTCAAATTAGCATCAAAGGTAGAATGTATTTTTATACTGTGGTCGCCAATTAAAACCTCGAGTATCAGATTCCTGTACAAGATATAACTTATGGTTGAGTGACAGGTATTTCTGTCTGTCTGTTCGTTACTGGTATCTGTCGTGTTGTATTCTGCACACGAGGGACACAACACATACCTAACACTATTTCATGCTTATCTTCCGGTGTTTCTACTAAAATAACAGAAAATAATATAAACAAATAACATAACCCGGATATAACATACAAAATAGTTTACATAATTTCACGTTATAAAACTCAACCCCCTCCCCCCCCCCCCCACGATGAGAGGTGACGTCATCAGAGGTAATTGTCAACAACTCACCTGTACACAGACGCACAACACCAGACAGGTAAACAGCGGCATCACAAACCTACACGTAATTTTTCCTTGATTTTCTATGACATAAACATAAATAATATAACGTCAAATAAATAATAATAATAATATAACGTAAAATAAACATCACCTAAAAATAATTAAACATTCCTTAACAACTAACACACACTAGCAGCACCTGACCCCTGCTTCCTGTGATTGCCTCCTGACATTAATGCGACGCTCGGCTGGCTGACACACACACACACACACACACACACCTAATTTTACAAACTTTAATGAAATATAAATGATTTAATTACCATGATTTTGCCAACATTATGGAGATAGGGGTGTGTGTGTGTGTGTGTGTGTGTGTAAACCTCGATGTTACTGTTTACATCTGGCTAACCTTCCCACACACACACAACCCCACCCTTCACCACACCACCCCCCCCAGACCCCTCCCCCACCTATACCCCCCCCCCACCCATCAAATGAAAATATATTATTTGTAAAAAAAAAATATCTCGCCCTCCATCTTCCTCTGATGTCACAGCCAATTGGAATACGTGACAATGTTAAAGCGGCATTATACATCCTTCATTTTATAGACTAGAAAAGTGGTGGTGTATTTCACGATTATATTACTGTGGAATTATGTTATTAATATCAAAGGGAGTTGCCTCGGGAAACTAAATCTCTCTCTCTCTCTCTCTCTCTCTCTCTCTCTAAATAATATTAAATACCCTACCTCCATATTCCCTTAAACTCAAAATACCTCAACCTGCTTTAAGAAAATCTACCACAACAGAGATAAAATAATATAAACAACGACGCCATTACAAAACACTAATTACAATCGACCAAAAAAATACACGATACGACACAATTCCTAAGTTTAAAAAAAAAAAAAAACACAAAATCATTTTCTTTTTTGGGGGCCTGAAACAGCAATTACAGCAACACAGTAGGTAGCGGGTCACAGGTAACATGTACACAACAATGAACGTTAACAATAGCCTAAAAAAACTTTAATTGGAAACTTGTCTACACCTCCGATGACTCCAGTGTGAATTGTTGTGTTTTTTTCCCCCGTCTACAATAACCTGTTTGGATACACCTTTTTTTTTTTCCTCTCATAGATTAAACAAAACAATAACATCAGCTTTGACTTCTATTAAATAACAATAATCACAGTATTGACAATATTATATAAATCACCAAGATAAAAATCACACAAATATCTCTTTATCTTATACTGTTATAAAGGTGTTTTTTTTTTTGGGGGGGGGGGGATATTGGAATAATTTGATCCTGGTAATTACTGAACAGGTGTTTCATGTACTGTACCTGTAGGGAAACACGGTGTTAAAGTCTTAAATAGGAAAATCAACCCAAAGTTCCTGAGTATAGTTTCCCTAATGATGGTTACACACACACACACACACACACACACACAGCCCGTCACTTCATCCACACTAACAAGACCCTGAGAGTAAATACACCTGGATATCATAGCTAATTTAACCACTATCAACAAAACAGACAGGTGAATGACTCTGACTCTCTCTCTCTCTCTCTCTCTCTCTCTCTTGACAACGGGTGATGACAAACACACCTCATCACCTCATCACGAACCTGACCTCATTATGGTCACCTGACCCACATATACTGTATACAAATCACCTACGAACAACCCCCCCCCCCCCCCGGATTAATTAAAAACTACAAAAATCCAACCTGTATTTTAAGTCAGGTGATAAAAGCCTTTTCTAGAATTTAATTACCGCCCTACATCAGTCCACACGCCCTTGTATAATAAGTAAGGGTCCCCGGGGAGCTGACGTGGTGTGGTGATGGCTGTGCTTCTCTATGTTTACAAAATACCAGTATGGTTTTAGGGTAAGAACACACTGGAATTAATTGACTGATTGGCGCCACTAACAAGCTCCTCTAGTGAGTGTTGGTATAGATTAGTCAAGTCTTCGTTACCGTCGACCTGCGTTACCGTCGACCTGCGTTACCGTCGATCTGCACTACCGTCGACCTACACTACCGCCGACCTACACTACCGCCGACCTGCACTCTCTTTCTGTGGAACCTGAAGTGTGTAATTGAAAGGCTGTTTAGTAGAGCGTTACCTATGAGCTATAGTGATTATTAACGTTATGATCTTTCACTTAATCTGGTGTTCTGCAAGGCTCTATTTTTGGACACGTAGGGTTTCTATTGCACAGCCAAACTATACTAAAATCCGTTTGCCTCCTTCCCCTGACCCCCCCCCCCCCCCCAACCCCAGCGATTCAGATTCATGAACCCGAAGCAGTAGACTGATACATTATTCTATCCATAAATGCTTCGGATTCATGAGTCTGAATCTCCTCTGGGGTGGTTCGTGGTTTAGGGAGAGGCGAGCGGATTTACGTAGTTGACTGTACATAAATGGCGTTATATATTCCAGCACACTTGTAAGATATTATTTCCAGATGACCGTCAGCTGTAAATGTCAGCCACACAATTCTTAATTCTTTCAGAAGCTTCATGAATTAACTGAAGTCAGGGAGTGGACAATATGTATGGTACTGACTGAACCATGAAGGGAAAAGGAAAAATAACTTACAATACGATTATCTAGGGGAGAGAAACTGTCCCTCCTCCCCCCGGGGCTTCCTGCAGTGTCAATACAATTCTTAGACGAGAAAACAACACAAATTTCTCAGAGTTTTATTTTTACTGGCAAACAAAGAAACATCAACAAAAACATTCAATAAACATATAATAAAATCAATAATTTGACGTCATCTTCAACCTCCTTCGACATTTACTACACTTATAAACATTACAAAACATCAACAATATGATTTACCAACATTAACCTAACCTAACCTAACCTAACCTAACCTAACCTCTACTTAACCTAACCTTACCTCAACCTAACCTAACCTCTACTTAACCTAACCTAACCTAACCTCTACGTAACCTAACCTTACCTCAACCTAACCTAACCTCTACTTAACCTAACCTTACCTCAACCTAACCTAACCTAACCTAACCTCTACTTAACCTAACCTTACCTCAACCTAACCTAACCTAACCTAACCTCTACTTAACCTAACCTTACCTCAACCTAACCTAACCTAACCTAACCTCTACTTAACCTAACCTTACCTCAACCTAACCTAACCTCTACTTAACCTAACCTTACCTCAACCTAACCTAACCTAACCTAACCTCTACTTAACCTAACCTTACCTCAACCTAACCTAACCAAACCACTAATTACGAACCAGGTGATGAGTTATATAGACAATATATCTACCTTGAGAGAACGTGTCAACACTAATGATGTATCTGCTATCTTGAAGCTATACATAGACCCCTCTCTCTCTTTGAAGCCTTTTCTAGCTTAACGCGGGGAAGCTAGGTACTAAAGCTAACATACTGTACATATATTCATTCATCTTGTTTAATATTGGACAATCTGATCAGACATTCCATAGGCCTACTCAAGATACATTTATTACAGGTATGAATTTTTTAATAATTTTTCCCACTAGATTAAATTATATTCTGTTTAAATTCCATATTCTTAAGTTCCTCACTCACTCGGGAACATCTTCAAGCAGGCTGCAGGTCCCAGAAAGTTAAAACCATGTTAATTATGCCAATTTTACCTGTTAAGTTTTCTCCCTAATTAACGTGTCAAAGCACAGAACTCTACCCCAACATTACTATTGGTTGAGTCTTTACCTTTCATGGCTATTATTATATTACTGAGAACTGTTCCATAATCTATAATATTTGACTCCTATATATAACCACACAGAACCATACCTTATACCACACCAGAACCATACCTTACACCACACCAGAACCATACCTTATACCACACCAGGAGTCAAGACCATACCCTATACCACACCACGACCATACCTTATACCACACCACGACCATACCTTATACCACACCACGACCATACCTCAGTTCGTGTACGGTCACTCCACACCCCACAGTCCTACAGGTGAGTTCGTGAGGTAAGGAGCTAATTAATCCCCACTGCTTTACCGTCACCTTGATTGCTTCTCTGACCGGCCAGCTCAAGACAGTCGGCTTCTGATGACTGTAAACAATCTTCTACGTCATTTACCCGACTGATTCCTGAAGACACAACGAATTAAAGAATGGTTGCTGTACTGTTCTGACCCTCCTTTCACCTCCCCCTACCTTCCCATCCACCCTACCCCCTACTCTCCCTTCTACCCTTCCCCTACCCTCCCTTCATCTCTTCCTGCTCTCCCCTCCACCCTTCCCCCTACCCTCCCTTTACCCCCTTTAACACACGTCAGTAATGGCTCAGTGGGGGAAAGAAGAACACCCTTCCCCTCCCCCTCCTATCACCCTTCAACTCTCCCTTCACCCTTCTCGGCTACCCTCACCCTTCCCCGCTACCCTCACCCTTCCCTGCTACCCTCACCTTTCCCCTACCCATCCTCATTCCTTCACCCTCCCCCTTCCCCCTCCCCTCACCCATTACCCCATCACCGCAGTAAAGACCAAAGGGCCGTATTTCCCCGCTAAAATAGGTCAGCAATATACACATTATTATTGGACTTCTTCCAGCTCTTGTTGTGATGTATCTAAGTAGCGAGTTTAATTAAAAACCCATTGGTGTGTTCACGGGGCACAACACACACACACACACACACACACACACACACACAC
>CAUDMG010002147.1:77500-100000 GCA_958450375.1 Homarus gammarus
GTTAAAGAGGGGGAGTTAAAGAGGGGGAGTTAAAGAGGGGTGTTAAAGAGGGGGAGTTAAAGAGAGGTGTTAACGAGGGGGAGTAAAAGAGGGGGAGTTAAAGAGGAGTGTTAACGAGGGGGTGTTAGAGAGGGGTGTTAACGAGGGGGAGTTAAAGAGGGATGTTAAAGAGGGGTGTTAACGAGGGGGAGTTAAAGAGGGGTGTTAACGAGGGTGAGTAAAAGAGGGGGAGTTAAAGAGGGGGAGTTAAAGAGGGGTGTTAAAGAGGGGGAGTTAAAGAGAGGTGTTAAAGAGGGGGGTGTTAAAGAGGGGGAGTTAAAGAGGGAGGGAGACCAACATTGTGTGGGAGGGAGGGAGGCTGGGCAGGTCGGTGAGGGAGGTGGATAACGAGGCCCAGAACGAAGTTATCACCACTAATGTTTTACCTCACGGCTAAACACGTCAAGTTGGTGGTGGTGGTGGTGGTGGAATAGGTGGTGGTGGTGGTGGTGGTATTGGCAGTGGTAGTGGTGGTGGTGTGGTGGTGGTGGTGGTGGTGGTGGTGGTGGTGGTATTGGCAGTGGTAGTGGTGGTGGTGTGGTGGTGGTGGTGGTGGTATTGGCAGTGGTAGTGGTGGTGGTGTGGTGGTGGTGGTGGTGGTGGTGTGGTGGTGGTGGTATAGGTGGTGGTGATGGTGGTGGTATTGGTAGTGGTAGTGGTGAATGTGCTCCCCATCCCCTCCCTCTCTCTCTCCCTCTCTAGTTTCCCCTACTCACCACCCTCCACCCACTCATCTCTTTCCCCCCACCCATCCCATCCATCCCTCCCCTTCCCCCCCACCCCCACCCCCACCCACCCACCCTATCAGCCACTCTACTCAACGTTCCTGTGGGATAGCCTTGTCTTGCCTCCAGAAATCTCTCTCTCTCTCTCTCTCTCTCTCTCTCTCTCTCTCTCTCTCTCTCGTGTGTCCTCGGTGGTGTGCCAGACAGAAGACATTAAGAACAGGAAGTAGTCATGGTGGTGATGGCGGCGGCATAACAGGATGGGAGGGTGTTATGGTGTTGGCGCCGGGCAGAAAGATGAGTGGATGAAGTCTTCCCCAAACGGCTAAAGTTTAGGATAGTATGCTCACTAGTTATGCTCACCAGTTAATCTCATCAGTTATGTTCACCAATTATGCTCACCAATTATGCTCACCAGTTATGCTTACCAGTTAGGCTCACCAGTTATGCTCACCAGTTATGCTTACTAGTTAATCTCACCAGATATGCTCACCAGTTAAAGTGTAGTAAGTTAGGTCAAGTTAAAACTAGCGGTTAGGTTAGGTTAGGTTAGGTTATTTATCCCCTAAGTTTGGCATGACACTAAGTAAACACTAAGTCCTTATTACTGAATAGGGGATATTGACCCTAAGTCTTCCTTGATCGAGAGGTTATAACAATTAACGTTAGAGAGGCGAATTTCCTGGACGACCACCAAAATATACTGAGAGAGAGAGAGAGAGAGAGAGAGAGAGAGAGAGAGAGAGGATAGAAATTAAAAGGGTGAAAGAAAGTGAGAGAGAGAGAGAGAGAGAGAGAGAGAGAGAGAGAGAGAGAGAGAGAGAGATGACTAGAAGGTGAAGATGAGAGAAGAGGAGAGAGAGAGAGAGAGAGAGAGAGAGAGAGGAGATAGAAACTAGAAAAGGTGAAAGAGAGAGAGTGAGAGAGAGAAAGTGAGAGAGAGAGAGAGATGACTAGAAAGGTGAGAGAGAGAGAGAGAGAGAGAGAGAGAGAGAGAGAGAGAGAGAGAGAAAAGACGAGCCCTCTCACCTGCATAACCTACTCCACCTGGCCTCATTAACCTCACCTCAACACTCCTACCGTTCATCCTTCACCTTTCCTTCTTGTTTTCTCTCTCCACCTTTACTAACACAGTTCATTTTTCTTTCTATCCTTCTTCCTCATTTACTTTTATTTTCTTCTTTGTTATCTTTCATTTTCTCTATCTATCTATTTATCTGTGACACCTGATTATCATTCGTTTAGTAAGTGAATGGTGACCACAACCTCCTAGGACAACTAACAACAACCTCCTGGGACAAATAACAACAACCTCCTAGGACAAATAACAACAACCTCCTAGGACAAACAACTACAGCCTCCTAGGAAAAACAACTACAACCTCCTAGGACAAACAACTACAGCCTCCTCGGAAAAACAACTACAACCTCCTAGAGAAAAAAATAGCCACAAACACCAAGTAACAACCATAACCACAACCTTGCACACAACACCCACATAGTGCTCAGCCTTCAGGTAAACAGAGACCTTGGAGGAGGGGCTTACACAGGAAAAGGCGAGACACACACTGAGCTGCTGTCTCTCACTATACATGGAATCAATAGCTCTTACAATGTCTCTCTGTCTCTCCCAAACACTCGGCCTCTTTTTAAAGGTGTGAGAGAGACGGCGTGAGGAAGACACATTCACCCACACACACACACACACGCACACACATAGACACACACACACACACACTCTCTCTCTCTTTTGCGTTATACAAACTCTTCCTCTTCTATCAGGCAACTCACGTGTTATAAATACCTCCTTGGGGACACAGCATCATCACCATTACACTCACCATACACCATTCATCTCTTCCCCTTCATTATCACCACACTCACCATACACCGTCTGACGTCATATATATATGTACCGGGTTACAGTGGTTCATGTTCCGGGCCACTGAACCAAATATCTGGCCACTGCGGATCATTAAGTGGTGGGTGTAGGTTCCCCCCCCCCCCTCTACCTGTCACAATAATGCTGGGCCTTAATTAATTGCCCTCACACATCTCTTAGCGCCCGTTCTGACCTGCTGATACGACCTTTGACCTCCCCCCTGTAACCTCCCTCCCTTCTGTGACCCTTGACCTCCCTCTGTGACCCTTGACCCCCCTCCCCTTGTGGCCCTTGACCGCCTCCCGCTGTGACCTTTGACCCCCTTCCCCCTGTGACCCCGCCCTCCCGTGACCCTTAAACCTGCTCCAATTATAACCACAATGTACTAATTCTCACCTGAGTTATTGTTGTTACCTGTGAGTGTCTAATTAGAACCTACTGGTGGTGGTGGTTGCCAAGTGTACCTGATGAGCTTGTTCGTCTGGTACTTGAGTGCTTATTAATATACCTGGTACCTGGGTGCTTGTGCTTGTATGTCTGGTACTAATGTGCTTGTATACGCCTGGTATTTACCTAGTGACTGGTTGTCGTGTCTACCTAGTGCCGGGAGAGACATAGAAACATAAACAGGTGTGAGGTGAGGGACACTGTGGCACCCCCTTGTTTATACAGTGAGTGCCACGTGTGGTACCCTGTTTACACCATACGTCTGGCCGTCCATCCTACCTGTGGCACTACCATGGCATTGTCTTGTTTACCTAAAGGCGGCCGGAAGGTGTGTTCAGGGTGAGTTTTTGCCACTTTGTTTGTGAACTTTGTCTATGAAGTTTAACTGTACGTCTGTGAACTATGTGTGTATGTGTGTGTGTGTGTGTGTGTGTGTGTGAGTGTGTGTGTGTGTGAAATTCGTCTGTGAAATGTGTTCTTGGGTTTTGTCTGTGATGGTGTGTCTGTGAAGTTTGTTAATTAGTAACTTCTGTCTTGAGGTTTATTTATCAGAAATTGTCGGTGACACACACACACACGAGAGAGAGAGAGAGAGAGAGAGAGAGAGAGAGAGAGAGAGAGAGAGAGAGAGGGTGGGGGGGGGGAAGGGGATAATGTCCGCTCGTTCACTGCTTAGATAAAAAGGTTAATTCCTTTCTACTAATGGTTGATTGTCTAAGTCAGATAGGTTCAGTTAACTGGTTAAAGCTCTTGGTTCATCGGTTCATATGACGACCAAGTTGTTTAGTTCTGAATGGTTGTGGTTTACCGGTTCATATTGTGGTTCAGTGGTTCGTGGCCACCAGGTTTATTTTCAGTGGTTCATCGTGTGGTTCGTGACTACCAGTTGTCTACCTCAAATGGCTAAGTTTAGTGTTTCATTCTGTTGGTTCACTAATATTTGTCTTGTGCTTCTGATTATAAGGCTTTGCGGGTACTCACTGGTTCACTACAACTCTTTGTCACGTTCATTTGACGAGGTTCATATTTTGGTTCAAGACTCAAACTAAAGATTCCAGAGGTTATGTTCCTACTTTACTACCTCCAAGTTAAAAAAAGGTTCGTTGGTTCGTAACACTTACTCGGAATTTTGCACCATTAATTTACCGCTTGTCAATACCAGAAGTTCACCTTACATTACTGTTTCATTCCAGTGCCCGAAGCGAAATGGCTCATTGTTCAATTAAACTCTTCTGTTTCCTTCGATGCGTCTAATCACTGATCCACTTTGTTCATTTCAGTGATTCGGTTGCCATTACCACTTGCTTATGCGTTCGATCAATGCTTTAAGAGTATCGTGATCTGATTCACTAATTGCTGTCATCTGTCCATCTCTTTACGGCAAATATTCATCCACTCACACCAATGATTCATATCAAGGTTTCACTGTGTTAGACCTGAGATTCACGGCTTCATATTAATGTTTATCACCGCTACAACCATAATTCAGTGTATTTTAATGATATTTCACTGTAGCGTTGTCTTAAAACCTGTTACTCCTTACAAACCGTTGATTCAATGCCTGTCACCCCAGTACGTCCTCATCCCCAGCAGTTCTCCACACCACAACTGTCCGACCCGTCACACCGGTACACTATCATCACCGAGACTCTGCACCACCACTACCCAGTATTTACGCCAGCTACACACTTGGGTAACACTGCAGCTACAATAAGCCTACCTCGTGTGCTGTGTGACGTATTGTTCTAACTCTTGGGGCAAATTTCCCTAAAGGTCATATTACGTTTTCTTGCTCATTAGCGGCGGCCATTCGTTATGCGGAGACACGGGTCGAGGGCCAAGCAGCGTGTAATACAGATGGTCCTTAAGGGGAGGGGAAGGTCTCGCTTGGTGATGCTGGACTGCAGTAACGCCCCAACTTGGGATAGAGAGCTTTACTGCAGAGCCTTGTCCTATGTCTGCAACTGTGGTAAACTATTATATTACACGAACCTGTTATTGGTCTTGAGGGAATAAGACAGCAGAAGGGAGGAGACTCTCTCACACACCATCCTTCACCACCGAAGGGTCAAGACGTACCTGGCGCTCCTCCGGGAGCAGCCACGTCAACTGTTATGTTGGCCCATACCAACTCCCTCCCCTGAGCCCTCCTCCCCACCGGAATATCAACAAGTTCTCGCCAGAAGTTACAATTTCATTTAGGAAAGGAATGGAACCAGTGTTGAACAGAGGTGAACAGTGGTGAACAGTGCTTAAGTCAGTGAGAACAACTCAACAGTAACAGCTGAGTCGTACCCAAGTTAACCTTCACACAGTGAGGTCCCAGATACCCAGTGATAACTACCCGTGAGACCCAACAACAATAATAATAATAATAATAATAATAATAATAATAATAATAATAATAATTAACGGTTTATTGAAAGAGGATGGCAGCCGGAAGGCTGAAAATATACAATTACATAATTGGGGAATGGGATCTTGATTTACAAATGATGTACAAGTAACATAAGTGATACAAATATGATATATAATATTTGGGTGTTGACAACAACAACAACAACCAGCGATGTGTTAATCCTTCCACGACAGGAAGGCCTGGGACTACAACCTCACTCATATAACACCATCTGTGAGGGAGTTACTACACTACGTGTCTGCTGTTCAATACCTCAGCGCACAAGACTTACGTGACCTCCACTGTAAACATTAATCTGTATGTTCACTGTATTTTCCTTTACCTCTCTCTAATGAAGGCCTTTGTTTAACTACCAATGTCAATGCATGTAATAAGTCATTTATGTCCAATGTATATTTTCATCCTTCGGCCTGCAGAACTTTTTCAATAAACCGTTAATTATTATTATTATTATTATTATTATTACACACAGACTCACTCCCTCGACACACTTGACCTCACCCGTCACTAGTCCTTACTGAGTGTTGCTGCATATTGTACGAGTTACCTCAATTGATAATGAAATATGGAATAACAGTGTAGTTTAATATATTCTCTGGTGCAGCGAAGAGGAAAGCCCTGGACCTGTGTGTGTGTGTGTGTGTGTTTTCCTCTACAAGAACACAAACACGAGAATTGGATTAACAATGGTTTTCCGTCGGTGGCAGACAGTGCGGTTGTTGCTTGCTGTAGGTGGGAGAAGATGAGGACTAGGAGGTTCTACTACTACTACACACACACAGGAAGAAGACTCGATCTATACCCACTTCTCCACCACCACCACACCACACCATCATCACCACACCACCACCACCACCACAATACTCCACAACTGATTGTCTGCCACATTTTCTCCCCAACATAATTTTTTCCCCTGGTGGCCGACGTTCCCATTACGACTTTTGTTTCACTTTACCTATATTTTTTCCCATTAAATTTCCCTGTTTGTTTACCTTCCACACTCCACCCTACCATCAGTGTCTCGAGGCAAATAAACTCTTTTTCATCTTTTAAGTATATCAACCTCACAACCTAAACTACTTAACACTTAAATGTGACTTAATACACTTGGAAGGTGTTGTTAACGAGGCCATCCACCACGGGGAGGAATTTATAAGTGTGAACAAGGCGCTAAGAGACACATAGAGGTAAATAACTTCAACCTCAGACTCGACGAAATATTCCTGGCGGATTTCAAGTCGTCATCATGGATTGAGTCAGTGATGCGTCGTGGATTAAACTTTCAAGTACTCTTATAGTCGAGATCCATCCTCCACCCCCCTACTCCACCTGTTCCTTCCCTCCTCCACCTCCATCCACCTTTTGTCACTTCTTCCTCCACCCTCCTACTCCAATTCCTGTCACTTCCTGCCTCTTCCTCCTCCTCCTCCTCCTTATCCTACTTATTCTGTCTCTTCCTCCTCCTCCACCCACCTCCTGTCCCTTCCTCCACCTCCACCCACCTCCTGTCTCTTCCTTCACCTCCGCCCACCTCCTGTCTCTTCCTCCACCTCCACCCACCTCCTGTCCCTTCCTCCACCTCCACCCACCTCCTGTCCCTTCCTCCACCTCCACCCACCTCCTGTCTCTTCCCCCCTCCCCCTCACCCTGGCAGAAGTGTCATAAGGGTGATAGACTTCCCCCTCACCCTGGCAGAAGTGTCATAAGGGTGATAGACCTCTCCCTCACCCTGGCAGAAGTGTCATAAGGGTGATAGACCTCCCCCTCACCCTGGCAGAAGTGTCATAAGGGTGGTAGACCTCCCCCTCACCCTGGCAGAAGTGTCATAAGGGTGATAGACCTCCCCCTCACCCTGGCAGAAGTGTTATAAGGGTGATAGACCTCCCCCTCACCCTGGCAGAAGTGTCATAAGGGTGGTAGACCTCCCCCTCACCCTGGCAGAAGTGTCATAAGGGTGGTAGACCTCCCCCTCACCCTGGCAGTAGTGTCATAAGGGTGATAGACCTCCCCCTCACCCTGGCAGAAGTGTCATAAGGGTGATAAACCTCCCCCTCACCCTGGCAGTAGTGTCATAAGGGTGATAAACCTCCCCCTCACCCTGGCAGAAGTGTCATAAGGGTGATAGACCTCCCCCTCACCCTGGCAGAAGTGTCATAAGGGTGATAGACCTCCCCCTCACCCTGGCAGAAGTGTCATAAGGGTGATAGACCTCCCCCTCACCCTGGCAGAAGTGTCATAAGGGTGATAGACCTCCCCCTCACCCTGGCAGAAGTGTCATAAGGGTGATAGACCTCCCCCTCACCCTGGCAGAAGTGTCATAAGGGTGATAGACCTCCCCCTCACCCTGGCAGAAGTGTCATAAGGGTGATAAACCTCCCCCTCACCCTGGCAGTAGTGTCATAAGGGTGATAAACCTCCCCCTCACCCTGGCAGTAGTGTCATAAGGGTGATAGACCTCCCCCTCACCCTGGCAGAAGTGTCATAAGGGTGATAGACCTCCCCCTCACCCTGGCAGAAGTGTCATAAGGGTGATAGACCTCCCCCTCACCCTGGCAGAAGTGTCATAAGGGTGATAGACCTCCCCCTCACCCTGGCAGAAGTGTCATAAGGGTGATAGACCTCCCCCTCACCCTGGCAGAAGTGTCATAAGGGTGATAAACCTCCCCCTCACCCTGGCAGTAGTGTCATAAGGGTGATAAACCTCCCCCTCACCCTGGCAGTAGTGTCTCATAAGGGTGATAGACCTCCCCCTCACCCTGGCAGAAGTGTCATAAGGGTGATAGACCTCCCCCTCACCCTGGCAGTAGTGGTGTGAGAGGACCCCTTCCCTTATACACCACTGCCAACAAACTTTGGTCATAGTAACAGCTGAAAACTCTGGGCGGAGGAATACACCAACCTGACTACTGACGGACAGACGGACAAGAGAAATAACAGACGGGTAATAGACAGGTAACAGGAGTTTGTTCATCAGACAGGTAACAGACGGGTAACAGGAGTATTTTTTTTGTGTCTGTTTTCTCTGTCTTTAGAGCAACGCCAGCCAGTGTGTTGGCTGACAGTATGTGGGCTGACTTTTTGTAGCAGTGTGTGGGCTGACGGTGAGTGGGGCTGACGGTGTGTGGGCTGACGGTGTGTGGGCTGACGGTGAGTGGGCTGACGGTGTGTGGGCTAACGGTGAGTGAGGCTGACGGTGTGTGGGCTGACGGTAAGTGGGCTGACGGTGTGTGGGCTGACGGTGTGTGGGCTGACGGTGTGTGGGCTGACGGTAAGTGGGCTGACGGTATGTGGGCTGACGGTGAGTGGGCTGACGGTGTGTGAGGCTGATGGTGAGTGGGCTGACGGTGAGTGAGGCTGACGGTGTGTGAGCTGACGGTGAGTGAGGCTGACGGTGAGTGGGCTGACGGTGTGTGGGGCTGACGGTGAGTGAGGCTGACGGTGTGTGGGCTGACGGTGAGTGAGGCTGATGGTGAGTGGGGCTGACGGTGAGTGGGCTGACGGTGTGTGGGCTGACGGTGAGTGGGCTGACGGTGAGTGGGCTGATGGTGAGTGGGCTGACGGTGAGTGGGCTGACGGTGAGTGGGCTGACGGTGAGTGGGCTGACGGTGTGTGGGCTGACGGTGAGTGGGCTGACGGTGAGTGAGGCTGACGGTGTGTGGGCTGAAGGTGTGTGGGCTGACGGTGTGTGGGCTGAAGGTGAGTGGGCTGACGGTGTGTGGGCTGACGGTGTGTGGGCTAAAGGTGAGTGGGCTGACGGTGTGTGGGCTGACGGTGAGTGGGCTGAAGGTGTGTGGGCTGACGGTGTGTGGGCTGAAGGTGAGTGGGCTGACGGTGTGTGGGCTGACGGTGAGTGGGCTGAAGGTGTGTGGGCTGACGGTGAGTGGGCTGAAGGTGTGTGGGCTGACGGTGTGTGGGCTGACGGTGTGTGGGCTGAAGGTGTGTGGGCTGACGGTAAGTGGGCTGAAGGTGTGTGGGCTGACGGTGTGTGGGCTGACGGTGTGTGGGCTGACGGTGTGTGGGCTGACGGTGAGTGGGCTGAAGGTGTGTGGGCTGACGGTGAGTGGGCTGACGGTGTGTGGGGCTGACGGTGAGTGGGCTGACGGTGTGTGGGCTGAAGGTGTGTGGGCTGACGGTGTGTGGGCTGATGGTGAGTGGGCTGACGGTGTGTGGGCTGACGGTGTGTGGGCTGACGGTATGTGGGGCTGACGGTGAGTGGGCTGACGGTGTGTGGGCTGAAGGTGTGTGGGCTGACGGTGTGTGGGCTGATGGTGAGTGGGCTGACGGTGTGTGGGCTGACGGTGAGTGGGCTGACGGTGTGTGGGCTGACGGTGAGTGGGGCTGACGGTGTGTGGGCAGACGGTGAGTGGGCTGACGGTGTGTGGGCTGACGGTGTGTGGGCTGACGGTGAGTGAGGCTGACGGTGTGTGGGCTGACGGTGAGTGGGCTGACGGTGAGTGGGCTGACGGTGAGTGGGCTGACGGTGTGTGGGCTGACGGTGTGTGGGCTGACGGTGAGTGAGGCTGACGGTGTGTGGGCTGACGGTGAGTGGGTTGACGGTGTGTGGGCTGACGGTGAGTGGGGCTGACGGTGTGTGGGCTGAAGGTGTGTGGGCTGACGGTGAGTGGGCTGACGGTGAGTGGGCTGACAGTATGTGGGCTGACGGTGAGTGGGCTGACGGTGAGTGGGCTGACGGTGTGTGGGCTGAAGGTGTGTGGGCTGACGGTGAGTGGGCTGACGGTGTGTGGGCTGACGGTGAGTGGGCTGACGGTGTGTGGGCTGACGGTGAGTGGGGCTGACGGTGTGTGGGGCTGAAGGTGTGTGGGCTGACGGTGTGTGGGCTGACGGTGTGTGGGCTGAAGGTGTGTGGGCTGACGGTGAGTGAGGCTGAAGGTGTGTGGGCTGAAGGTGTGTGGGCTGACGGTGTGTGGGGCTGAAGGTGTGTGGGCTGAAGGTGTGTGGGCTGACGGTGAGTGAGGCTGACGGTGTGTGGGCTGAAGGTGTGTGGGCTGAAGGTGTGTGGGCTGACGGTGTGTGAGGCTGACGGTGTGTGGGCTGAAGGTGTGTGGGCTGACGGTGTGTGGGGCTGACGGTGTGTGGGCTGAAGGTGTGTGGGCTGAAGGTGTGTGGGCTGACGGTGTGTGGGCTGACGGTGTGTGGGCTGACGGTGAGTGGGCTGACGGTGTGTGGGCTGACGGTGAGTGGGGCTGACGGTGTGTGGGCAGACGGTGAGTGGGCTGACGGTGTGTGGGCTGACGGTGTGTGGGCTGACGGTGAGTGAGGCTGACGGTGTGTGGGCTGACGGTGAGTGGGCTGACGGTGAGTGGGCTGACGGTGAGTGGGCTGACGGTGTGTGGGCTGACGGTGTGTGGGCTGACGGTGAGTGAGGCTGACGGTGTGTGGGCTGACGGTGAGTGGGTTGACGGTGTGTGGGCTGACGGTGAGTGGGGCTGACGGTGTGTGGGCTGAAGGTGTGTGGGCTGACGGTGAGTGGGCTGACGGTGAGTGGGCTGACAGTATGTGGGCTGACGGTGAGTGGGCTGACGGTGAGTGGGCTGACGGTGTGTGGGCTGAAGGTGTGTGGGCTGACGGTGAGTGGGCTGACGGTGTGTGGGCTGACGGTGAGTGGGCTGACGGTGTGTGGGCTGACGGTGAGTGGGGCTGACGGTGTGTGGGGCTGAAGGTGTGTGGGCTGACGGTGTGTGGGCTGACGGTGTGTGGGCTGAAGGTGTGTGGGCTGACGGTGAGTGAGGCTGAAGGTGTGTGGGCTGAAGGTGTGTGGGCTGACGGTGTGTGGGGCTGAAGGTGTGTGGGCTGAAGGTGTGTGGGCTGACGGTGAGTGAGGCTGACGGTGTGTGGGCTGAAGGTGTGTGGGCTGAAGGTGTGTGGGCTGACGGTGTGTGAGGCTGACGGTGTGTGGGCTGAAGGTGTGTGGGCTGACGGTGTGTGGGGCTGACGGTGTGTGGGCTGAAGGTGTGTGGGCTGAAGGTGTGTGGGCTGACGGTGTGTGGGGCTGAAGGTGTGTGGGCTGAAGGTGTGTGGGCTGACAGTGAGTGAGGCTGACGGTGTGTGGGCTGAAGGTGTGTGGGCTGACGGTGTGTGGGCTGAAGGTGTGTGGGCTGACGGTGTGTGGGCTGACGGTGTGTGGGCTGAAGGTGTGTGGGCTGACGGTGTGTGGGGCTGAAGGTGTGTGGGCTGACGGTGTGTGGGCTGACGGTGTGTGGGCTGACGGTGAGTGGGCTGACGGTGTGTGGGCTGACGGTGAGTGGGCTGACGGTGTGTGGGCTGACGGTGAGTGGGCTGACGGTGTGTGGGCTGACGGTGTGTGGGCTGACGGTGAGTGAGGCTGACGGTGTGTGGGCTGACGGTGAGTGGGCTGACGGTGAGTGGGCTGACGGTGAGTGGGCTGACGGTGTGTGGGCTGACGGTGTGTGGGCTGACGGTGAGTGAGGCTGACGGTGTGTGGGCTGACGGTGAGTGGGTTGACGGTGTGTGGGCTGACGGTGAGTGGGGCTGACGGTGTGTGGGCTGAAGGTGTGTGGGCTGACGGTGAGTGGGCTGACGGTGAGTGGGCTGACAGTATGTGGGCTGACGGTGAGTGGGCTGACGGTGAGTGGGCTGACGGTGAGTGGGCTGAAGGTGTGTGGGCTGACGGTGAGTGGGCTGACGGTGTGTGGGCTGACGGTGAGTGGGCTGACGGTGTGTGGGCTGACGGTGAGTGGGGCTGACGGTGTGTGGGGCTGAAGGTGTGTGGGCTGACGGTGTGTGGGCTGACGGTGTGTGGGCTGAAGGTGTGTGGGCTGACGGTGAGTGAGGCTGAAGGTGTGTGGGCTGAAGGTGTGTGGGCTGACGGTGTGTGGGGCTGAAGGTGTGTGGGCTGAAGGTGTGTGGGCTGACGGTGAGTGAGGCTGACGGTGTGTGGGCTGAAGGTGTGTGGGCTGAAGGTGTGTGGGCTGACGGTGTGTGAGGCTGACGGTGTGTGGGCTGAAGGTGTGTGGGCTGACGGTGTGTGGGGCTGACGGTGTGTGGGCTGAAGGTGTGTCGGCTGAAGGTGTGTGGGCTGACGGTGTGTGGGGCTGAAGGTGTGTGGGCTGAAGGTGTGTGGGCTGACAGTGAGTGAGGCTGACGGTGTGTGGGCTGAAGGTGTGTGGGCTGACGGTGTGTGGGGCTGAAGGTGTGTGGGCTGACGGTGTGTGGGCTGACGGTGTGTGGGCTGAAGGTGTGTGGGCTGACGGTGTGTGGGGCTGAAGGTGTGTGGGCTGAAGGTGTGTGGGCTGACGGTGAGTGAGGCTGACGGTGTGTGGGCTGAAGGTGTGTGGGCTGAAGGTGTGTGGGCTGACGGTGTGTGGGCTGAAGGTGAGTGGGCTGACGGTGTGTGGGCTGACGGTGAGTGGGCTGACGGTGAGTGAGGCTGACGGTGAGTGAGGCTGACGGTGAGTGGGCTGACGGTGTGTGGGCTGACGGTGTGTGAGGCTGACGGTGAGTGGGCTGACGGTGAGTGAGGCTGACGGTGAGTGGGCTGACGGTGAGTGAGGCTGACGGTGAGTGAGGCTGACGGTGAGTGAGGCTGACGGTGAGTGAGGCTGACGGTGAGTGAGGCTGACGGTGAGTGAGGCTGACGGTGAGTGAGGCTGACGGTGTGTGGGCTGACGGTGTGTGGGCTGACTGTGAGTGAGGCTGACGGTGAGTGGGCTGACGGTGAGTGAGGCTGACGGTGAGTGAGGCTGACGGTGAGTGAGGCTGACGGTGAGTGAGGCTGACGGTGAGTGAGGCTGACGGTGAGTGAGGCTGACGGTGAGTGAGGCTGACGGTGAGTGAGGCTGACGGTGAGTGAGGCTGACGGTGAGTGGGCTGACGGTGAGTGAGGCTGACGGTGAGTGGGCTGACGGTGAGTGGGCTGACGGTGAGTGAGGCTGACGGTGTGTGGGCTGACGGTGTGTGAGGCTGACGGTGAGTGAGGCTGACGGTGTGTGGGCTGACGGTGAGTGAGGCTGACGGTGAGTGAGGCTGACGGTGAGTGGGCTGACGGTGTGTGGGCTGACGGTGAGTGGGCTGACGGTGAGTGAGGCTGACGGTGTGTGGGCTGACGGTGAGTGAGGCTGACGGTGTGTGAGGCTGACGGTGAGTGAGGCTGACGGTGTGTGAGGCTGACGGTGTGTGAGGCTGACGGTGAGTGAGGCTGACGGTGAGTGAGGCTGACGGTGAGTGAGGCTGACGGTGAGTGGGCTGACGGTGAGTGAGGCTGACGGTGAGTGGGCTGACGGTGAGTGAGGCTGACGGTGTGTGGGCTGACGGTGAGTGGGCTGATGGTGAGTGGGCTGACGGTGTGTGGGCTGACGGTGTGTGGGCTGAAGGTGTGTGGGCTGACGGTGTGTGGGCTGACGGTGTGTGGGCTGACGGTGTGTGGGCTGACGGTGAGTGGGCTGACGGTGTGTGGGCTGACGGTGTGTGGGCTGACGGTGTGTGGGCTGACGGTGTGTGGGCTGAGGTGTGTGGGCTGACGGTGTGTGGGCTGACGGTGTGTGGGCTGAAGGTGTGTGGGCTGACGGTGTGTGGGCTGACGGTGTGTGGGCTGAAGGTGTGTGGGCTGACGGTGTGTGGGCTGACGGTGTGTGGGCTGAAGGTGTGTGGGCTGACGGTGAGTGGGCTGACGGTGAGTGGGCTGACGGTGAGTGGGCTGACGGTGTGTGGGCTGACGGTGTGTGGGCTGACGGTGAGTGGGCTGACGGTGTGTGGGCTGACGGTGTGTGGGCTGACGGTGAGTGGGCTGACGGTGTGTGGGCTGACGGTGAGTGGGCTGACGGTGAGTGGGCTGACGGTGAGTGGGCTGACGGTGAGTGGGCTGACGGTGTGTGGGCTGACGGTGAGTGGGCTGACGGTGAGTGGGCTGACGGTGAGTGGGCTGACGGTGAGTGGGCTGACGGTGAGTGGGCTGACGGTGAGTGGGCTGACGGTGAGTGAGGCTGACGGTGTGTGGGCTGAAGGTGTGTGGGCTGACGGTGTGTGGGCTGACGGTGAGTGGGCTGACGGTGAAGGGAGTTTGATCCTCACAACCTGCACCTGACAGACGGCTCAACGTATATCACACACACACACACACACGCACACACACGCACACACACACACACACACACGCACACACACACAACACTGGTAATTAGTGAGCTCACCTAAGGACAGATCATTAATTACTGACCTCAACCAACTCACATCCCACATCACTACTACACTCACCCAACTAACAACGTGGGTGATTACTGAGCACACCCAACTAACACTAAATCTGATGTTATTAATGTCAAATAATTCTGATAACTTTAAGTGTAATTCAAGTGGGTTATTTTTCTTTGTGTTATCATTAGTTATCTTTTAATTACCTCTGATATATGCAATTAGGTGTTAATACGTGTTGAGAACAGGGGACAGTCGAGGCCAGTGTACCGATGGGATGGGTGGGTGGGAGGAGGGAGGAGGGATAAAGGGACGGGAGGAAGGGAAAGGGGAGGGAGGAGAGGGAAAGGGGGAGAGGAAAAGGGAAGAGGGAGGGAAGGCAGTAGGGAGGGAGCAGGGGGAAGGGGAAACAGGGAGAAAGATAACTTGTTCCAGATCACATCTTTAAGTCAAACAGAACCGAAGGTGGAAACGTGAAATTGCAAGGTGTTAAAAGTTAAACCTGGGACTTAAGGATCGATTGGGGTCCAAAAAATCAAACTGGAACCCCAAAAATTTACTGGAAACCCAAAAAATCAAACTGGAAACCCAAAAATTTACTGGAAACCCAAAAAATCAAACTGGAAACCCAAAAATTTACTGGAAACCCAAAAAATCAAACTGTAGGTCGAGAAATGAGAGTGACGAGTGAGATCCTCCTCTGCGTCAATCAGCAGAAGGCGATGAAGGTCCATAATTAACGAGAATGATTTTGGCGCCGGCAGCGTTGTATCTCTGGCTCACACACACACACACGCACACACACACACACACACACACACTTGCGTTCGATACTCAAGGGAGAAGAGGTCGTCCTTGATGGTACTCGTCTGCCAGCAACTGACTTAGTACTCCACACCTCCAATAGATGCTTCGTGGAGGCTTCTTATTATTTATTATTTATTTTTTTTGGGGGGGGGTTGGGAAAGTTGGGGACTGGGGATGGAGGTTGGGGGGTGGGAGGTGGGGGGTGGGAGGTGGAGGGTGGTGGTAGGGGGTCAAGGATCAACTGGAGTGCTTGAATGATTCACTTATGTGCTTCTAAGTTTTATTTTCGTAGGAGTTTCGTTTTTTCAGGTGCTTCAGAGGGAGAGCAACTGGTGAAACACTAACCATAATCAACAATGTTAACTTTGAAGCTTCGAGACATCTTCCTTATGGTTCACTCTGGTGTTTCACGAAATGCTTTACTAAAATACCTGTGTAAATAACCTTTGACAGCATTTGTAAGTGACACATATTAAGTTTTTTATTTATTTTACGGAGACTTTTTGTAATAAGTGATAAGAGAGAGGCATTCAACCCCCCCCCCCCCCTCCAGTCCTCCCTCTCTCCTCGCCCTCTCCCCTTCCCCTAGCTCCCCCCCCCCCGTTCCCCCTAACTTACCCCCTCCCCCTCTCACCCCCCACAGGCACACCTTGAACCGCCAAAAAAAAAATTCCATTTCCATCTCCGTCAATGTTGATCAGCGCCACTCAACTTCCGCCGGATAATTGATCATGTTAGTGCGATGAAGTGGTGGTCAGAACCCTTCCCCCCCCCCCCCTCACCTTCTATCACCACCTGTGCCCTCCTACCACCACCTGTGCCCTCCTACCACCACCTGTGCCTTCCTACCACCACCTGTGCCCTCCTACCACCACCCGAGTCTCCCTCTACCACCATATGAGAACCACTCTACAACAATCTACTACCTCCCCCCCCACCACCTCCCTCCATCTTATCACTCGAAGGTTTGACACGTTTTTTCTTAATGGGATCAGCTGTTATTGTTGTCTTTGTTTATGTAGAGTTATTCCTCATCTCTCTCTCTCTCTCTCTCTCTCTCTCTCTCTCTCTCTCTCTCTCTCTCTTCCATTAATACAGTCGATAAATTTGGAAAACCCAATCCCCTTTACCTCTTCCATCCCCCTCCCACCTCTCACACTTATCTCTCCCTTCCTCCCTCCCTTACACTCTCTACCCTCAGTTCTATCACACACTCGCTCTCTTTTTCTTCTTAATCTGTGCTCTCTCTCTCTCTCTCTCTCTCTCTCTCTCTCTCTCTCTCTCTCTCTCTCTCTCTCTCTCTCAGCTGAGTGCTAAACACAACTTCTCGTCTCCCTGACAAGTGCTTTTACCCACACTCCTACAGCTCAGTGCCAGGGAGATCCCACCTGGGAGGGTTCGAGAGTGTTGGGAGAGAGGGAGAAAATCCGCCAGGGAGATTATAGCAGGGAGAGTCCGGCTAGGGGAGTTTGCCAGGGACTCTGCAGCAGGGAGAGTACAGCAGGGAGAGTACAGCAGGGAGAGTATAGCAGGGAGAGTACAGCAGGGAGAGTACAGCAAGGGAGAGTACAGCAGGGAGAGTACAGGATAGTCCACCACTGAAAGTCCATCATGAAGTCCTCTGTCAGATTCTACAAGGGAGTCAGCAAACAGTGTCAGCAGAAGTCAATAGTTAGTGAGTAAAAATTGTCAGCAAACAGTGTCAGCAAATAATCAAGAGAGAGAGAGAGAGAGAGAGAGAGAGAGAGAGAGAGAGAGAGAGAGAGAGAGAGAGAGAGAGAGAGAGAGAGAGCTAAAAGTGTTAATAGGGAGTGTCAGCATATTATCAGCAGAGTGATGGTCAAATGAAGTCAGCGAAGAGTCAGGAGAAAGTCAGCAGAGAAAATCAGCAAAAATCAGGAAATGAGATGCAGATTTACACACACACACACACACACACACACACACACACTCACGAAATACCATCACAACGCCGAAAAAATTTCTTCTTAAGGATTCTATTCATTAATCTATTTATGTATTCATAGACTTTACCGAAAATAGTAAATAAATTAATTATAACCGTACCAGAAAAAAAATACTGTATACCATTAACGTTAAATAATACACAGTAGACTTAAAAATATACACATGTACAGATGTGAACAAAATTCCCTGAACACTGGCATCAACGTCTGGATCACATACAGGCCCTATGATTGGTTAATATTTACTAACGCTGTTCCTCATTACCTATTATGTCGGCACCTCCCTCTTCACCTAATGACCCTTAAGTCCCACTACCATATTGTCCAAGAAATTCTGTCCGTAACTGTACACACACACGTATTGTATATTCTCGTCTGTATAAACTTTGGTTAAGTCTGTGTCGTCGTGGAGGCCGATAAATGCGTCTGCTGCAGGGAAGATCGTCACTATAGGCACAAGGTTTGATTTACGTTCATCTGGTTTAGGTTCCTGTAAAAGTGTCAATGCCTGAGTTGGTGATGGAACGCCAGGTAGACGCTGTGGAATGCCTGTGTTGATGTTTATTTATTTATTTGGCGTACGTATAAAAAATTCGATGATTAATATCTGTCTCCCTACCACCCTCCATCCCTCACCATCACTTATTTGTTTTCCTCCCACCAACCTTCCTTCAACACCTCTCACCTGCCCCCCCCACTCTCCCTCCTTCACCACCACTCACCTGCATCCCTCCATCCTTCAACACCTCTCACCTGCCCCCCCCCCACTCTCCCTCCTTCACCACCACTCACCTGCATCCCTCCATCCTTCAACACCTCTCACCTGCCCCCCCCCCACTCTCCCTCCTTCACCACCACTCACCTGCATCCCTCCATCCTTCAACACCTCTCACCTGCCCCCCCCCACTCTCCCTCCTTCACCACCACTCACCTGCATCCCTCCATCCTTCAACACCTCTCACCTGCCCCCCCCCCCCCCCACTCTCCCTCCTTCACCACCACTCACCTGCATCCCTCCATCCTTCAACACCTCTAATCTGCCCCCCCCCCCTCCTCACTAACCTCACCTGCCTCCCTCCATCTCCCACCTGGTGATTGGTTGGATCTCACCTGGTGGACGCTCATACTTGGCCAGAAAATAGTTCATCGGCACACACACACACACACACACGGCGTCACATTCTGTTGGCTCAGCAGAGATTGCCGTCACCAAAAAGAGTAATATTGCCTGTCTTAGCCTCTTGAGGGCGGCCACTGTGAGCCTCCCCGGGGAGTTTTAGAGCCTCCTATGTTAATAATATGTTCCCACCAGCTGGCGATAAGTGGCGACCTTTCCTTATTCCACACCACAGTCTTAGTGCAACACACACACACACACACACACACACACACACACACACACACATACACACACACACACACACGCACACACCTAACCACATTATAGTCACTATCTTAACTACATACAGTACAAAAACATCTTAACCCTCCGACACTTTTTTTAGCGTTGACCTACGTATTTTTTCAAGTACTGTACAAAACAACACAAAAATAACCAATAACCATCAATCATTACTATATACTATCCCTACCGAGGTAAACTACTCAATAACTAACTATAAACTAACAACTAACTATAAACTAACAACTAACTATAAACTAACAACTAACTGTAAACTAACAACTACAAAATATTAACCGAGAAACTGGAATTATTTAAAGAAGAAAAAAAAGTCGGTAACAAAAAGTAGGTAACAAAAATGGGTAAAAAAAATAGGTAAAAAATAAGTAAAATGTGGCAGGAAGAAGATATTTCAAGATAGGTGATATTATTAGACGATAAATTCAGCGTCATAGGGTAGGGGGAAGACTCTTAGGCTGGTGATGACCGCCCAGGGAGCCTCATACGCCAAGATTGGATCACCTTTGAGAGAGTGAGATGTGGTGGTGGTGTGGTACTAGTGTGGTAGTGGTGAGGGTGTACAGTACTTCCCCCCCCCCCCACACACACACACACATAATTATACACCAATACACACATCCATCTCATCCCGAACTACTTAACGATCTTACGACTATTCAAGGAGGATTAAATCTTACACAGTATTCAGACACAAAATACTTATCTTACGGTGCCAAACAAGTCTCGTTCAAACCATCAACTTCAATTCATGTATCATTTTTCCTTTCTTTTTATTATATATCTCTGCCTGTTGATTAATTCTCCACATTTTATTCTCTTTTCCTTTCAGTTCAATGTTTTTCATGGGCGCTGTGTACCTGCATTATCCCGCCTTTGAATAAGAATGTAAATTTGGGGGAATTACCGTGTGCAGGGAGGGAGGGAGGGGGGAAGAAGGGAGGGAGGGAGGGAGGGAGGGAGGGAGGGAAGACCTCATTGAGAACAGCTCATCTGGCAGCCTCATCATCACCAACAATGGCTCACTCGATAACCGCCAACAGCGACGGAAGGGAAATAGGGTTCTATATATATGCTTACTTAAAAAAAAAACACGCATTAATCCCTCCCCACCCCCTCCACCCCTCCCCCCAAAAAACACACATCAGCGCCCCCCCCCCCCCCCCAAAAAAAAAAACGCGTGAACCAGAAAAAAGAATTGCATCAACACCACGTCACCACCACCAGTACCTACGCCACCACCAACACCTACGTCACCACCTCACCAGTACCTGCGTCACCACCTCCAGTACCCACGTCACCACCATCACTTACGTCACCACCTCACCAGTACCTGCGTCACCACCTCACCACCACCAGTACCTACGTCACCACCAACACCTACGTCACCACCTCACCAGTACCTGCGTCACCACCTCACCACCACCAGTACCTACATCACCACCCCACTAACACCGCGCCCCTTCACCATTATCACCACCTCACCTCACCAGCACCAATACCTACATCACCAGTAGCCGGCACCAACTTCAACACAATTTGGTGGGCGTGTAAGACTCAGACTAGAGAGAGGACCGCCTGCACTAAGACAATGGCTGCCTTGCGCCTTTACCCAGGAACGTCATTATTGATTTCCTGTTTTACAAGAAAAGAATTGAACTTAAGACAGACGCGTATCTGAGCAATCGGGTGGAACGCTTCAGTCTTCCTACGTATCGATCTTATAATTTGCAGTGTTGTCGTAAGCGAGAAGGACACGACATATTGGCATAGTGTGTGTGTGTGTGTGTGTCGTGGAGGTCACCCCTTACCCACCGGTGTCCGTATGTATGACTGTCAAACTGAGGGACACAGGACATACATAAGCCTAATCCCTATATAGTCGAGTTGGTACCAGTCCCTCCCTTCCCTCACTCCTCTCCCCCAGTCTCTCCCTCGCCCCTCCCCCAGCCCCTCCCACGACCAAGGCTTGATATGCAAATTGATCTATTAACACCGGCCGCTACCATTTACACGCCCCATAGGGATCGACTTAAACCAATTTATTCATTACCGCTGTAAAGGGTGTTAGTGAAGCCTGAGTCTCGTGTGTCTCAACCCTCACACACTGACTCCAACATTAATGCATTGTTACATTCACTTGATGGAGTAAAGAGACAATATGTTTACTGTGTGGCTGGTGGAGACACGGGTAAAACTAATTAACTACTCGCTGAATGGTCATTAATCACGTCTTTTAACAGCCTCCAGAGACGCAACAGAAGGAGTTTACCTTCCTTTACTCTCCCTGCAGGGTTGAAGCCGCCCAGTGAACAACAAGTATTATGTACGGGACAATACGTGTAATTATCCTCAATATTATCCTTCCACTCAGACCATAAACAAATAATAATTAATCCCATCTGGTGATCGTTTTATTATCGAAGTGAAACAACTATATATTGGTCATGTTGTGAGAGAGAGAGACAAACAAACACCTTTATGACACACTGAGTTAATTAACATACAAGATACAGGTGATGTTCCTTCAGGTTTACATAATCTGGGAAAAGTGCCTAGTGGAGGAGTCTTCAGCGTCTCCTTCTGTGGGTTAAAACACTACTGCCGAAGTTGATTCAGTTTCCAAGAAAACGAATCCAGGTTTTGTGCCTTTATTATTCTCACTGAGCGAAGTGACCTTGTCGAAACCGGTTCACTGAATATAGGGGGTGGGGGGGGGGACAGGGAGTGTACTTGGTTCAACTATGACGGACCCTACACAATTGCTAGATGAGTAGACGTCAAGGTTTAGTTGTTTGACAAGTACAAGGCCACACAGACAAACACACACACATACAAAAACACACACAAACAAACACACACACAAATTTATTCCGGAAAATCGTCATGCTAGTTTACCATTGGTTCAGCAGGGATATAAACAAGGCAGGTATAGTGCATAGATAAACTGTGAAGTGTTACAGTTTCCAGTTTACCCAAACAGTGTCGGGTATACAAACAATTGGCTCCAGGACAGACAACACCGCCACCAGAACCTTATTTCCTGTAGTGAAGATGTAGGTCAGTTGTGGGGACAGTTGGCTGAATCGTTCACTGACATTACAGCAAGTTTCAGCTGATTCAGTTTTGTTCAGTTTTGCTGAGTTTAAGAAAGATGAAGTCCAATTTATTATTAATTTTTTTAGCCCTGAAGGTTAAAATATCGTCCTCAAAGGGTTAAACCATCGTCCTCAAAGGGTTAAACCATCGTCGTCAAAAGGTTAAATCATCGTCCTCAAAGGGTTAAACCATCGTCCTCAAAGGGTTAAACCATCGTCGTCAAAAGGTTAAATCATCGTCCTCAAAGGGTTAAACCATCGTCGTGAAAGGGTTAAAAATCGTCGTGAAAGGGTTAAACCATCGTCGTCAAAGGATTAAATCATTATCCTCAAAGGATTAAACCACCGTCCTCAAAAGGTTAAACCATCGCCGTCAAAAGGTTAAAACATCGTCCTCAAAGGATTAAACCATCGTCCTCAAAGGGTTAAACCATCGTCTTCAAAGGATTAAACCATCGTCCTCAAAGGGTTAAATCATCGTCGTCAAAGGGTTAAACCATCGTCCTCAAAGGGTTAAATCATCGTCGTC